>JARQOC010000002.1:595151170-595537001 GCA_033576535.1 Allobates femoralis | reverse complement strand
ACTGCAGCAATGTGCTTCATTGATGGCCAGTATTAGTAGGCAGAGAGCTAATCCAGTAGAAACAGCTGTGCTGTTAAAGAGAATATGTCAGCAGGCTTTTCCTGTGTAATCTGCGGACAGTATGATGTTATGTCCTGAGACACATATTTTGGGATGTGTCATATATTAGACTGTGTGCTGTTGTTTCCATACAATAAATGTTTTATCACCAGGAGATTATCACTGCCCTGTCTGCTTCCCTCCTGCCAAGTGGTCCGACCATACCTACTCCTCTGATGAGCATCTCATTGTCAGTAGAGATTGTACAAAGAAAACTGTGGTGTGAACGAGGTTAGCTTTCTGAGCTCTGGAACATGTTATGGCCGCTTTACACGTCCCGATATTGGATACAACGGCATGGGAGTGCGCACATTTTTGGCATTAATCCAAGATCGCATAGGAGCTGTCACACAGGGAGATTTTCGCAGGCAACACAACTGCGATGTATACGCCCCCTTGTACGAGCAACCCAGGGAACGACTATTTAACATGGGAGTGAATAGGGCAAGTTGTGCTCCAAATCGTTGTTGGGCTGTCACACTGCATGATCCTGCCAGATCGTCCATCCAATATCGGGCAGTTGGAGAGCCTGCACAATTCCCCAACAATATCGTTTTGGCATCGTTCTTGCATCGAATTGGTCATTTACACCACACAACACACGAACAATATCGGCGCCAACGCACAAACCACATGACTTTTTATCATTGTTGGACAACGATATCGGGACGTGTAAAGCTGCCATTACATCTAAAAACTCTGTGTCACAACTGCTGAAACAATGACACTAAATGATACATCGTTGGAAACAGGGTTTTTTTTCTCCTACAATATGCTGCTCCTAGATGAGGTAGTAAAATCCTGGTGACAGTCCTTTTAAAGGGAACCTGTAATGTGATTCATGTTTTATTTAATCAGCAGCAAGGAACAAGGCACCTAGTCATCTGGACTTGTTCCTGCTTTCATTTACTTTTTTAGTGTTGTGTGCCAATGCAAACATGATGCAAAGTTCTATATCCATCAGTAAGGCTAGGGTCACACTTGAGAGGTTGCATCAGTTTCCTGGATGCATTAATGGATCTAGTTTTTCCCCTTGCCATTTTTGAGACATTTTTACCGAATCTGATACCGGATCCGTTAACGCATGGTACATACATGTACCATGTGTTAACATATGCATTGCCCATAGACTCCCATGTTTAAAAAACCCATCCGGTTTTGAAAATGCACCAAAAAAAGTTGCAGGCCATGTTTTTACTGGATTTGGGAAAAACCCAATCCGGTAAATGCATTGCACTTATGCAATCAGGTTTTTTCATTGGAGTCCATGGGTGCATTAACGGATCTAGTTTTCAAGATTTCAAGATGTCAAAAACTGGATCCAGTTACTGGATGCATGATGCAAGTGTGGCCCTAGCCTAAGGCTCACAATCTAATTTTACAGATTACCCTTTGTATTTTTGGAGTTTTGTAGGAAACTGGTACAGTATACAAAATGTGTTGAATTCATTAGTCCTCACTTTTAATTTTTGCAAAATAAAGGATACAGGAGTGCAATGTGTGACACCTGGTGGGTTTATAAGGTTGCATGCCAATTGGCCACTCACCCCCAGAGATGTGCAAATGTGCACAACATCGAAATGGAGCCTGGAAGCAGCGGGTTTCCGCTGTGTGCCAGCGTGTGAATCCGGCCTGCAGTCCTGCCGTAGCGACGGGATCTATTAAACCGCTCAAGCCCAGAGCAGCTCCACTAATAATCCCAGAAGGGATTTAGCCAAGAAATTAATAAAGAAAATAAATACTGGTGATTTTGAGCATTAAGGCAGGAGGCAAAAGGAACTTTTTGCAGATTCTTAAACCTTTTATTAACAGCTCCTTGTACAGGCCACAACGCGTATCGATAGCACGCAGGCTATCTTCATCAGGTGATATCTGAACAAGGTATCACCTGATGAAGATAGCCTGCATGTTATTGAAACACGTTGTGGCCTGTACAAGGAGCTGTTAATAAAAGGTTTAAGAATCTGCAAAAAGTTCCTTTTGCCTCCTGCCTTAGCGCTCAAAATCACCAGTATTTATTTTCTTTATTCATTTCTCACTTTTAATTTAGCACAGGGCCACACTTTTTCTGGAAACAGCACTGACCAGCTCCTATAATATGCCTTCAATATTATTTAACAACACATTAACCTTTTCAACATCCTTCATTAAATAGATTATGATGGTCAAAATATTTGCCGGTTTGTGAAATCAGTTTAAAGGGGTTGTCTAGCCTTAGGCTACAAATCTGCAGTCACTATATCACTGCTGACTTGTGAATCCTCACATTGTGCGCAGTGCACACTGTCAGGATTCCCCAGTGATGGGGGTGGGCGGTTATGTGACTGAAATATGTGATTTGAACACTGACTAAATTATTTCCAATGTCTCTCAATACACTTGCATTGAGTGATGCTACACCTGTCTAATCAGCATGTGACCGCCTGTTGGTAAATCATATACTTGGCGCCCACCGTTCCCACTAAAGATTCCTAACACTGCGCAGTGTGTGCAATGTGAAAATTTGCAAGTCTGCAGCCACTTAGTGTGATTTCAGACTTGTAGCTTATGGCTGGACTACTACATTATAGCATTGTCCATGTGGGTAAGCAATAATAAATTAATAGCAGGTTAAAGCACCACTACAGCATTTTTTTTTCACCACTGGTGTGGTACATTACACTGTGTGCAGAATTATTAGGCAAGTTGTATTTTAGAGGATTATTTTTATTATTGATCAACAACTATGTTCTCAATCAACCGAAAAGACTCAAATATCAAAGCTTAAAGGGATCCTGTCACCCCCAAAACACCTCAAAAGCTATTAAAAGCTGTCCCTAGAGCATATTCACACTTACCCTACACTCCTTTTAGCTCCCAAAAGCATCTATTGAGAATGAAGATAAACCTTATTACACTACCTCATTAGTGATGATAATTAGTGACTATTGAATGCATAGTCACCCTGGCAGGCTCTCTCTCTTCATGATATCACGCCTCAATAGGCGTGATCTTCAAATTAGATTCAAATGCGCGCCTCCCCGCTCTGTCCTGTGTCGGCCGGGCTGCAGTGGGGCTGGGTGACGCGAATCGCGTCATTTCCGCTGCTCTCTTAGGCCTCCAGCACGCATGCGCAGTGCGGGGCTTGAAGCTAACAGAGCGGCGCGGGTGTACATACGTCACCCGGCGCCGGAAATGACGCGATTCGCGTCACCCAGGCCCACTGCAGCCCGGCCGACACAGGAGAGAGCGGGGAGGCGCGCATTTGAATCTGATTTGAAGATCACGCCTATTGAGGCGTGATATCATGAAGAGGGAGAGCCTGCCAGGGTGACTATGCATACAATAGTCACTAATTATCATCACTAATGAGGTAGTGTAATAACGTTTATCTACATTCTCAATAGATGCTTTTAGGAGCTAAAGGAGTGTAGGGTAAGTGTGAATATGTTCTAGGGACATCTTTTAATAGCTTTTGAGGTGTTTTGGGGGTGACAGGATCCCTTTAATATTTTTGGAAGTTGGAGTGAGTTTTTTTAGATTTGGCTATCTTAGGAGGATATCTGTCTGTGCAAGCAACTAGTACTGTGCAGAATTATTAGGCAACTTAATATAAACCAAATATATTCCCATCTCACTTGTTTATTTTCACCAGGTAAACTAATATACGGTAACTGCACAAAATTTAGAAAAAAACATTTCTGACATGCAAAATCAAAACCCCAAAAAATTAGTGACCAATATAGCCACCTTTCTTTATGATGACACTCAACAGCCTTCCATCCATAGATTGTCAGTTGCTTGATCTGTTTACGATCAACATTGTGTGCAGCAGCCACCACAGCCTCCCAGACACTGTTCCGAGAGGTGTACTGTTTTCCCTCCCTGTAGATCTCACATTTTAGGAGGAACCACAGGTTCTCTATGGGGTTCAGATCAGGTGAACAAGGGGGCCATGTCATTATTTTTTCTTCTTTTAGACCTTTACTGGCCAGCTACGCTGTGGAGTAGTTGGATGCATGTGATGGAGCATTGTCCTGCATGAAAATCATGTTTTTCTTGATCGATACCGACTTCTTCCTGTACCACTGCTTGAAGAAGTTGTCTTCCAGAAACTGGCAGTACGTCTGGGAGTTGAGCTTCACTCCATCTGCAACCCGAAAAGGTCCCACAAGTTCATCTTTGATGATACCAGCCCATACCAGTACCCCACCTCCACCTTGCTGGCGTCTGAGTCAGAATGGAGCTTTTTGCCCTTTACTGATGCAGCCTCTGGCCCATCCATCTGGGCCATCAAGAGTCTCTCTCATTTCAACAGTCCATAAAGCCTTTGAAAAATCAGTCTTAAGATATTTCTTGGCCCAGTCTTGATGTTTTATCTTACGTTTCTTGTTCAAAAGTGGTCGTTTTTCAGCCTTTCTCACCTTGGCAATGTCCCTGAGTATAGCAAACCTTGTGCTTTTTGAAACTCCAGTAACATTGCAGCTCTGAAATATTACAAAACCGGTGGCAAATGGCATCTTGGCAGCTTCACGCTTGATTTTCCTCTTGTGACCCTGTTGGCTATGAAACGCTTGATTGTTCAGTGATCACGCTTCAAAGGTTTGGCAATTTCAAGACTGCTGCATCCCTCTGCAAGACATCTCACAATTTTGGACTTTTCAGAGCCTGTCAAATCTCTCTTCTGACCCATTTTGCCTAAAGAAAGGCATTTGGCTAATAATTAAGTACACTATGTATAGGGTGTTGATGTCATTAGACCACACCCCTCCTCATTACAGAGCTGCACATCACCTGATTTACTTAATTGGTAGTTGGCTCTCAAGCCTATACAGCTTGGAGCAGGACAACATGTATAAAAAGTTTAATGTGATCAAAATACTCTTTTGCCTAATAATTCTGCACACAGTGTAAATGTTGTTCCCTTACCACTGATCATAGACTCACCTTCCAGTGTCTTCACCTCTTACTGATGCTGCTCCAGTATGATGGCACCATCTTCTTCCCATAACATTTTATTGTCTGGAAGTCAGAAGTTGTGTCACAAGAGCACAATGCATCTCTATGAAAGCCATGATGAGGCCCCCATAGAAATGCATAGAAGAAGTGATATTTTGCATGCTCCATCAAACACTGGAGCTGCCGGCAGGTAACTTTTTGCCAGGGCCCGACAGAGTAATGGTTATATCAGATGAGTATGATACAGGTGGTAAGGAACATGCATGTAAAGCACCACTTCGGCATTGCAATAAAAAATATGCTGGAGTAATGCTTTAACATAATTTTTTCCATGTACATTATCAGAGCTTCTAGGAAAATACATACGTTTGAGCAGGTGCTAGAATTTAATAGTAATTTTTAAATGAAAACCTGTTGAAAAGTTTAATTATTCATTTTAGGTGCATTGATGCATTCAAAAAAACTTGCAAAAATAGCCATAACCTTTGTAGTGGATGTCCATTGGTATTATTCTCTGACGTTATCTTGATAGTCGTGGCTACTTTACCCTCGTTGATTATACTGCTTGACCCTATTGACTCTAACCGGTATATGACTTGAGAGTTTGTGTTCCTTTAAACTGATAAGAAAGGAAACCTACTGATATCAGGCCTCTTACGTTTGAGTACAGACATGTTTGCCTATACAAATTCATAGCCCTATGGTTGTGCAGACGTCAATAAGTGTTATGGCCACTTTACACGTCCCGATATCGCCGTCCCACTCCGACCAAAAGTCACGTGGTTCGTGCGTTGGCCCCGATATCGTTCGTGCGTTGTATGGTGTAAATGACCAATTCGATGCAAGAGCGATGCCAAAACGATATCGGATTGACGTTGTGGCTGGATCGGGCTGTGTAAAATTCCGACAACGATGTGAAGTACAACGTCCCCTATTCTCTCCCATGTTAAATGGTCGTTCCTGGGTCGGCCGTACAAGGGGGCGTAGACATCGCTGTGGCGTTGGCAGCCGATATCACGCTGTGTAACATCTCCTATGCGATCTTGGAATTCTGCCCAGAAAAAGCGCGCTCCCGCGGCGTTGTATCCAATATCGTACCGATGTTGGGACGTGTAAAGTGGCCATTAACCTATGAATGAAGAATAAAAATCAGATCTTGTATCTATTTGATAATTGAAACTAAAAGCTTAAATATTTGATGTCCTATATTAATGATATAATAATATATAGTGTAGTCGCTCTTTTAATCAATTTGTGTATGTTTTTTTCTTTGTGTGCTCTCCTTACACCATAAAAATTTAATTACAAGTAAAACACTGCCTGTAGTGAATTATATTCCTGGTAAAAACGGGTTCTCTGCATTACATTACTCTTCTCCAGATTAATCACTGCAGATACCATTCTTTCTCGCTGAGCTAAAATTCCTAATAAAGATGACACATAGCTTCCCCATAAATTGTGCTCAAATGACAGCACTATAACATCCTTTAATTTTTGGTGTTAAGAAAACAAATGAGATGACCCCTGTGCAATGTCTAATAAGTATCACGGGTCAGTAATCATTCATGTGCCAGGAGGAATAGAAATGAATTTCAATAACAAGCAAAAACTTTAAATCATTTTAATTTCTGTACTAAACTAAAGGCAGACAGTGAAAAATGAGAGTTGTTCAGCGAACAGAACTGATGTAACGGCTACATATAACAGAAATGCATCTTCTTCATCTTTTGAAGTCAAAGCAAATAATGAATAAAATGCATAACTTTGGATGGCTATGCTACTGAAAAGCTAAAAACGCCACTCTTGACATCCTTTAAGACAAGCTACTGTAAGATGGACTATGGAAAAATCCTGTAGGGGAGATATTTTTCACTGAGGTTATTAGTTTCAGTGATTTTCAAACCCTTGTGTAAGCTCCAGCATCCTGTTAATCTGAGGGTTAATCGTCTATAACAATGGCCTGGTTTTTTTTGAGCAGTCATAGAGATGGGTGGGATGGCTGCTTACATATCTCCGCACTAGGGTGTGGTCCAGCAGGTAAAATGAAGGCCTCGGTTCTGAACTGAACTGTGAAGTCTGTTGTTCCGAACATGGACTTTCCTGAGTAGTCTGTGTTACTGTTCAGGTTTGGGTTCTGCTAGGGTGTTGTAAAAATAAGCAAACTGGTAATTAAACAGGAGAATTATACTATGGTCACACACTCTGCTCATTAAGCCTTATGAATATTCACTGCGCTGACTGCAACAGCCAATAGATGTCCAATTTCTGTGTCTGTGATTGGCTGTTGCAGGCAGACTGTGCACCCACAGTTTGTACCGGTGTCTGTGATTGGTTGCCATATATATATCAATGGATGGCAATGAACCTGCCATCATATGTGTGTAAAAATACATAAATCATTGAAAAATATTGTGCAGGGGTTCACTGTATTCTTGATTCTCAGAGCTGATAAAGTGGACAGCTGTGGCCTCCAGCCCCCAACTGCAGACTGTGCAATTTATATTGTTATATCAAATATGGGGACCCCAAGCAGGTTTTTTAAAATTGTTTAAATAAAGAATTAAAAAACCTGTGGTGTGGGCTACCCCTCAATTTGATACTCAGACAAGATAAAGCACATGGCTGGAGGTTGGTATTCTCACTCTGGGAAGGCACAAAGTTATTGAAAACCCCCATGGTAAGAATAGCAGCCCGCAACGGCCACATAATTTGGTGCATTCATTAGAAGTGCCAAATTCTGGTTCTTTACCAGGCTCTTCCTAATTGCCCTGGTGTGGTGACAATCAAGGTAATAGAAGGAGTTAATGACAGCTGAGAATTGACAGGTGTTATCATCCCTGGATTGGTGATGTTCAGGTCTCTATTGGTGCCGTCACACAGCACGATCTGGCCAGCGATGTCGGAAGCGATTGCCGGGTGCCCGCTCGGTTCCGACATCGCTGGCCAGCTGTCACCGCAGCGATGTGGGCAGTGACATCGCTCGCTGGGCTGGGCTCAGCCCTGCGAGCGATCCGCAGCAACGCTGCGGTATAGGCTGGATCACCGCCGACATCGCTCTGGCGATGTCACACGGCGCGATCCAGCCTTATCGCAGGTCGCCGGTTGACAGGTTTACGGTTCTTCCCGTAAACCTGTCAACCTGCGACCAGCGATAAAACGCGGTCGCGGTGCTCGTTTACACAGCGCGACGTCGCTAGCGACATCGCTGATACGTCACTTTTTCGGCGATGTCGCTAGCGACGTCGGCAGGTGTGACGGCACCATTAGAGACCCCCATATTACCATACTAGCAATCCTCTAATTAATTAGTTTAAAAACACAGACAGAGAAAAAAACTATATTAGAAATAAAACACACAGACACCCATTATTACCAATTTATGAACCCCAAACATACCCCTCTCTGCCAGCAAATCTACAATACGATGTCCCTTGATGAGGCTCTCTGGCTCTGCTACATCACGGTGAGCAGTGACCCTCTCACACTAAGGGCTCTCACAGCCGCAGCAGTGAGAGCGGCAATGTTAGAAAATTAATCTGAAGTCACAACTGGTGCAGTTTCCACAGTTCCTCAGCTGTGACCTCCGATCAACTCTGACGTCACCGCTCTCACTGCCGAATGTGGTGAATACAAAAAAAACAAAACCATTGTGGAGTTAAAATTTTTTTTTGCAATTTCACGGCACTTGGAATTTTGTTTCCCGTTTTCCAGTACACTATATGGTAAATTGAATTATGCAATTCAAAAGTACAAAAACAAGACCTTATATGTTTATATTTATGGAAATTTAAAATAAGTTTTGGCTCTTGAAAGCAGACGAGGTAAAAATGGAAAATCGCCTGGGGATGAAGGGGTTACACAATGTGCCAAACATTGCATCAAATTTTTGGCCCATATTTCTGGCACAAAGTAAGCCAGCATATTAGATTATCTGTATCTAGCCTAACGTTGCACTGTCAAAGCATTGGACAGTTTTGATAAATGTGCCCCAATATGTGTACTGGCAATCGTGATCTCCTGATGCATTTTTATTAGTAGAGAGCAGGTCTATTTTGCCATCTGCTCAATTATTTATCCATCCAGACATGTTTGTATTACTTAAATTTGTGCCTCATTACTATAAATACATAAAAAGTGAGAACAATGTCATAAAATTGTCCATGACAATTTCATACTTGGTGCAAGCTGTGATAAATAGCAGTGTCCCTCATCAAATATTCAAAGCTATCTTTCCATGCCATTTGTCAAATGTTCTTAAATTAAGCCTCCGAATTACTCTACATAATTAAAAGTATTCCTGTGATCCTGGTGTTAGCAAATCTCTCACACAGTGGCTTCATTTTGATAACTTAATTTCTGATGTGGATACTACGGCTTTGCCAAGGAGATTTGCTTCATCCAGATTTGACAAAATCCCATTAGCATATGCAGGGAAGATAGTAAGTGAGACATGAATGCAAAGATTAAAAGGATTTGAATATCTTGTCTTTGAATATGTAGCAAGGAATTGTATGAATGGTTGGCGGGAGTTTAGGTTTACATCTGGAACTTAAGGCTCCTCGGGATGAAACGTGGCCCGTTCTTACAGTTATGCAACTGTTGGCAAAGGATCCTGCAGCGATGAGAACTTTTGTGCAAATGATTCATTTTGCAGCCTGTTAATAGCGTGTTATAATACATTACTGAGCCGGGCATAGATTCAGAAATTTGATCTCTCCCAGCACGATTTCATTTCATATGCAATTCTTTTAGCTGGGAGTTTTAGATTTCGGAATTGCAGCCTACTGTTGGATTTTACATTAAATATGAGAGCTAATGCCTAAACTATCATGGCATCAATATCACAATGGGTGAGGGAAAATTAGCTGTATGAACCTGCCAGGAATGGAAAGATTGTTAGGTGGAGTGCATGGCCACCCACAGCACCATTGAAAAAGGAGGGGAAAATAACTGCTCCTTATCTCTACAGCTAGTCGGGATTTCCACCACACGCACATAAATAACATGAATATTCAGCAGAGCCACAAGTGCCACCTGTCATATCCGCAAATACTATATTTGTAGACCAGTGGATAATAAAATTGACCGCTAGAAAAGAGAGATAATCCACTGCAGTCATTCATTTCGGCTTGGGGTGTTTGATGGCAATGGCACAAATATACTCACCGTGAAAGGAGAAGCAATATAGAAAAGGTGATTCAGCACTACATACGCTATTAGCAGAGAAAACTTCTTGGACCTATCAAAAGAGCTCCAGACTTCACTCCACGGACTCCGGGTGCCCGCTTACCACAGCATGGTATCTCACATGCAGATAGAGGAAAATAAAAACAGCAGCACTCCGAATCCTAAAAAATGGCCAGCTTTTATTTGTAAAAGGATAAAAAACATAATCGGGGAGAGGTGCGGTGTGTCAGGACAACACATTGTTTAGAAGTGTCAGGTGGCGCAAAACAGTCTGTTGTCCCTGACGCACCTCTATAGAATATGTATAGGGAATACAGTGGTCAACATTGACACAGGAGCACAGGAGCTCTCTACACTGACTTATAAGTGATGTGTCTAGTTGAAGTCATTTATCTTCACTTTTCTTATTCATCTGGCGCAGACTGCTATCACTTCGGCCCCTTTCACATCTAAGGCCAGGGTCACACATACCATCCGTTTTTGCCTTGGAGCCATTTTTGGGAACATTTTGGACATTTTTTTTCAAAGTCCAAAAATGCATATGCGTTAATGCATGTGTCTGTGCATTTTTTAAAAACGCATGCGTTTTTTTGCAGCATCCCAAAAGTCGCTGCTAGCACTGTTTTTGGGTTTTGTTAACATGGGGCCCTATGGGAGACGCATGCGTTAACACATGGTACATATAGGCACCATGCGTTAACGCATATGTTTTTGCATGTGTTTTTGGTGAAAAAATTATTAAGTCCAAGAATTTCCAAAAACGTCAAAGACCTCAGGGGGCCCTATTGGCACCCTTAGTAAAACAGATCCAGTTTTCTAAGGGCTTAAAAAAGTGCATGGCCTAATGTAGGAGTGCGTTTTGCTGCATTTACGTTTCTAAGTGTTTTTACAGCTAAAAACACATCCAAACACATGCATTTTTACCCCATTGAATTTAATGGAAAACACATTGAAAACGCATGCAAAAACGCATGCATTTTTCCAAACGCAGCCAAAAACATGGGCTGCTGCGTCTAGGGCTGCGTTTTTGCATGCGTTTTCAATGCGCTTTACATTAAATTGAATGGTGACCAAAACGCATGCGTTTGGATGCATTTTTAGCTGTAAAAACTCATAGAAATGCAAAACGAGTCAATACGCAGTCATTGTTTAGATGTGAAAGGGGCCTTCTTCTATCCCTGCAGAAAATAACACACAGATAGGCCAGGGTCACACATATCATTGGTTTTTGGCTTACATACGTTTTTGGGAACATTTTGGACATTTTTTTTCAAAGTCCAAAAACGCATATGCGTTATCGTATATGTCTGTGCGTTTTTCAAAAACGAATGCGTTTTTGTGCAGCATCCCTAAAAACGCTGCTAGCAGTGTTTTTGGGTACATTAAAAAACACCTGCTTTTTAGCCCTTTGGGAGACGCATGTGCTAATGCATGGTACATATAGGCATCAGTGTTAATGCATATGCGTTTTTGGTGAAAAAATGACTAAGCCCCTTTCACATCTATGCGTCTGCTGCGTTTGCTTCATTTGCGTTTTCATGCGTTTTTACCGCAAAAACGCATCAAAACGCATGCGTTTTTGTCCCCATTGATTTTAATGGAAACGCATGAAAACGCATAAAAAACGCACGTGGCAAGCAACGTTTTGGCCTGTGTTTGCAAACGCACATGCGTTTTTACATGCATTTTTATGCGTTTTTCATGCGTTTCCATTAAAATCAATGGGGACAAAAACGCAAATGAAGCAAAATGCAACAGACGCATAGATGTGAAAGGGGCCTAAGTCCAAAAATTTCCAAAAAACTTCCAGGACCTCAGGGGTCACTATTGTCACCCTTAAAAAAACAGATTCGGTTTTCTAAGGGCTTAAAAAATCACATGGACATGTGTGACCCTGGCCATATCTATGGATGATTATTCTAGAACATATTCCCCTATTTTTCCCAACTTCTACACTATGCCAGATGAAGAAAAAAACAAAAGAGTGCCAACTTGCACAGTTACAGGACTTTATTTTGTTCTCCCACGGAAAACAATGCCTTAATATATATTACAGCAGTAATATTGTCCACTAATTGGCCCTTATAGTAATATTATATATATAATATTATATATAGTATAGACCTCCATTTGCCATCATAAATGAATAATCTATGTTCCTCATTCTGGCCCTCACACAGTAATTATGTCATCACGGCCCCTTCCTGTAATAATATCCCACATTCTGTGTCCTTTCTATAATAATTGTTCTTGTCCTGCACCCTTTCCTGGAATATTGTCTAAATCAAGGAATCGTTGCACCTCCCCGTAATAATATCCTTCGTCATGGCCCCTTTATTTAATGGCCTCATTCTGGCCCATTTCTATAATAATGTCCTCCATCCTTGATCCCTTCCTGTTATGTCCACCATCCTTATCCCTTTAAATAATAATGTGCCTGATCCTAGTCCCCTTTGTCCCCAATCCTAGACTCTACGTCCCCCCATCCTGGTTATCATGTCCTCAATTTTTGTCCCCTTATGTCCCTCATCCTGACCTCCATATGTTATTCATCCTGTTGCCCATATATCCTCCAATCCTGGTCCCCATATGTCCTCCAATACTGTCCCCATATGTCCTCCATCCTGGTCCTAATATATCCTCCACTTTGGTCCCTATATGGTCCCTACCCTGGGCTCCATTTGTTTCACATCCTTGTACCCATATGTCATCCATTCTTTTTCCCATATTTCTCCCATTGGGTCTCTATATGAATCCCATCTTTGCCCCATATGTCTTCTATCTTGGTCCCCATATATCTTCCATCCTTGTCCCCAATTTGTCTCCCATCATGGTCTCCATATGTCTGCGTTTGCCACTGTTTAGCAACAAGTAAAAAAAAGATTCTTATTAACCTGTTCACAGTCAATCAGCATCCTCTTCCTGCTTCATTAGTGGTCTGGACGGGCTGGCATAAGGCAGTGACGTCATGTGCCGGAGATATGCATGCCTCTGATAGTCCGGTGGCTATTTTAACTATTGTAGTGCTGAACGCACTTTCTGTACCGCAATATGTTTCAACTGAATTTGCATCTGGGGATGCCCATTTAGTTGATATATGCGACCCCCTAGAATTGGATCAGGGTGCTGATTCTTGCCGGTTCGAGGAACTGACTGCAATTTTAGCAATCCAAATCCCACCCCTGGATTGGTCATTAGTTTCTGTTGTTTATCTGTTTTAAGCATCATACATCATAAATAGTGATGAGCGAGCACTAAAATGCTCGGGTGCTCGATGCTGGGGTCGAGCATCCCGAGATGCTTGGGTGCTCGACCGAGCACCAAGCCCAATGTAAGTCAATTAGTGACAAGCTCTGCCCACATACGTCTGGCTATAAAACAAGTGTTTCTGGGAAAGGGCAGGAGGGTGGGCTTTTTCAAATCGTCGCAGTATACAACACCTTGCTGTGCCCCCCAGAGGGACCCTAACAATCAATCTGCTCTCAGTGAGGTGCCAGCTCACTGTGTGCACTGAAGGGAGCTGTGTATTTGTGTCAGAGCGATAATTATTAGTGAAGAGTCCGAGCATCTCGGTGGTACTCGGTGCTCGCCGAGCATCCCGAGTACCGGGATGCTCGTACGAGTAACGAGTAGCGCCGAGCATGCTCCCTCATCACTAATCATGATCAGTTGATAAAGAAAAGTGAAGTGTAAGGTCACAATTAAGGCTCATGCACTTGCCCATATTTTCAGTACACGTGCAATACAACAAAATGTCGTTTCACACTTAGATCAATGTTATTGTACAGGGCTGTGGACATGTCAGATTTTTCTTTAGACCGGTGCTGTGCATGCCTATGATTAATCTAATATTTGAATTGCACTAGGCAATGCAAGTCAGTGAGTCCATGGAAGCCATCAGTCATCTGAGTGCAGTTCAGTTTCCATAGACCTCCAGAATGAAGAAGATGGGGACATTTTTTTCTCCTCATCCGAGAGGATCAGATTGCACTATGCTCTGATTACAGTTTGATCAGAGTATGATTTGTTTAATTGACCCAATTCTTTCAGATGTGAGAATACACGGTCGTCTGCACATAGCTCTAGGAAACGGACTATAATTATATTGCATAAGAGAACAATTGACTCTTTACGAAGTGGCTTTTCCTATTAGTCTCTATAAAAAATCATAACTTTCTTAAAGTCTAGAACCTGCTGAATTGATTCTTCTTACATAGATATACCTTTGAATCTGTTATATTCATTTTAAATCTCGATTTATCCTCAGTGGGTCCTAATCTGTAAGTCTCTAGAACAAACAGAGCCATGTACTTGTATATTATAAACTAAGAAATGGACAGGATATTGATTGGAGTAAAAAAATAAACAACATATACCCAGAAAAAAATATTGCACAATGTCTGGGAGCCAAACATTAGTCAGGTGTTGGCTGTGAGGTGCAGTAATATTACTAATCTCGTTATCTGTGTTTGATCCTGATATGCACTTATTGAAATAGTTTGTAGCTACCTCTGTAAACAAGATTAGATCTCATGAGGGTTTTTTCAGTTGTACATTACAGATAATGCTGTGGTTTCTAAGGAGCAAGCATAATGATGTTCAGAAATCTGAGCCTTTGTGTTCCACTTGCTAAGCAGTGATTTATCCCTTGCAAACCTTCCTTCAATGCCAAGTTTATTTCTAGAGGTTGAATCCTGAATGCTGACATTACTTGCATTGAGTCAAGCTTGCAGTTACTTTGAAAATCCTGTTATTTTTGTGTGGAAAAATAACACTGGAAGTAGTACTAGTTTACCCTTCAAAATAACATAAAGAGGGCCCAACAGACCCCATAATAAATCTTTACACTATGTTTTTCATTTCTATCTAGGGCCATTAGGTTCCACTCACATTTACGGAAAAACTCAGCGAGTGCAATCTGATAAAACATAAAACATAAAAAACCGTATTGTACTCGCAACAATGTTAAAATATAGTGCAATGCCCATCCGCGAGTTGTTCCTCAGCATGCTGCATATGGCATCATATGTTGCCGAGATTCCCTTAATGCAAGTGCATGGGTGCGATAGAAAAAAAAAATTGCACAGCACTCAGTTGGCATTTTTAGCATGTTCTTTTCCATGCTGTAAAATGTTAAGATAGACAGATAGATAGCATAGATAGATTAGATAGATGATAGGATAGATCAAGTTTTCCAGTCTCCAGCTACTTGTTTTCAGGGCCGCTCGTTAAGCTTCATGCATATTCAATGCATTGACCGGCAACAGCCAATTATAGATGCTCACTCTCTGTGAGGGCGTCTGTGATTGGCTGTTGCAATCAGACTAAATTTGCACAATCTGTACGGTGTTTGTGCTTGGTTGCCATACACATTATGGGGGGTGTTGTTTTCCCACTATGTACCCTGAGGGTAAGCATTTTTTGAGGGATGGCTTTGTTGTCTGTTCTTCAAAGAGTGTGCCATTGTCTTCCATTTGAATGTGTGGTAATAAACGTTTAAGTCTTGACCTGAATGGGAATGAGTATTTATGGGTTTCCACTAAAGACATCAGTATCAGTTGGAGGTACACATATGGGGCTTTGGGTTCTGGGGTAATTGATCCACTTAGGTTAGCGGCCATTCTTGACCCATGATCTTCTGGCTGAGACTGCTCCCAGTGATACGAACCAATAGTGTTTTACACAGGAGATTTGTTGCGTCTCTGGAGACTACGTCATTACCACAACCTCTGGTTGGTATTTGTGATGAACTTGAAAGCCAGATGAACAAGAAGGTGAATGCAAATGTTGTTGCCTCCTTGTGTTGGTCATTTCCTGACAAGTGGTTTTAAGGGTTCATAGACCCCTCGTCAAAAAAGGGGTACAGTTATGGCTTGGTTTGAGTCTTGTGACAGCTCTGATTTAAATATAGTTAATTTACTCTGCGTCAGAAAGAGTTAATATCAGTTTTACCTTGCTGGCAGCTCCAAGCCTGGTTCTGTGTTGCAGCCTGATTGATTACCACGCCCACTTCCTATAAATAGTCACATGGCCTATCACATGATGCTGATGATAGAGTTTCATTTCTCACACTAACCAGGAGAAGGAAGAACGTATCTTGCTGCCCTGAAGATCTGGTTGGAGCGGTGTAGGTTGTAGCCTCTGGTGTTTGTTCTACAGCTTTTTCTATTTTATTTTGTATTCTTTTTTGTGGGACTTACCACTTCTGTACTGGCCCTTATCTTTGGTGGGTAGAGGCCGTGTTAACCAGGGTTTCTCAAGAGTCAGGGCTATGCTGGTGGACCAGACCTTGCCTCCATCAGTCGTACCACTAGGATAAGGGACAGCTAGGACCTCCCTAGTCTGAGTGTAAGTCTAGGAGACCCAGTCCCCCAGTTTGTCTGTACCACTTTATTACAATTTGATTACTTTGCCTATGGGGATGGATTGTTACCTTCATCTAGTGAGAAATTCATGGTAATAGCACCATTAGAGATATATTTACTTAGAAAATTGTTGTTCGGTGCTTTTTTCACCCGCTTCATATAGAATGTATGCACTATAAGTATTTCCAATTGGTGAATTATTACACTTGGGCATGTTTTTAACTCAAAAGTCCAAAAATAAATACATCTTTTGCGCATTGTATGATTAATGATCCCTGATAAAATATTAAAGAGACCTCAATTACAATAGTGAACAAAACCCCTCCAGAGCAAATACTGTATATGTTGTAAAAGCATTTTTCTAGGTACACTTTTCAGGTTACTGACCTTCTTTGCAATACAGTTGAAACACTTCATTTTTATTTATAAGTGACATATTCTCATATCAGAGAGAAAGATAATACCATAAAAAACAAATCGCAGCGCTAACATCCAGACAAAAATGCTTTTTGTCAATTCAATTGCATTGAAAACTTAGAAAGTAAGTCTACACATCATCCTCAGTCATGAGATTGAGTGGGAAAGACTTTTCCATTAATTTGTTTTCAAGAACACAAGCTATCAGTGTAATGCCTCAAGGGCAGCAATACCATTTGGATATGAAATGCATCTGTTATGATTCTCATTTTTCCTCGGGGATCTGAACATAAGATTCTGGTATTCAAAGTTGTGCTTTGATTTTCCTACATTAAACCACAATATAATTTCCTAACTGCAAAAATGGAAAAATAGTATCTTGATAGCAAAGTCTATTCTAGATGGCTATGGATACCAAATAAGCAGAAGTCAACTTGAATAACTCTATCCTTTTACATCTTTTAGAGGGTGAACAAATGATACGGTAGCATTTACACAATGATAGAAGTAATCTGTAATTCACTTTGTATCAAAATCTATTCATGGCTATGAATATTTCCTTTATTGATATATAGTTTTGCGTGAAAATATTTACCGTATTTTTCTCTTTATAAGATTTTATTATTATTATTATTATTATTTATTTATATAGCGCCATTAGGTTCCATGTCGCTTTACATGAGGATGAGGGAGACAAGAACAAGTACACTAAATCTAGGCGATCAGGACGTACAGGTACAGGAGGGCAGGGACCCTGTCCACGAGGGCTCACAGTCTAAGAGATGCACCGGATTATAAGACGCACCCAAATTTGATGAAGCAAAAGAGAAAAAATAATATTTTTTAATGTTAAATGGGGTTTGTCTTATAATGCCAGTATCCGTCTTACAATCAATACATGTGTCCACCATTCTGGTATATGAAACCCATCCTGGTATATGAAACCCCCCATCCTAGTATATATATCCCCCATGCTGGTACACATAGCCCTCATGCTGGTAAACATAGCTCCCATGTTGGATATATCCCCCATCCTGGAGCACATAGTCCCCATCGTGGACACATTGAGCCAATTGTGGTGCATATAGCCCACATCCTGGTGCACATAGCCCCCATGTTGGTGCACAGAGCATCTATTATGGTGCACAGAGCCCCCATGCTGGTGCACAGAGCTCCCATGCTGGTGCACAGAGCCCCCATGCTGGCGCACAGAGCCCCATGCTGGCGCACAGAGACCCCATGCTGGTGCACAGAGCCCCAATGCTGGCATACAGTGCACCAATGCTGGCATACATAGCCCGCATGTTGGTATACAGAGCCCCCATGCTGGTACACAATGCGCCCATTCTGGTATGCAGAGCCCCCATGCTGGTATACAGAGCCCCCATGCTGACACATAGAGCCCCCATGCTGGCACACAGAGCCCCATGCTGGTATATAGAGCCCCCATTCTG
This sequence comes from Allobates femoralis, assembly GCA_033576535.1. NCBI lineage: Eukaryota > Metazoa > Chordata > Amphibia > Anura > Aromobatidae > Allobates > Allobates femoralis. The sequence continues at coordinate 595,518,541 of JARQOC010000002.1, read as the reverse complement.
GCATACATAGCCCTCATGCTGGTACACAGAGTGCCCATGCTGGTACACAGAGCACCCATGCCGGTATACAAGGCCCCCACCATGACACACTTAAAAAAATAATAAACAATTATACTCACCTCTCCATCACTCCTTGCTTCCTGCACCATCCATCCATCTGCTCGTGCCGACATTCAGTCATGAGCAGTGAGGGATGATGACTTCACTGGGCAGCAGAGCTCACATGACTGGTTGCCGGTGCAGACAACGGGGATGTATCGAGCAGCAGGGAGTAATGGAAAGGTGAGTATAATCATCCTCCCAGGGATAGTCACTGCAATGAAAGTGTGGGAGGCAGGGAAAATCCACACAGGATCGCAGCCATTGAGCTGGAGTTCTGCTCGTGTGCTCCTGCCATATGCGCTGCTCCCCCAGCAGTGATGAACAGGGGGATGCAGTGCAATTTACATGAGCATAATGAGCGGCCCAGGTGAACGCGACGGCCACAGCTGCAACCTGCCTCAGCCTCCTCCAGCCCTGTACAGCACTCCAGGGCCACCCCTCCTTCTCCTACAGCACAAAATAGAATCAATTCAGATTATAAGACTCATCCCCAACTTTCCCCCAAAATTTGGGGGAACAAAAGTGCGTTTTATAATCCAAAAAATACGGAAGTATAATGTGGAATTTATTCATTTAACTCTCTTATAATTCTCGGATTAGAAGTCCAGGGGGTGGGCCTAACAGTGATTCACAGCTATTCTTTATGCAGACTTAACAAGGAATTCTGTTATTCATTGAGCCACTTTGCCTATTGGACACCTAACCTCAAAATAATTCACAATGAATCTAATTAAAATTATATATAAATCTGCTTCATCTATTCCTACTCTATAATAAGATGGCAGATGATTAAACAGTATGTTTGTGACAACAGGTTCCCTTTAAATAAGAAATAAAAATGTTTTAAAACCTTAAATTATATAAATAAGAGTGAACAGCCATGTCTGCCTGACAGGACATATCCTTGAATAGTGAGTAAGGTTTGCCAATTGAAACTTGAGCAACTCAGTTCAATGAGAATTGAATTTATGTAGAATTCGTAAGCATTCACAGAACCCAGCGTATATGAAAAATGTGTGATTCACTTTGTGCAAATGTCTTGAATCACCTGATGCTATGTTGTACATTGCAGAAGATTGTCAGACACTTAGATTTGTAGAGTTGGAATGGACCTCCAGGGTCATCGTGTCCAACCAACCCCCTGTTCAAAGCAGAATTCACTAAACCATGTCAGACAGATGTCTGTCCAGCCTCTGGGTAAAGATTTTCATTGAAGGAGAACTCATCACCTCTCGTGGGTGCCTGTTCCACTCTTTGATCACCCACTGTCAAAAGGTTTTATCTAACATCTATCTTCTTTCTTTCTATTTCATTCCATTGCTTCTCATATTTCCATGTGCAAATGAGAAAAGGATGAGTCCTCTACTCTGTGACATCCCTTCAGATATCTTTAGACAGCTATTAAGTCTCCTCGTATCCTTCCTTTTTGCATGCTAAGAATTCCCAGATCCTTTAACCATTCCTCATAGGACATAGTTTGCAGTTCTCTCACTATCCTGGTAGCTCTTCTCTGAACTTGCTCCAGTTTCTTTTATCTATTTTTTAAAATGTGGTGTCCAGAAGAAGACACAGTATTCCAGATGAGATCTGACCAAAATGGAGTAGAGTTGAATAATTTCTTCATGTGAGCTAGATGCTATGCCTCTCCTAAAACAGGGGTAGGGAACTCCAGGCCTCGAGAGCTGCACACAGTCCAGGTTTTCAGGATTTCCTTAGTATTTGACAGTTGGTAATTTAATTTCCTGCACAGGTGATGATTTCAACTGTCAAATACTAAGGAAATCCTGAAAACCTGCACTGTATCATAGTAACATAGTAACATAGTCTTTAAGGTTGAAGGAAAACTTTAAGTCCATGTAGTTCAACCCATAGCTTAACATGTTGATCCAGAGGAAAGCAAAAAGAACCCATGTGGCAACACTAAGCTCCACATTGGGGAAAAAAAAACCTTCCTGACTCCACATATGGCAATCAGACTAGTTCTCTGGATCAATACCCTATCAAGAATCTAGTATATATAACCAGTAATATTATACTTTTCAAGAAAGGCATCTACTAGTCGAACCCCAGGCCCGGGGGGTACTCGGGTATCAGACTCAGAGGGGTTCACGGGGATGTCACGGGTGGTGGTGCCTGAGCCCGTGGCCTGGGTGACACTTCAAAGAGGGGTTATGTACAACGAATAAGAGATATTGTCTCATGATGCCACCTGTAGTACCTGGTGATAGGTCACCAGTGGTGCCACAGTCCTCCGGAGGGCGATGGTATTGCGACAAGGATGGAAAAGCTTCCTACAGGTGGAGCTGATCCTCAGGGGCAGCGTTGCTGTAAGCAAAAATGTTGAATTTTGGTAGCACAAAGACACGGAAGCAAAGTCACTCTCCCGGGTACTTTACTGTAAACAGTCAGCAGCAGTATACAATGTTCACAGTTCAGCAAGATGTTAAGCAAACAGGTAGTTCTATGGGTGGCTGCAAGTGGATGCCAGGTGGTATGGAGGTACCCGTGGTATGCCTTAGTTGACGAACTCGTGTTCTTTCTTCCCCACTTAGGATTAGTCCAGACCCATTTAGTCCTTGAAGGTACTTTAGGCGTTCCCCTCCCTCGCAGTGAAGAAGCAGGTGGACCACTCCGTGTGGCAGGGTGCTGCAGCCGGTGAACAGACCGCAGCAGCCGGTTGATGACCTTAGAGCTGGACTGTGGCTGTGTCCTTGGTTCCGGCGTTCCCATGGTGGACTGGGGAAGCTCCCTGGAGTATGGTCGCTCCACGCTGGGGTTCCCCCTTTCTCTCTCGGGCCCAGACTCAAGCATCAGACACCCTCTCTCAGGATCCCCTGAGGATCCCCTTTCATCTTTCCTCAGGATCAGCCTGGAGCTGTCCTGTTAGACCTCCCGACTCACTCCACACTCCTCCTCGACTCCAACTCTTTCCCTTTCTCCTCTTACTACTCCCCTAGAGGTGAATATATCCCTCCCATGAGTAACCTCCCACCACTACTCTAGTGTGGGAGTGCAGGAATTGGTCCCACCCAGCATCCACTTGCAGTTGGGGAAATTTACACTGCTTTTATGAGTGTAATACCCCGATGTGACGCCTGACCATCGGGGGCGCCACATAGTCCCTTCTTAAAGGTTAGTAGTCACTCACTCATTACAACATCATGTGGCAGAGAGTTCCATAGTCTCACTGCTCTTACAGTAAAGAATTCCCGTCTGTGATTATGATTAAACCTACTTTCCTCCATACGTAGAGGATGCCTCCTTGTCCTCGTCTCAGGCCTAAGACTAAAAAGATCATTAAAAAGGTCTCTGCACTGTCCCCTCATATATTTATTCATTATAATAAGATCACCCCCTAAACTTGTTTTTCCAAACTAAATAACCCCAAATTTAATAACCAGTCTTGGTATTGCAGACCCCTCAGTCCTCTAATAACCTTGGTTGCTCTTCTCTGCAATAATCTCTGGAAGCTGGACCAATTTCTTCTATTTTCGCTCTTCTCAGTACCCGCTCTAGTTCAGCTATATCTTTCTTATACACCGGAGACCAGAATTGTGCACAATACTCTAAGTGCGATTGCACTAGTGAGTTGTATAGATGTAACAGTATGTCTCCTCATGAGCATCTATGCCTCTTTTAATGCATCCCATTATTTTACTTGCCTTTGCAGCAGCTGCCTGACACTGGCCACTAAATGTGAGTTTTTTGTCTACCCATACACCCAGGTCTTTTTCAGTGACAGTTTTGCCCAGTGCTTTACAATTAAGAACATAATTATACATTTTATTTCCTCTGCCCAAGTGCATGACCTTACATTTATCCCCATTAAAGCTCATTTGCCATTTATCAGCCCAAGCTTCTAGTTTACTTAAATCCTACAGTAATATATAATTTTCCTCCTCTGTATTGATTACCCTGCAGAGTTTAGTGTCATCTGCAAATAATGAGATTTTACTCTGTATGCCCCCTACAAGGTCATTAATAAATACGTTAAAAAGAAGCGGGCCAAATACTGACCCTGTGGTACCCCACTGTTAACTGTGACCCATTCTGGGTGTGTTCCATTAATAACCACCCTTCGTTTCCTATCACTAAGACAGTTCTTATCCCACTTACATATATTTTCCCTTATCCCCATTGCTCTCATTTTATGTATCAACCTTTTGTGCAACCGATATTAAAAGCTTTGAAATCACAGTCCATATTTAACCAATGCACTACACTAGCATTTATTTCTTGGCTCATAGATCTAGTTCAGACACCTTGACAGTACATTCATTAGAGAGACTGACCACTCTTCAAGGCCACGATTCCCAGTTTCCAGAACCTGTATGCCTCGAAACCATGGTACTGCATGTGTTACATGATCCGTCATGTTAGATGTGTTTTTATTATAGTAAAATACTCATCCCAGGCGGCCTGTTGAGTTTGGTAGGAATTACTGTCCTACTCTGCCTATCTGTTGTTGCGATATCAGTTATGGAGTGCCCTCATGCTAGAACAAATTCCAGAATGTGTGTTTGGATTCCTGATCAACAGTTTAAAGTCAATGTGTTCGTCATGATGTAAAGCCCTATCTTTTCACTTACGTGGTCGGTACTCACTATCCTGTCAGAGTATCCTTGTCTCTTGCACAAGAATTTTCATCTCCAGTAAGCTATGAAGTCACTGCTATAGAGAATCCACCCTGTCTCCATACCAAGAAATTTGTCGTTCTTCAGTATTCTTATTGATTGGATTAGTGTCTTCAATCGATACAGTAAGAAACCTTGCCCATCTGGATTGTTTAACAATGTACCTCACACTGTGCACAAAACAATTCCGAATTGTGGTTCAGTAATCATGCATGTTCTTTTGTTGCTTGCAATGAACAACGCTGTGTATGATATTATCGCATTGCCTGAATCTATAGTATATTCCATGTACGTACTAAAGTACCTGTAGAGTAAATCTTCCTACTTTCAGAGGGCCTACACTTTATTCATATGACAAGAGTGTGAAGACCTCTTTCTAAGCTGTTGCACTAGAGATCAGTGTATGCCATGCGGCTCTTATGTAGCAATTAAGGATTCAATCCCACTCCTCTGTCATGGTGGATCTGTTGATAAACTTGTTCTCTCCCGTTCACTTCTCATAAGCACTGTCTGCCTTGAGGAATACACTATATTGAAGATGGCATGGCTTGATGGCTTCAAAATCTCCTCAGCCCTCCTGGTTATCCTTTGGACCTGCGACTTAAGATCCGAAAATGTGGTGACCTTGTCAAAGGCCTACTTTTCTACAGAGGGGTTCAACTTTTTAGGCTGGAACTTCACCACATACTCCTCATCTCCACCGCTCAATTTCACTATAGCCACATAAGGCAGATTGAAGTTGGTGGCAAGTTGAACATCCTGCTATTCCTAAAGAGATTTTCAAGAGTTTGCAGTGAATCTTGACCAGATGTATGAAATTATTGGGATATCTCCCGATCCAGTTAACCTTATCCTATTACCTAATAGTCCTGACACTTCTTTACAAATAGGTACTCACCATGTGAAAACCAGCATACTCAAATCTGTGAACATGTCTAGCGGTCATGAACAATCCATCTACTGCACTGGGTCCAAGAAGCTTAACTCTCAATCTGCACACTGGCAGAGGAAGAACTCTTAAAGGCCGAGGAGTAAGATCACATCTGTCCAGCCTTCACACGACTTTAAGAGTTTCATTATAAAGATGAGAGGAAGACTTTTTAATACCGTACTATGGGATATGCTGCTTTTGCCATTGCTGAGCCATATGGCCATTATTTCAACTAATTTGTGATTCTCTCCATGGCTGTCTGTAAATTTTATAATGTATCTTGGTTTTTTAAAGCCTTTTCGTAACTGATAGAGTAACAATTATGCAAAAATAGAAAAGAACTGACTATTGCATACAATGTGCACCAAATAGAAATTACATCCTGTACTGACAAATATACAATGCATTGTGTTTACTGATTTCAAGAGAAAATTGATTTTCAATATAGGGCACTGTATCATCAACATCTTGCTTTTATTAGTTAAGTACACGGCTTTATCCTTCATTTCATGCATCTCAAAGAGCAAGTTCATCATGAAAAGAATATCAGTAATAATAGAAAAGTGAGGATAATTATCGTTCACTAAACAGGATTATTTCAAGGTGTATGCATATCTGTTAATGTGGAATGGCTAACTGAAAATCAAGTCTTACTCCAGAATTTCCCTAGGAATTTCTGTTGGCAAATACCCGTTGGTGGATCCCAGTATTAGTTCCTATTGTCACCTATCTAAGATATCGTCTTTTCACCCAAATCCAGGGAATGTGCGTCTATCCTGAGACAGCGACCTATCCTTTTCTACTAGCCCGATGGGGTACTATTGCTCATCTGACAGACTCCAGAGAATACTCATTGTGTCGAATCTTTCAGCCGACAAGATGTCCTTTACTCACTACAGGTACTCAGCAGTATCGGAACTCTTCTGAGAGAACCAATGTTATTACTGCAACGAAACATTTGATCACAGACCTGAATATCTGTTCAAGAGTACACCCTTAGAGCCCTTGTATTGATTTGCAGTGGGTCCTCAGCTGACGCAAAGCAAAGTTAATATATCATTACTAAGCCATGGTGAAGTGTGTTAAATCTAACATATACGTGTACTCTTATTCAATAGTTAATGGCAATATTGCATGCAATATCTACTTGCCATTATTGCTTAGTTTCTGAAGATGAATATCTATAAGAATTACCAATATGTTCTAATATTTTGTTTCACTTTTCGAGAACAAATGATAATGTTAACATTTTCAATTCAATTGTCATATGCTCAGTTTAATATTTCAACAATTGCCTCTTGCTTCATAGTCATAGACAGGTACCTATCATACAAGGTATTAAGAATCAAAAAGATCATTTATTATCAGTAATTGAATCAAAGAGGAGTGGAAGCATACTATTATTAGTATATGCATTCACATATGGACATATTAAAATTTCAATGAATATCCTGTTTAGAATATTGTGTTATGCCAATGAGTCAAATATTAATCGTCAATCCACCCAGGGAAAGTTTGTTATCTTAAGGAATTCTTGAGATCTCCCTAGGTGATTATGGCTTTTATAGTGTGAAATATCTTTAAGCAATATTCTGTTTTTCTCATAATTGCTTACTGCAGTATAAGAAAAGACTTTCTATGCAAAACTAAGGTCAGTTCAACAGTGCAACTATTGCACAGAATCTTTACGGGCTATTCTATGCCCAGATGACATGTGCTCTGATTCACCAGCATGCAATTGTGTCATTACTTCACATTTTGCAAGTAGCCTAAGAGATACTGTTTTCTGGCAGCGTAATGAAATGGCGTAATTAACAGGATCAACTTTCAAGGTACCCCAGGTTTTCATGAGGCCCCATCATCAGAGCACTAAATAGGCAAGTTTAAATATACTACTGATTTTAAATACGCCCCGATTAAAAATACCACTAGTATACGCCCTAAGTATAATCTAAAGTGAAATTGATATGTTTATTTAAATTAGTCTTAGTTTCCCTTCAGAGTATTAGCTTGATTTGTGACATGGATTAAAATGAATACTGTAAAATTAGATTTGCATGGTTCAATGTAGCTGTTATCGTCATAGGTCATTCAACAGTTTTTAGACTTTATAAGTATACATTCAGATGTAATTCTCATTTATTTAGAGTTTCAAATTTCTATGAGAAAGAGGATGATATCAGAATATTAGATATATATATTTCAAGTTGTAGAATGGCAAGGAAGTTATTATTTGCATTAATATGTTAAAAACTAATGTTTATCAAGAGTTGGTTTATAGAAATAGATTCGGAAGACTATGTTAGAATGATGGTACAGGCACATCTGGGTACATTATTTACATTGAAGGGGTCCCTGGGTTACCTGTTGATTACCTGAAAAGGAGGGCTTCCATTACCATATACATTCTCCATGAGGCACCATACTCTAAGAGTTACCTCACGGGGCAACCCGCATCTTCAGGAGGACCCCCCTTCCTTCAAAAAGCGAATTACTGCAGGGCCAATGATTATTCCTGTGCTACACTGGGACGAAAGGGAAGTGAACGCTGAGGACGAGGGAGTAGGGATCAGAGTTGCACAATACCTCACTAAAGTGCCCAGCTCTGAAACTGAAAGAGGAGAGAGTTTGAACTCCTGACTACAACAGAGCCAAGGGTGGCAACATTAGGGGCATGTGGACTGCCAAGTGAGGTCCACACTGCAAAGCCTCCTCTGCTCGGGGACCCAAGTGACTGATACACCTCCATTCTCTGTGAGTGACTTTCTATCTCACTGCGCTTAACCTGTGATCGTAAAATGCCATCCTCCGTATATTGTGGTTTGTTAATTTCAGTAGAGTTCCTGTAACTATTAGTGTATGTAACTAATTATGGAACAAATGTAGATGATAATTTGAAGATAGATATGATATCAGGTGCACCAAGTATGAGAGGGTAATCTTTAGATGATCACACATATCAGATCTTTACTGCTTTTTTCAGTTTTCATGGGCATTTCGGTAAATGTATAGATGTCATGATTACATACAATTTAGTGCACATGATATAGCTATGTGTTATAATTTAGACAATGGTTTTTCACTGGCAATGAAGTTAGAGATATATCAATGAATTAGTTCCCAGTCCATCTATGACAACAAATAACCATATTATATGATCATTATAACATGCTGGGAATCGATTTCAAGTAACATTTTTGTTTAATGTGATGATATGCTAATGAAAGTGGCCTACAAAAGTCATTCATGAATAATTGCACACGATCATGTTGCAGGGAGTTTGTGATATTGTAGCCTGCATACATTGCCATTGGAGAGTTCGGCCTGGGATTTAGGTCCTGAGTCTGATGATCCTCAGTCTCCCCTAACATCGGAAGCAGTATCTGAGACTTATACTTCAGCTCACAGTTCAATGTGTAACATCCGACTCTAGTCCGTCAAGTCAGCACCGCTCTTGCTGTCTCCTTGCAATAGACCTGCAGTCTCCAGTGACTGTCCACATTCCTGTGGTTCTTTGCGTCTCCATCTGCTGTCCTCAGTACATCCATGCTTGTGCCGAATCTGCCACCCAAGCCTATTTGTGTACATGACTACAGCGTCTCCTTGTGCAGTATCTCGCAGACTCTCTAGGGCATACTGGTATCTACTGGCAACCGAATGGATTTCATGGTACAGCAGCAGCAATCTCGATTGTCATGGTAGACTTTTGTATAGCAACCTCTTCAAGTGTAAGCCCAGGCATGCTGCTATGTGTCCACATCAGCATACATCACTGTCAAATGGCTATTGTCATATACATTGTACTTTTAAGGTGGCCACATGAGTGCCAAGTCATGGAGTAAATGTATACAACTATACTATGACACCATGTAAATATAAGTGTAAAGCATGCAATAAAAAAGTCTTTATTTCCCATTATCGTGCTATTAGTTGCTGTTTCAAATGTTTTTCATTATGCTAGAAGCATTGGATCGATTTAATGGTTCACTAAATGTAAATTTTGAATTATTTCACTTTCTGAGAACTAATGTATTAATGTTAACATTTCCAATTCTAATTGTCATATTCATTTTAGAGGGTATTTCAAAATTGCCTTCCTAATAGAAACATTTATAGTCATAGAGAGCTTAAGTACCTTGACTCATACCAAGGGTTTAGTAGAATGCAAGGAAAGTTCATTATTTTTAATTAGTGTAATTGCTAATGTTGCATTAAGAGTTTGGTTAGTGGAAGTAATTACAGTAAGTGTATTTAGATGTGAGTACTGGCATTCATCTTGTGACATTATTAAAATTGCAAAGATGAAAATTTTCCCTGGTGGTTTGCAGGCACTACATTGTTTAACCAAAGGATGTTAAATTAATCATATGTTCAATGCCCACCAAGCAGGCAAAGAATAATTATAAGTTACTCTTATCTGGGGAATGCCTTGAAACTCTTCCAGGCGTGTGTATTTATCTGCGCTTTTTAATAAAGTGTGAAATATGGCATTGTGGAAGCAATACTTTATTCTTTTTATAATTTACTGGGAAGAATAAAGTATACGGAATCAGAAATCAGGATACAAGTCAAAAAGGGGCAACAAATACGCAAAGCAAACTAAAAACAGGCTTTCTATGTAACAAATACATTGTAAGCATGCTGGAATTATTTCAATAACATTTTTTATTTCATATGTATCTCATTCATAAAGATGAAGTTGCTGCCTACAAAACTGTCTATTCCATGAATAGATGCATCATGATGATGCATTGGTCTGATTTTACAGGGGCTGCTGGGATTTGTAGTCCTGCAGTACATGCATTGGTATGATGTTACAGGGGCTGCTGGGATTTGTAGTCCTGCAGTACATGCATTATCCCAGCAGCCCCTGTAACATCAGAGCAATGCATGTACTGCAGACTTATTATATACATTGTATATGTCCTGCACAGTCTCCAATGTTTATACATCCCGCAGCAGTCTCTAATGTGCATACGTCTTGCAGCAATCTCCAATGTGAATTGGACCCGCAACCGTCTCCATTGTGCATTTGTCCGCAGCCATCTCCATTGTGCTTTTGTCCTGCAGCCATCTCCATGTGCATTGTCCTGCAGCCATCTCCATTGTGTATGGGCCAGCCAGCAGCAATGTCTATTGTGTTGTGTACAGTCAGCAGCCGTCTCTTTTGTGCATTAGTCTCGCAGCCATCTCCATTGTGTATACGCCAGCAGCTGTCTCAATTGTGTATTCTCTATTGTGTACAGCAGCAGCAATCTCTATTGTGTATTCTCTACTGTGTGTATAGCCAGCAGCCGTTTCAATTGTCTAAACGCCTCAGCCATCTCTATTGTGTATACAGCTAGCAGCCATCTCTACTGTGTATTCTCTATTGTTTATACAGCTATTGTGTATTCAGCCCACAGCAGTCTCAAGTGTGTGTGGTGTGTGTGTTTTTTAATATATAATAGAGAGAGAGTGTAAAAAAAGGAAACACAGCACAAAAAAAAGAAAAAAGTGGACTTTATTGCCCAATGGCGTGGCCACACATTTGTGCTGTTTTTCCTTTTTTTTCCTCTGTTGTAAGGAACCATCTGGATTGCTGGTTGGGAAAGCTTTACACATAAATTGAGGTCATTTTAGTGCTGTTCCAATTTTTCACTATAAATATAATGTATGTTTGGGTGGAAGCTGAGCATGGGTGGAGGTAGAGGCGGGTGGACGCTGGGCGAAGTCTCAGCGGGCCCCAGAATTTTGGCAGTAAGGGTCCCCGAAATTTCTAGTGGCAGTCCTGGCAGTGGGTGATCTGTGGTACATATTTGTATCTCAGGAGTGGGGAACTCCAGGCCTCAATGGCTGCCAATGATGCAGGTTTTAGGATTCCTTAGTATTGCACAACCCCTGTGCAATGTAAGGAAATCCTGAAACATGACCTGTTGGTGGCCCTCGAGGTCTGGAGTTCCCCACCCCTGCTGTATATCCTGAATAAATAGCCAACATTCTGATAAAACAGATAATCTTTTAAAATAAACTCAAATCAGAAACATAAACCTCTCTTTTAGCTGGAAGTTATTATACCAACAAGCCTTTGCTCAAAAGATGTCCCATGTGTCAGTGAGATGGAAGGTTTGTTTTGTTGATGCAGCTTTCCGTCACCCAGCACTGTGAGTGTTATTGAGCATGGCAGCCGCGGCTGCGTATCCGGCCCATGTAGCCTGCAAGGCCTGTTCAGAGCATGGTAAGAGTCTCCGATAAGGCTATTACTGAGTGAACATTAAATTTAAACTCTAAAATTACAATAATTACATATATAATTAAGCTCATAATTGTAAGAAGATGCCAGTTAATTAGACTGCTTACGCTTGGAAATCTAACCTGCATGCCAAAATGCAGCATGAGAACGATAAAACAGCTGCAGAACAATCAGTCTATGTAAACTAGAACTAAATAGAAGAAAAGGACACTGTGGAGCAGAAAAGCAAAAATAATCTAAACTCTGTTCAAGAAAAACAAATTTGGCACAATAAGAAATACACAAAAATGTAAAGAACATGTAGCCTTATAGCTCTCTTCTGTGCAACCTTTATAGAATGATGCTATAGTTGCATAAGAATCATGTGACATTGGCTATATCCATTGACTTCAAAGGATGCAATTTTGCAACAGTATTTTGTTGCACGTGTAATTTGGTAAGTCATTTGCTCTCTAGTAAGGAACTACTATAATACTCTTGTATTGATCGTTCATACAGTGCTATTAGCTACCATAAACTCTTTCTGCACCTCTGGGTGCTTCCAATTTTAAACTTCATTATCATCAAAAATGAAGTATTTTTTAAATCAGGTTTTTGTGTTTATTTAAAAAAATGATGATAATGTTTTTCTCTCCATATGACCTTTAGTATATAAAAAATATATAGTACCGTAATTCGTAATTTTCCCACTGGACACACCGGCTTTTTCAAACTCATACTTGCTGTTCTTTCAGGAAGAGTTTTCAGCATGACTTCTTATCATCAGAATCAGGATTACAATGTCAGGTAAGGGCCACTTTACACACACCAACTTATCTGTCCAACTTCTGACCAACTTACTGGTTGCAGTGAAATCATGGACACATTGCTCCATTTTGTGGCTGTGTACAAATGTAACAATGTGTCCATGATTTCACTGCAACCAGTAAGTTGTTCAGAAGTTGGACAGATAAGTTGGTGTGTGTAAAGCGGCCATAACACCTCTGTACATAGCTGATAATACAAAATCAACCAATCCCAAAATGTGATGTCACATATAGCCACTCTCTCCTCCAGGGGTGAACCTAGCCTCTCTGCAGCCTGAGGCAAAATACAAAACAACCCCCCCATACTAAAAATTTTTAAATTGGTAGAAATAAATATGGTTCATACAGATTTATAATTATCCAGTAAAAATGAATACAATAGTGGACATTTTAATTTAGAGAAATAGAAAAAAGATGTCCAGACACAAGGATGTCGGTGCCATTGCAAGCACATACAAGAACCACTCAGGAGAATCCAGAACAAGGATCAATAATGGCAGTGACAGGCTTGGCACAAGTATACAGACATACAATGATGGCTGTCAGAGCTGTGGTCCTGTAGGCAGACACAGTACAGCATCCTTATACCATACACCTCTTATCAGCTACCACAGGAGGCAGACACTGATTGCCAACCTATTACTTTGGCACATGGCTTCAAAACTTTGGCAGCTCCAATGTGGCCACTGCCAGGCACTAACTAGTCAGATATATACACCATGCAGCACCATCCACACACGTCACATGTAACGACCTGCAGTCTGAGCATCTCCTTCACGGAGTCCAAAAGGCTGCAACAAGTAGCCACTGCACTAAGCTGGTAAAATGGCGCATCTTCCCCAACAGGCCACATCTTCTTCTCCTGAAACACTTAGCCAATCACAAACGTCGCACATGGGGCTTTCTGGAGTGAATAGCAGGGATCTTCCAATTGGGTTGAGAAAGGGATGTGGGAGCTGGAAGGTGATGAGCGCACTGACCAACCTCCTATTGGAGAAACATAGCTGGAATGCCTGTATGTTCAGAAAGCAGCGTTGGACATGGTGTGTAAGTTATGGCCAATCAGTCTTGCAGCAGAGACGTATGTGAAAGGAACAATGCACCAGGGGCTTGTATAGAAATTATGAAACACCCATAGCAAAGTTCTAACTGGGCTCCCCCCAAAAAAATAATAATATTCGCCGGGGTCACAAAGGTAGATGTCCCACAACTTTGCAGCCCTTACTTACTTTGCAGCCCTTATTGAAGCCCCTAGATTCCTCTTTCATTGTCCTCAAGATGATGCCAACAAAAGTGGCCCACAAACACTGTATGATCCCCCACAGTGAATTTCTTCACAGTATCCACCACATGTACAGTATGTTGACCCTACTGTACCCCCTTTAACTACCTCGGCACAGTAGTGATCCCCAACTATGACCCCCACACAGCCTTCCATGTAGTATAATGGACCTATATACAGTATAATAGCTCATATACCTTTTAACTTTGTGTAATGGCCCCTAATGCAGCCCTCCATAAAGTATAAAGGCTCCCTCATAGCCCTCCAAGTATTATAATGCCCCTTACAGAGCCCCCAAATATTATAATGGCTTCCATATGGTAAAATTGGCTCCATATAGTCCTCCATATATTATAATGCATCATCCATAGCCCTACATATATTATAAAGCACCCCATAATCCTCCCTATAGTGTATTGCACCCTCAAAGTCCTCCATATTTTAATGCACCCCCATAGTCCTCAATTTAGTATATTGCACCCCCAAAGTTCTCCATATAGTATAATGAATCCCCACAGCCTTCATATATTATAATACACCATGCAAGCCTCCATAACTATAAAGTATCATCCATAGTCTTTCATATATTATAATGCAGCCCCATATCCTCCATATTATATATAATTGACTCCCATAGTCCTCCATATATTATAATGCACCATCCATAGCCCTCTATATATAATGCACATCCATAACCCTTCATATATTATAATGCATCCCCAAAAGTCCTGCCATATATTATAATGCACCATCTGTAGCCCTCCATATGCTTAAAGCACCCCCCAGAGTCCTCCATATATTATAATGACCACCCATAGTCCTTCATATAGTATATGCATCTCCATAACCCTCCATATATTATAATGTCCTCCCCATAGTCCTTCAAATTATAAAGCACTCCCTATAGTCCTCCATATACTATAAAGCACTCCCAATAGTCCTCCATATATTATAATGCACCACTCCCATAGTCCTCCATATACTCTAATCACTTCCCCTAGTTCTCCATTTACTATAATGACTCCCCATAGTCCTTCATATATTATATAGCACTCCCGTAGTCCTCCATATACTTAAAGCACCCCCATAGTCCTCCATATAGTATAATGCACCACCCATAGTCCTCCATATAGTATAGTGCATCTCCATAACCCTCCATATATTATAATGCCCTCCCCATAGTCCTTAAAAATTATAAAGCACTCCCTATAGTCCTCCATATACTATAAAGCACTCCCAATAGTCCTCCATATAGTATAATGCACACTCCCCATAGTCCTCCATATACTCTAATACACTTCCCATAGTCCTCCATTTACTATAAAGTACTCCCCATAGTCCTTCCATATACTATATAGCACTCCCCATAGTCCTCCATATAGTATAATGCACCTATTCCATATAGTATACATCCGTATCATAACTATAAAGCACTCCCCACAGCCCTCCTATATTATATTGCACATCACATAGTCCTATAATATAGTCTTATAATATAATGTACAGTCCACAGTCTCCCATCAGTGTATTCACTGATTAAAAAGAAAAAAGTAAATCCTCACCTCTCTCCTCAGTCCTAACTGCTCCAGTCTCCTCAGTGTCTGTTCTGCCACTATGCACGTCTCAGCACAGCGGCACTCAGTGATAACATCATCGTGCCCCATTGTGCTGAGCTGTCAGAGGGCAGAAGACAGAGATGGCCGGGAGAAGGAATTTAAACTGTACCTATGTGCAGTGGGCCCTATAGCACTCGTGTGGCCTGACTGCCGCCCTCTATTTATTATCTATTTGGCGCTGCCTGAGACAACAAACTCAGTTTGCCTCACTATAGGTGCACCCCTGCTGGCCCCCCTTCATAATGACCTTTGCACAAGCTCCTTTGTGACTTCAGTGTAAAAGATATTATTTATAGGCCTTCAGCTCGATCTTGAGCCATGGTAACTTGATAAATGAATGCGCTGTATAAAGATCTATCTCACGCAAGCCTAGATAGATCCATCAAAAGATAACACCCTTTGAATTCATCCATTGTGGCTATGTACATATGGTATTTCACATAATAATTAGTGATGAGTGAGTACTAAAATGCTCGGGTGCTCGAAGCTCGGGCCGAGCATCGCGAAATACTCGTGTACTGGGCCCGAGTACCGAGCCCAATATTATCCTATGGGAGACCCGAGTATTTTTATGAAATGACTGCCGACAGCATGTAGAAACCCTAAAAATGTCACAAAAGTCTCAGAAGAGTGCTCAAATGACATGGCAACACCATGGGGAAGACCCCTGGAAGCATTTCTCACCCAAAAGTCACAGCTGTGAACAATCTTGTCCGAGTTTCACGCCAATTTTACGGAGTCACCAGAAAACCTTCCAAAATGACACCAAAATGAATATTCAGGGTGGAAATGTTAAGGGCACATACCCAATAGTGAGATACAGCTGGTGTATGTTACTTTTGTGATTACATGAAAGATTTTACGTGAAAACATTGTGCGTCTCCGATGTCCCTGAGAAGAGACGTACATGAAGCCCTGTCTTGACATATTGTGCCCATTTTGAGGAACTGGGTCTATTCTAGTATTTTCCTTTGCCAGGCAGTCTAAAATTGGGAGGTTCACCAATGCTCCTGGATAGAGACGTGCATGAGGATCTGTAAACCTGAAGTGCCCATTGTAAGGAAGTGGGTGTATTGTAGTATAGCCCTTTGGCAGGCAGCCAAAAATTGGGAGGCTCCACATTGTCCCTGGATAGAGACGTGCAGTAGGGCCTGTAAACCTGAAGTGGGTGTATTGGAGTATAGCCCTTTGCAGGGCAGCCAAAAATTGGGAGCGTCCACATTGTCCCATGATAGAGACGTGCAGGAGGGGCTGTAAACCTGAAGTGGGTGTATTGTAGTATAGCCCTTTGGCAGGGCAGCCAAAAATTGGGAGGCTCCACATTGTCCCATGATAGAGACATGCAGGAGGGCCTGTAAACCTGAAGTGGGTGTATTGTAGTATAGCCCTTTGGCAGGGCAGCCAAAAATTGGGAGGCTCCACATTGTCCCATGATAGAGACGTGCAGGAGGGCCTGTAAACCTGAAGTGGGTGTATTGTAATATAGCCCTTTGGCAGGGCAGCCAAAAATTGGGAGGCTCCACATTGTCCCTGGATAGAGACGTGCATGAGGGCCTCAAAACATTTTTCCCATTGAAAAGGAGCGGGTCTCCTGTCGTTGTAATGCCCAGTCTAAAAGAATGGCCGAAAAAATTTACCACTGGGGGTATACCTGAAACAACAGCCTAACTATTGTAACGGTCATCATGGTGGCACATGAGGAGAAGGAGGAGCAGTCCAGCGATTAGCCAAAGTCCAGAAGTGTGTACCCATGGGTTAGTGGAGGTACATGGCAAATTGCCATAACAAAATTTAAATTCAGTTGTCATTTGTTGGTGGTGTGGTGAAGTCTGGCCCAATCCAACCCTTGTTCATCTTGATCAGAGTCAGCCTGTCAGCATTTTCAGTTGACAGGCGGGTGCGTTTTTCGGTAATGATTCCACCTGCGGCACTGAAAACACGCTCTGACAAAACGCTAGCAGCAGGGCAGGCCAGGACTTCCAAGGCGTAGAGAGCCAATTCATGCCACGTGTCCAGCTTGGAGACCCAATAATTGTAAGGCACAGAGGAATCTCACATAACAGTTGTTCGATCTGCAAGGTACTCCTTCAGCATCTGGCCAAACTTAGCATTTCTTGTGGCACTACCCCACACCTCAGGGGCTGTGGTACGTGAGGGGCTGAGAAAACTGTCCCACATCGTAAAGACTGTTCCCCTACCTCTGGCGGATTGGACTTGTGCCCCTCTCTGCCGTACGCCTTGGTTGTCCACCGATTCCTGACCTATACCGTTAGCGTTTTGTGAGGGGAATGATTTGCCTACTTCCGTGACTATGGCCTTCTGGAACTGCTGCATTTTGGCTGACCTCTCCGCCTCAGGAATGAGAGACATAAAGTTCTCCTTGTAGCGTGGGTCTAACAGTGTTGCCAACCAGTACTGATTGTCGGCCAAGATGTTCTGAACGCGAGGGTCACGAGCCAGGCAGCTTACCATAAAGTCAGCCATGTGCGCCAGACTCTTAACAGCCATCACTTCAGTATCCAGACCAACACGATGACTGAACATGCTGTCCTCCTCCTCCTCCTCCTCATCTCCCTTATCCTCTGGCCAGCCACGCTGAATCGAGGGTATGACTGGTGTGCATGTCATATCCTCAATTTGGCCAGAGAGTTGCTCCATGTCTTCATCCTCCTCCTCCTCGTCATAGTCCTCCACTGCACGTTGTGATGAGATGAGGCTGGGCTGTGTGTTTATCACCCACACCCACTACTGTTTCTTGCTCCAAGTCATCGCGCTCCGCCTGAAGGGGTTAATAGCCTAATTTATCAACTATACAAAACTTGTAGTTTGGTTCCAGATGTGAACCTACGTGTATTGACTTTGTGTATGTAGAATTGTCAGTTGCATTGTTGTTCGAGAAGGAAATACCACGATAAAAAATAACAGAAAAGATTAAAAAAGTTTAAGGTTTATAACTTGTTGAAGGGGAATCTGTCACCAGGTTTTTGACGCTTAATCTGAGAGCAACAAAATGTAAATACAGAGACCCTCATTCCAGAAATGAATCACCTACTTGGCTGCTTAGTGTAGTTTCAATAAAATCACTTTTTTATTACAAAGAGAGTATTACGAGAGAACTAGTAAGCCTGCTGACAGGTAGTCAACCATATTCATGAGCTTTATATAACCTGTCTCTGATTGTCTGTGTATGCTGTACATGGGCAAAAAGTTACAAATCAGAGGTGTGGGCAGGGATATGACGAGCTCCACAGTCCAATAAATGCTAGATCTGACAACAAGCAGCTCAGTAAGGCTAGGTCACACATGCCATCCGTTGTTTTTTAGGCTGCATTTTGTGCCTCCCGTGCCCTGAGGAAGCAGCAGGTCCTGCTGTGAAACGCGTTTGCTCAATAAACGGACATCAAACATACCCTTCCTGCTTTGTGGTCTGCGCGGAATCTAAACCTGGGTTTTATTATGCATCTTGAAATAGCCACACTGCTAGTTTTCAGTGATTACAAGCAAACAGATCACAGGTGAGGATGTTACCTTTATTAGCCATTCAAACCCATTTGTGTCAACTTCTGTGCGTGTTATCAGGCCAAAATCACCAGGGTATGTAAACTTTGGATCAGGGTTATTTGGATGTTTTTGGTTGTCATTATAATTTAAAAAGAGAAAACACAGTAATTTGACAATAAATGACTTCACCCAAGCACTAGGCAGGAATGGAAACAAAGTTTTTGTGTTATCATTCATATTCTCTGAAATAAGGCCAAGAAATCCAAAAAATCTGTCGGGGTATGTAAACTTTTGTGCACAACTGTACTTCACGGCTCACTAAATGCTGGAAGGAATCCAATAGATTGCTTAGTATGGCAGGATCAAAACGGCTTTTATCTTCTAAAGCCATAGTCAATATACATGCCATGGCCTTGTGTTAAAAAAAAATCCAGAAAATACATTTTATAATCTAGGTGGTGGGTTGGTTTTTACACTCTTTTGATCCAAATAGTGTCAAATAAGTACCCTGTGTTATCTACATGTATTATTACTATTTGCTTATTTATTTACTACAGTTTATTAGCTAATTTCTTTTTACGCTAGGGTTTTTTCTGTTAATGGCAACAGTGTGAATGTGTGCCTACATTGCACTTATATTTACAAGTGTTCCAGACCTTTTTTTGAGTGGCCTTCAGGTTTTTAGTTACTTTGTTTTTACAGGGTCATGATTCCCCCTTTTTTAGCTGTGGATTTTGTCTATAATGTTTTCCACAGTCAGCGATAAAACAGTCAGGCCTGGATCTGAATCTGCCCCCGTCTATTTTTATTATTTCTATTTCTTTTATTATCTGTTGGGAAAGTTATAAATTTGGGCTAAAACAACATTTTAGTGGGAAAAAAATTGTGAAAAAAAAGTTTAAACATTCTGTGAAGCATCTACAGGTTCAAAATACCGTATATACTCGTGTATAAGCCGACCCGTGTATAATCCGACCCCCCTACTTTTGCCCCCAAAACCTGGGAAAACCTATTGACTCGTGTATAAGCCGAGGGTGGACCCCAGCACAGGTATACAGCCCCCAGCAGTGTGGTATACAGGCCTCCCCAGTGGTAGTATACAGCAGCCTCCCAGTGGTAGTATACAGCAGCCTCCCCAGTGATAGTATACAGCAGCCTCCCCAGTGGTAGTATACAGCAGCCTCCCATGTGGTAGTATACAGTACCCTCCCCAGTGGTATATACAGGCCTCAGCAGTATATACAGCAGCCCCAGTGGTATACAGCAGCCTCCCCAGTGGTATATACAGGCCCCAGCAGTATTACTGCAGCCTCCCCAGTGGTATATACAGGCCCCAGCAGTATATACAGCAGCCCCAGTGGTATACAGCAGCCTCCCAAGTGGTATATATAGGCCCCAGCAGTATTACAGCAGCCTCCCCAGTGGTAAATGCAGGCCCCAGCAGTATATACAGCAGCCCCAGTGGTATACAGTGGTATACAGCAGTGGTATACAGGCCCCAGTAGTATACAGGCCCCCTCAGCAGTGGTATATAGGGCCCCAGGAGTAATTTACAGGCCCCCAGCAGTGGTATATAGGGCCCCAGCAGTGGTATACAGGGCCCCAGCAGTGGTATACAGGGCCCCAGCAGTGGTATATATGGTCTCAGCAGTAATATACAGGCCCCCAGCAGTGGTATATAGGGCCCCAGCAGTGGTATACAGGGCCCCAGCAGTGGTATACAGGGCCCCAGCAGTGGTATATAGGGCCTCAGCAGTGGTATACAGGGCCCCAGCAGTGGTATACAGGGCCCCAGCAGTGGTATATAGTGATGTATGAAATGTTTGTTATTTTAATATGTGCCGCAGCCTGGGGGACACATACTAAGGAGGGGGGGCTGGATAACTCTGATGGGGGCCAGTGTAGTGCAATATGCACCGCTCCCTCCGCCGCTGATGGACGGGGGGATGCCGTGCATATTCATTACACTAATGAGGCGGCCCCACGTGACCTCCTGTGGTCACTGTGACCCCCTCCTGCCTCCTCCAGCCCCCCGTCACAGCTCACCCCACAGCATACCGAGTGACTCGAGTATAAGCCGAGGGGGGGACTTTTCAGCACATTTTTTGTGCTGAAAAACTCGGCTTATACATGAGTATATACGGTACTCAACACACCCTATATAAATTTCTTGATGGGTTTAGTTCCCAATATGTTGTCACTTACGGAGATTTTTGGTGTTTTGGTACTTCAGAGGCTCTGAAAATGTGACATACAGGTGCATCTCAATGACTTAGAATATCATCAAAAAGTTAATTTTGTTCAGTAATTCAATACATAAAGTGAAACACATAGATTATATAGTCATTACAAACAGAGTGATCTGTTTCAAGTGTTTATTTCTGTAAATGACCCTTGGGTTTTCATTAGCTGTAAGCCATAACCATCAACATTTACAGAAATAAACACTTGAAATAGATCACTGTGTAATGACGCGAAATGATATATGCATTTCAATTTTGTATTGAATTACTGAAATAAATTAATTCATTGAGATGCACCTGTGGTAGTCAAATTTGCGTTCCAAAAGTCAATGGTGTCTGCCATTTGTCCAAACAGAGGTTTCTGACCACATTTGGAGTATCAGGTGCTCAAAAGAAACTGGGTAACAAATCGTGGGGTCCGTTTTGTTGTACTTTCCCTTGAAAAAGTGAAAAGATTGAGGCTAAAGAAACATTTTAACATGAAACTTACATTTTTTTTCCTGACAGCTATATTGACATATTTGAAGGGTGACTTTTTTAAAATGGTATCACATTTTTGGAGTTTCTAATATTTAGGCCCCTTTAATTCCATATAAATCTTAATAGGTCCTTAAAGATACAGGTTTTGTAAATTTCTTGAAAAGAATGAGAAATTGCTGCTAAAATTGTAACCCAATATGCTAGCAAAATAAAATGATGTTTACATTTATGCAGATGTAAAGTAGACATGTGGGAATTGTTATTTATGAATTATTTTATATAACAGGAATTACTGGTTTCAGATACAGAAATTGAAAATTTAAATATTGCCACATCTTCAAAATTTTTACCAAAACTCTGTTATTTTTAAAATAAACACAAAAACTAATAACCTTAATTTACTCATGACATAAAGTACAATGTGTAAAGAAAAATCAATTGGGATAGATTGAAACTTTCCAGAGTTATTATCACCTAAAGTGACATTGTCAGATTGAAAAAATTTGTCCTGGTCATTAAGGTCAAAATTGGCTCCGTTACCAAGGGTCAAGTATATTTGCTGCTGTTATTGCATCATTGTCTTTGGTGTATTTAAAGGGAACACCAGAGACAGAAAATGTTTTAGTACAGTCCCTGTCCTGCTATATGATGAAGCAGCGCCGTACACTGCAGTTCTAGGATCTATAGATCTCTTATAAATCAATAAAATCATATCTGCTCTTTTGCTCTGACGCCCCCTCAGGGGTCCTAGAATTTCAGCTTCATGCTGTTGGTGAGAAGAGGAGGTGTGTCAGGGGCGTGATTGATGGGAGCTGCAGGATCATCCTACAGTCCAGCCCCGTCACACATTTGTATGGGCAGTACTATAGATAAAGCACACATGTAATCTGCACCCAAGAACACTGCAAATAAACACAGCATGAATGCTAAGAAGAATGCAAAAATAAAAATGCAAGAGCTGACATACTGCAGATCTGAAATGATTTGCAGGTTCATATCTGCAGGAAAAAAATCCATATCCCTAGTGCTACACTTTCAGGGGACATGAATCTACAACCTGCTATGGAGAAGGAGAGACCATGCCAGTAATGAATTGATCAATGCAGTCCTCTGCCTCTACTCCAAGCCTCATACATGACAGAACACATTATGCACCCATGTACAGCAGAAAGATTACAGTGTGTATATCTGCTTGGTGACATGATTACTGTTTCAAACCAGAACACCCCTGTTCATACATTACATATATCAGAGGCAGGATTGTACTGTGACCAAGCCACACCCTCTCCCCATACAGAAATGTGAAGGGGCATGAATGTAGGATGATAATGTGGCTCCAAGCATCCATGCCCCCAACACATCTCCTCTTCTCAACAACAGCATGAAGCTGAAATTCTCAGACCCCTGAGTGAGGGTCTGAGCAAAATAGCAGGTATGATTTTATTGAATTATAAAGCTGTGGCACCTCAGGCTCCGGTTGCCACACTATTACGCTTGGAAGCAAGAAAAGGTACAAACCTCAGGTAAAACATGCACAACACCTTCCCAACTTCAGGCCAGAAGGGGGAGCTCTAAAGCACGAGTTTAGAGCAGGTCCCCTATAAATTCTGGTCTGGGAGCGGGGTCAGGCAGTTCAGTTCCTAGGAGGACTGTGGAAGACATCCTATGGTCAGGTGTCGTGCTAGGCCCGTCCAAGGAAACTGACTAGCCAGCATGAGGGACCCAAGGTGAGGGTCTGAGGGAAGTGGAGAAAAGGTGTGAGGAGTGGAGCAGAGCCAGCTCCTCCCAGCACCTAGCGCAGTACGGACACCGGAGTCTGAGGTCACAAGAGACTTTGTGCCCAGCAGCCAACACTAGAGTGCGGGTAATTCCAAGTTGCTCGACCACCACAAGGCCAGGAAACACAGCCACATCAAAGAGCTCAGGAGACACAGTGAAAGGAGAGTAACACAGAACGGGCTCAAGCTGCCTGTCACACGGCCACGATGGACAAGTGAGAAAAGTGTCTTAGCACAGCTTCGAGCAGCCAGGGCTCACCGAGAACAGTGCAATAGGGAGGCCTCAGACCTTGACAGGTGTGGGAAACCTAAACTTGCTTCCAGGCTTCGGAGCCCTAACACCACTTGTGAGTTGTGCCCTGAAGGCACCTGCTATTTGCATCAGTAAAGGTAAAGGAGACTGTTACCCCAGTGTCTGTCAGTTTTTTCATACACTGAATCCTGCACCCCCAACGAGGCATGCACATCCATAAACTCTACGGTTGCCCTGGCGACCTGCTCTTCCCGTAGAGAGCTGAACCATCCTCGCAGCTACTCCCATCATGCCCAGAGGTCCCGAATGCAGCAGCGGCTATACCGGCCGCTTTCCACGGGTGGCATCACGACACTCTTATTTTTTTAAACTTTTATTTTATTTTTCTCCATTTTTCTAATTCCCCTTTTTAACTGCTTGCCTGACGAGGGGATCACGGACCGGGTCACCCCACCGTTACAGCCCGCAACCCCAGACGACAACGAGAGGGCCCGGTTCCGAGTACCCCACGGTCCCTGCAAGGGGCGAGATAAAGCGATCTATGGATTTTAGAACTGTCTCACCCCGGAGTTCCCATTTAAGAAATGAGGAAGAATATATGTCATTGAATTGTGAAGAACTGTCTCCTTGGGTTTTGTTAATACGATTACTAGTCCAGGTTGACAGCCGTACACTATAAAAAGTTATGACTTTTGGAAGAAGGAGAGGAAAAAAAATCAACCAGGGTGAAGGGGTTAATGGTTGTAATCAGCTTACCAAAATTCAAGAAGTAGTACTCAATGGAAAGCAGCAGCTGCAGCCAACATTTCTATAAATCTATTGAAAGGCCTCATCTTGAATGTGAGATTCAAATTCTAAAAAGGATATTGGAGAGCTAGAGATTCTTCAGATCGGAATAAGGCTAGGGTCACACTTGGGAGCCTGCATCCAGTAACTGGATGCATTACTGGATCCAGTTTTTCCCCTTGTCTGTTTGGAGGCATTTTTACTGGATCAGGTACCTGATCAGGTACCTATATGTACCATCAGGTACTGGATCAGGTTCCCATAGGGTCCCATGTTAAAAAACTGATCAGGTTTTGCTAAAAGGCCAAAAAATGTTGCAGACCCTATTGAAACTTGACTTCTCAAAAACTGCATCCAGTAGACAGATTGCACTTTGGCTAACAATTGTTAACATTGGAGTTTATGGGTCAGGTACCTTATCAGGTTTTCAGGATGAAAAACTGGATCCAGTAGCTGGATTGCAAACGCAAGTGTGACCCGGGCCTAAGTTAGTTATTACACTCAGTAGAAGGTCTCACTTATAACGAGCTTCACCTTAGATTTCATTCTCATTTATAAGGACAATACATATGTGGCACATGACTTTTCAAAGGACCACAGGACATTCTTTCCCTTTGGAGGAAATGTGACTCTGCCATCTAAACAGGAAAGAGATATTTAAGGTTAGAGCAGTCAGACTGTGGAATGCCTGAATACAAACTATTAAAAATAAGCAATTAAAAAATGGCTTTTTGTCAATGAGGAATTACAAATGAAAAATGTTAGAAATCAAAATCATCTTGAAAGAACAAGAATATATTCTGTTTTATTTTTAAGTAAAAATCTTATAGTATTTTAAATTGATTTTATAAGCAAAGCCAAAAATAGCAAGAAAGCTAATGCTAGGCTAGAGCTCCATTCCAGTGTATTGAGATAAATACAAAAAGAAAGGCGCCGACCTATTTTGTCTTTGAAGGCACTTTCCATTGTTATTTTCCTGATTGGCAGTTTGATAGAGTTAAAATACACTTCTGAAGCTATCAGATCGCTTGTCAAAAGCCCATCAAGCTGATTCTTTAATTTTAGGACTCCATTATTGGTAAAATATAAATTGAGAGGAAATTTTAATCCTTTAGGCTGTCAATTCATTTTATTCTATCTCTCAGGTTAAAATTGCTATTTTCAGACCCAGGTTTTCTATCAGACATCTGTACTCCGGTACGAGAGCCAATCTGTATGATGAATAGCATGTTTAGTAATAAGTTTGCCATCACATTGCTATCATCAGTATTATCAACTCTATGTCAGTGCTGTCCATGTACATTCGGGGATCGCATTTATGTTTTAATTATCTGCTCCTAGACAAAGTGTTGTTTAGTTTATTAACATTGATCTGTGGAGATTGCGTAGATGATCAGTGGGAGAGGTGCCAAGGAAAACACAGTCGAAGGCCCATTTTGCTATATCCGCTATAAGCACAAGTAGGTTTAGAAAATTAAAGGCTATGACTTTTATGGTTTTCATACTTTTATTTTTCCTGTGCTTTAAATCAGATTTCTGCAATACATTCCCCTCTGTCTCTCCATTACAATAATGCACATTCAATTTTTCTTCCCTCCTCCACCACCCAGACTATTCTATCAGAAGTAGCACAGTGATAAGTTAGGATATAATTGCACATATCCTTTCTTGTGTATAGAGTCAATATTACGGTACATTGTACTGTACATTGATCAGTTTTTGGCATGTTGAACTCATGCTATAACATGCTCTATGCGCTGCAATTTGATTTGATAGAGGAAAAAACACAGTAAAGGATATCATTTGTAAAACCATGACTCAAAAAGTCACAAACCTATGTGTTTGATACATACAATTGTTTGACCTCCAGTTGCATCACTCTGTTTGCAATCAATAATAGTCCCTTAGAAAGCCTTCTAAAACAATGGAGGTGGGCATTATTGTTATACCTGCTGTTCTACTACGCCCTTCATAAATTGCATGTTATAGTCAGATACTGGTATTCATTGTAATCATTACTACCGTAATAAAAAAAAATAGTTTTAATAGCGCTCTACATCTTGATAAAGACTCAAAGATGAGTAGAAATGTTGTGGTTCTTACTTTTTTCTCCCACTTTATCTCTGATAGAAATAGTACCCATGGGTAGTATGGTTGGTAAAAAAGATATTTTTTTAGTAAAAATATAAACCTATTCTAATTTTGAATAAATCCCTCAGCAATTAAAGGGAATCTGTAATGTAATATTTTTTGTTATTCAACCACCCCCAATGTTATTTAGATCATGTAGTGTTCATTAATAACATTTTTTAATTGTTCGTTAATTCATCCCAAAAAAGGAATTTTAGATAGTTACATATTTTCATTAGTTAGCTGCCTGTACACTGCTTAACAGTTAACAGATAAGTCATTGTACTTGTAGCAAAGCTAACTTGCTGACTGCTTCGTATAAAGGACCTGTGTGATGTCACGACCATGTGACTGTAATGGGCGGAGCTAAGCAAGCTAAATCATTAAGGTCTATGTAGATTTAGCTATTATAGCCACATGATTGTGATATCACACAGGTCCTTTCAGGATTTTCTGAATTTTGGCATTGCTACAAATTCAGTTAACTGAACTGTTAAAGGGAAACTTCAGGGAGATAACATTTATTTTTGTACTGTCCCTGCCTATCTACACGATGAAGCAGAGCTGGGCACTACAGATCTAGGATCTATAGATCACTCATAAATCAATAAAATCATATTTGCTCCTCAGCACTCACCATTCACTTTGGGGACAGAGAAATTCAGTCATACACAGTGCTAAAGTTTCAGGAGACAGGAAGCTACCAAGTTGATATGGGTTAAGGGAGACCATGACAGTGCTGAATCATTAAATGCAGTGCTCTGTCTCTGCTCCTAGTCTGATACATGGCAGCACATATTATGCACCATCATATCATTGTACAGCAGATCACAGCATGTATTTATATCTGCTTGGCGACATGATTGCTGTTTGAAGGAGAGCAGCCCTATTCTGACATTACATAGGATAGTATATCAGGGTCAGAATTGTAGTGTGATCATGGGTCAGCATCCATCCCCCCTGCCCATACAGAAGTGTGAGGCAGCGGGAATGTAAGATGATCCTGGAGCCCCCAGGGTCCACACCTCTGACACACCTCATTTCACTACAGTTCTATGGATCCTAGAACTGTAGTGACCAGCTCTGCTTCATCATTAAGGAGGGCAGGGACAGTACAAAACATGTTATCTCCCCAGAGTTCCCCTTTAACTATTAACCAGCTGGACGACTACTTGACGGTCTTCCCATCTAGCTAATGAAAATACAAGTGACCGAGTGACGTCGCTCTGTCACATGGTGCAGTACCAGGTCCTCAAGCATCGTGCAGGGAGCTCTCGTGGGTTCTGCAGTCTCTAGGATGAGAGAACATCGCTGGAGATCACAGTGGGAGCGCTCACTCAGTCACATGATCAGGGTCCTAGAGGCACTGACACTGACCTCCGGGGAAGAGAGCATTGTTGGAGATCACCGTGGGAGTGCAGGAAGGTGAGTAAATAGTGCAGCAGCATTCACACACACAACGCTGCATTTTGTGAGAATCCATGCTTGGTGCAGTGTCTGCACCAAAAACAAATCCTCACAAAATGCAGCCAAAACGCTATGTGAGAATGTAGCCATATAGTAAGCGATGAGGTTACTATTGTCATAGTAACTGCTGTTGCTATGGCGACAGTGACCTCAACGCTTACTACATGACAGTGCTGAGACCTGCGCTTTATCGCTTTACTATAGTGCAGGTCTCAGCACTGTCCATAGCAACAGCAGTTACGGTATTTTGGCACCTGTGACCATATGACAGCCCTGAGACCTGCGGTATAGTAAAGCGGTAAGGCGCAGGTCTCAGCACTGTCATATAGTAACTGTTGCCATAGTAACTGCTGTTACTATGGAAAGCACTGAGACCTATGCTTTACCGCTGTACTATAGTGTGGGTCTCAGTGCTTTCCATAGCAACAACTGTTCGTATGGCAACGGTGACCTCACCACTTACTATATGACAGCGCTGAGATCTGTGCTTTACTGCTTTTCTACAGTGCAAGTCTCAGCATTGTCATTCAGTGATCAGAGTCCATGGGGAGCAGATGTGTTTTTCCTCCCCATTGTCTCTGATGTAGCAGTGCTGAGTCTGTCCAGGAAGAGAGAATCAAGGGAGGGATACGAGGGTGGGGAGGAGGTAATAAAGATGGAGTTGACACACACCATCAGGGCCATTGGGTACTTGGAACCAGGCTGAACAGTTCTTTCTGGGGATGTCATGGTGGCGTCACCCGGCTCCGTAGCCCTGGCTGTGTCATTAAAAATGGGGGAAAGTTTATAAAGGATTAAGTTGTGACGAAACCCTTGGTGTTCCTCAACGGATAGACAACACTGCGGTTAAGATCCACTGGGGTAGTTGATGGCACAGCAAAGATGGTACAGCTCTCCATGGGTAGAGCGAGCCCCCAGGGCAGGTAAAAGGTAAATTTGATGATGGTTACTGTTGTAGTACAGGGCAGGTGAAGCAGTAAATAAATCTGAGTACACAGCAGGATGCAGTCTTCACACTTCACTCACAGTTCTCACAGTTCTCTAGGGTACAACAACCAGCCGGGGGCTGTGTCCTCCGGGTCAGAGTTCCAGCCAACTCTCGGGTAACTTGGGTGCACTTTACCGGAACCCCTTTTTGGTGTATCTATCTGGGTTGTCTCACTGTGCTGGCTCTCACCCTCCTGCCCTGCACCTCACACACATTTTCCCAAGCTAGCAGCCTCGGTCCTGTCAGGCGACAACTTCCTGGTCCCCTTGAGCCTATGCAGCTGCTTTTTTAGCGAATTTGTGTGGATTTGGCTTCTGCACATGAAGATACTGCAGCCTCCGGTTTGCTAGTTGAGTCTTACAGTCTCTCCACTAGTCTGGGGCCGGTCCCCTCTGCGACTTGGTCCCTCGACATGACTACGGTTGGTGTGGATTCGGGTGGATCCCTCACTTCCCGTGCCCCTAGGACCCCTTCTCTGCCTCTGGAGCCCCTCACCATCTCCGGTGTCTCTCCTCTTGCTTCCATTGTCCTGGGATGAGCTCCTCCCCAGCTCATGTCCCCAGGACATCTCTCTGAATAACAGACTCCTCACTCACTAACTTTTTCCTCACGTACTCCTCACGTTCCCCCTACTTCTGGGTGTCCTACTCTTCTCTACTTCCTCCACCCAACCCATCAGATCCCCTGGCCTGGAGTATTGTGGTGTTGGGGTACCACGCCTCTGGCTAAGGTGCAGTACCTCTTTGGCGACTGTACCCTCAGGGGCGCCACAGAGTCACTAAGCGTCCATGTGTTATTTTTAATAAAATTATTTTTCTCTGTGTTGTGTCTTTTTTACTATGGGGCTGGGTTGTGTCTTATTTATTGTGGGGCTGGGAATCTGGTGAGGAGTTTCCCCCGCCAGATTCCCAGCCCCGCAGCCTGCATAAAGCATAAGACCACACAGGTAAGATCTGAAGCTGCATACTACCATGTGACCTCAGCTCTCGGCCAGAGCTCATTGAGATGCCTGAGAGATGAAAGAACATGCTGACGCCACTTTGACTGATGAGAGGAGGGTCCCGGACAGCAGAGGAGGGTGTGACGGTGTATAGCTTTCTCTGTCTTGTATTCATGCAATTTAATGTATTGTAATGTAACCTGTCACCCTCCCCCGCCTGTGCTCATGGTGTAACAAACTTGTCCATCTCCCATGTACTACTTCTGGTGGCAGATCGTGTCATTGTTCCTCTCAGCAGGAGGCGACTCCAATACACAAACCTGAAAGAGACAGAATGGAGCCAAGAGGTTTATAGAATGTTCTCCATAGACTTCTCCATGTAGCCACATACTCAAATGTGGGTGTGAACCCTTCCCCCTCCAGAGGGGCTGATCCCAGGAGTCCGGACAATACATTCATGTTTTGGGATCAGTTAGATAGTTGAGTGCTGAGGTGCAAGGGGCAGAGATCTTAGCTGAGGCAAGATCTTTGAGCCCGTGGGATTGTGCGGTGTCCCTCATCGGTTGGATCCATTGGACTCTATCTGGACTATTTCTTCCGTTAACCTGGCGTCAGGATTGCCGGGTGACGCCCCCAGAACTGCTCCTTGGTTGTGGACCTCTTACAGATTCGTCAGAATTACCTTCATTTGTGCTGTTTCATTAACCCTGTC
Source organism: Allobates femoralis (assembly GCA_033576535.1). NCBI lineage: Eukaryota > Metazoa > Chordata > Amphibia > Anura > Aromobatidae > Allobates > Allobates femoralis. Next base: position 595,487,660 of record JARQOC010000002.1, on the reverse strand, counting down.
AAATAAATCTTGTTTGATTAATGATCCACCTGGTGTCCTTTCCTGCTCCGCCGCATACTCCATCACAGACGGGTAACAGCAGCAAGGTGTTTAGGTCCTGGGAGGAAAGCATACCTCCCAGACCTAAACTAATATCTTATAAAGTGTTCATTTTTGTGTTCAGGATGGGTAGGATAATTAGAGCCACCTTTACAAAATGCAGCATATGCGCTGCTGAAGGTGGCTCTTTTAGCTTAATAGGCCCTGGGGGGGTTACATGTTCCCTTTAATGGTTGGGTCTAACTTGGCCTGACATTAAGAATCTCAGGGCTTAATACCAGCTGGCAATACAAAGCTGGTGTTAGTCCCTTTTTCCCCAGCATGCCATCATCACCAGGACCGCTGGGAGAGACTATCCTTTTTTTCATTTCTTTTTTTCTTCTTTAAAACCATTGGTTATTATCCTTTTAAAAAGATGAGTAGCACACGTATGGGAAAAAATGGCCTCACCTATATTTGGTGCAACTGTCCAATAAGAAATTCTGTTCCTTGCTCATTACCTCTATAAATTGGACTTTTGTTTTCACAAGAGGTGATCAACACTATGGGCACCCTCTTCAACTTAAACCATACTTAATCAAATTTATTCTGACTTCTTAGTATGGCAGCAAAACTACAGATTTTTAGAAAAACTGCCAACCCTTAGTAATGGACAAAATGTAATGTGTTATACTGGACTATTTTTTTTCTCATTGGGCAAAGAATTGACAGGTAGGAAGATGCTTATCACTGCCTGGTACCAATCTCTGCCACCTCAGAGTGATCACAGACCACTCCTGCTGGGGATTACATTACAGTATTTCACTTCATCTCAACAAAGCAGCTCTTCCTCTTCCAGACTGCTCTGTCAATGGGACATGACTGCCAACTTCATGCTGATTGACAGCCTGCTCCCCGCAGATAGGTAGCAGGTAACCAGCTGTTAATCATCATGATATTTGCAATACCGTTCTTAGACCCATAAACAAAAACAAATGTCCTAAAAGACCTCTTCATGTACATTTCTAACACTTGTAGGGATTTATAAAAAAAAAAAAATTAACTTGTTAATTAAAAAAGAGACTCCCACAAGACAAATGTTAGTGTTCTTGACTAATGTTGGTTTAGAGAGGGTCCATACATAACTACAGTTAATATTCTCTTTTTTCAGTCATAGTCTATTAATGGAAATCTGTCAACAAGTCTTTTACACCTAATCTGAGAGCAGCATAAAGTAGAGACAGAGACATTGATTCCAGTAAAGTCTCTTACTGAGCTGCTTCGCTTTCCTTAGAGAGCTAGTAAACATGCTGCCAGTTAGACTATGTATCTATGTAGAATATGTGCTGTGGATTTTCGATGTCCAAAATGGGCCATGTTTCAAAGATCTGCTGTTATGTCCACATGGCGCGACGACATAGAGTGGACTCACTAGACCACTGGTGATGTAGTGGTAGCTGTATACCTGATACTCAAAAATGCAGAGTGACTTTAGTAAACCAAGAATATTTGTTAATGAAGCTTAAGAAAAGAGAAAAGGTGCCTGAGGGAAGGACCCTCAGGATCGCGACACTCTAAACTCGTAGTGGAGCACCGGAAGAGGTAACCCCCTTACAGGGATACAGCCATTACAACACCAGGAGGCCTAAATGCCCCAAACCCCAGACCAGAGGGACAGATCGTACAAACCAGACAGTAGGTATAGAGAAACTGTGGGATACTAGCTCTTTCAGAGAGATGAATCCTGGGAGCTCCGTTCAATCCCAGGGAGACTGATCCAGCTGACACAGGAATCCGGAGGGTTCTGTGCAGATCAGGAGAGACCTGGTCAGCCTGAGGATTTTGTGGAGACAGAGGTGTTAGTATCATGCAGAGCAAAGAGCAACAGTCTTCCTATTGCAGAGCTCAGCAGAGAGAGGCCAGAGAATGAACACATTACCCAGGCACCTCCCATAAGGAGAGGATGCCTTTTATGCTCAGAGCAGCTCAGCACACAAGCAGAGACCTAACGGGGAACAGATGTAGTACTCCTATAAGTGTGCAGGATGCCAGGCTCGCATTCCCAGGAGACCTGCCAAAAGGATGCAGGTTCCTAGCAGAGAAGGAGACAGATGGTTGCATGGAACCATGAGTAGTGTGAGCAAAATCAGTGGAGTTGTGTGGTGAGCATTGATCTCCCTGCTTAGCAGAGACCAGCCCTGCATCTGAGGGCATGACATCTGCACAGATAAGTTGGTGGTCTCATGGTGTGTGTTTGTGTTCATTTTTTGTGTGTTTTTAATGCAGATTTGCTCTTTTTTTACTAATTGTTCACTGCTGTGAGTGTGAATAAAGACAGGTGAAAGGCAGAAAAAAAGGGTTCTTGATGTCATAACATAATGTGGGTCTGATGCTGTTTTTTGGTCACCAGTAAGGTATAGCAGGCAGGTATGTCTGCTACCCACCTTCAGATGCCTAGTTTTACCTAGTTTAATCATAAATACAGGGGAGCCATATTTTTTTAAATTGTGTAAAAAGTAATAAAAAATGATGTGGGGCTTTGCCAAATTTTTGGTTTCAAGTCAGATAAAACTAGACAGTTGGGGGCTGGAATACTTGGTGTGTGGTGGCACCCAAGCATTCTGGGCCCCCCACACTGTGAAATACGGCCTGCAGCCACAACAGAAAATGACACATTTGTAGAAGTACCACTTTCGAGAGCTGTACTCGACCCTTCCAGCTGCCCTATGGAGTTGGCAGACTGGGTAATAAGGGGTTAATGCCAGCTATGTATTACCAGGTCCGAGGTTCATAATGTTGGGCCATTATGTACCTCTAAGTTAAAAGTAATAGTAAGTAAAATAATTAAAAAAAGGCTGGGGGTTGATGGCAGCCCATATCTGCCTGCTGTACCTGGGCTGGTGACCAAAAATACAGCAGAGCCCTATATCATCAGCACAATATACACACAAAATCTGCGCTGAATACACACCAAATACTCACCGTGTGAGCAGTGCTGCGTATTTGTGGCGTATTTTAGAACTAACATTGAGCTCTATGTGTGAAAATCATGGCAAAATATGCTGAAAGAATTGCCATGCTGCAGATTTTTCACTGGGAAAATGTACTCCATTTCGGCAGCATGGGCACAACACTTCTAATTTCCCATATGCTTTGCAGGGAGTGTGCTGTAGTGAGGATTTGTCAAAAATACGCTGAAAAACGTCAGGACATCTGCAATGTTGGCACATAGCCATAGTCAACCATGTTCATGAACTGTGTATAACACGTCGTAGTAGCTATATACAGGTGAATGACCACAAAAATAAACACTTAAAACATTACTTTTAATTATGAGTGACTAAAATCATCACACACAGATTATTAAAAACAAGGACATACTGTATACAGTGCCTAACCTTATATCCCAAATGACCACTAAGCTCAAAAGGGCCAATGGGGGCAGATCCAAGTTAAAATCAACTGCAAACAGTGAAGGTCATTAGAGACCTATAGAATTATACTTCTCAATGAAGATAATTATTGCTCAGTAGTAATAGTAATCAGGGCACTTAGTGCTGTAACACTCTCTGCGCTTTAAACAATTACCAAGTCAGCAGCCTCTATGGTGTTTGCTACATGTGTTCAGCCATAAGAGAAATAAAAAAAAAAACTTAGAAAGATCTCAACGCTTTTTTGGAGATCTTCTACTATATGCTGCCAGCAAACACAACCTTCATCCTCAGTGGGGACCTTTAGCGGTGTCACCGTATCGACAGCTGCGTTGCTTATGTCAGCTCATCGTCATTTTACACATCCCAACGCTTTTCTATGGTTCTCATGTCATCAGGGGATTGTTGGAAACAATGGCTTTGCGTTATTACACTGCATGAACATTGTCCTAGTGTGCTGCAAATAAATGTACAGACTTGCCAATAGCAGAATGCTCTGTGTTACCTTACTGGGGGTCCTGTACTCACATAGCAGCGGCTCACCTCTGTGTCATAACTAAGTTATGCAGCCGCCACCTGTCTCAGGCACTTTATTACAAAATCACTGCCCGGTGATCGCGATGCGTCACTTCCAGTGAATGGAACGCATCTGTAGAATGCATGCTGGGTATACTTCCACGTCCCATTGTTGCTTTAGGTTGCTGTGTGTCTCCTAGCACCAGTGGTTGTGTTTAGGTCATGTAATCAGCGATCCATACCGCCCCTAGAGGCCGGGGACAGCGCAGCCTACATGTGAATCAACACAAGCTCAGCTCCTGTGTCCTCTATAGTTTGGTTGCTCATACACATTACTAAATAATGCTTAGTCTGCTAATCAATTCGGGACAATGGGGTCAAGGCCAAGTCCCTTTTGATTGCTACCAAAGACATTATCATAGTAGAGTGGATCAGCTATATTTCCTTTCAAGCCGATCAAACACTATCAGGGGGAGATCCCAACCATATGGTGGTCTCAAATACACCTGAGCTACCCATTTAGTGGTTATATCAAGGCACACCTGGCAAAGGTGACACTGGTCAATTCATACCTCAAGGAAACACAATGGATATAAATTTTGATGACAACAAAACGGTGTGTCTGAATAAAGGTCTCCTTGGGACACCTGGGCAGTGTCCCTGGTGAGAGTGGAAGCATAGAAGGATATAGGATAGATAGAGAGATAGATACATACATAAGCCTCAGTTATCCCTAAGATCAAAGGGCATCTGGTCCTACCTAGCATGTGAAGGTCAGCACCCTAAAATGTTGATCGTGGCACCCCACTTCTTGAAGTATAACTCTTCCCCACTACTGATTGATTGTTTTCTGTGTGCAATGTACAAGGGTAAAAAGTAGCCAGTTAATGGTTTCATTGCAATTGTATAGAGCTCAACATATATATATGATAACTGCTAGATCTACATCTAAAACAGTGATTTTATCTGAATGACAGCAAGTAGCTCAGTTAGGGATGGGCGAATCTACTCGCTAGGACTCGTTACTCTGCGAGTAATAGTGGAATCGCAGGACTCGGTACTCTGCGAGTTTCCAAGCTATTTCTCGCACAGTAACGTGTCCATCATCCCTCCGCTTCCCCCCCGCAGCCTCCCCACCCGATCCTAAGTTAGGACCGGGCGGGGGGAGCAGGAGCAGGGACTCAGGACTCAGGCGGGGAAGCCGGCAGTGAAATTTGCTCACTGCCGCTTCCCCCACTGAGTCCTGACCAGGGGTGGGCTTGGGGGGGGTGGGTGCACCGAACCGGCCGGCTACTTACCCCTGCCTCTGCCGGCGCCGGCCGCAGACTCGCTCCCGACTCTCTGCTTCTGTCTCCGGAGCTTCCTGAGCGGTGACAGAAATAGTGAATAAATTAACTTCCGTCACCGCTCGGGAATCTCCGGAGGCAGCGTGTGTCGGGCTAACAGCAGGGTTCAGCTCAGGTCATAATGACCTGAGCTGAACCCTGACTGTTTAGTCAGTTCTCAGCTCTGCTACATCCCTGTGTGTCTAAGCACAGACAGGGATGTAGCAGAGCTGAGATTGCGTTTTCGACTACGTCGGACGGAAGAGGATTTTTTAAATAAAGATGGAGTCCCTAATTGTGTTCTGTTTTATTTCTAACAAAATTCTTTTTCTCTGTGTTGTTTTTTTTTTCTATTGATTACTGGAAATTCATGGCGGTCATGTCCAATATTGGTGTGACCGCCATAAATTTCGGGCTTAGGGCCAGCTGATAATACAAAGCTGGCCCTAACCCCTTTATTACTCAGTGAGCCACCCGCCACCAGGGCCACTTGAAGAGCGGGGTTCAGCACCAGAAGAGGGTGCTTCAATGAACGTGCCATCTTCTGGGGCGGCTGCAGGCTGCAATTTGCAGCAGGGGGTGCCCATAAAGCTTGGGCCTCCCTGCGCTGCGGATACCAGCCCCCAGCTGCTTAGCTGTACCTGGCTGGACATTGAATTTAAGCGGAGCCCCACGCATTTTTTTTTTTTTAATTATTTCATGAAATTCATGAAATAATAAAAAAAGGGGGCTCCCCTATATTCTTGTGTCCGGTAAGGTACAAATAGGCACCTGGGGGTTGGGGGCAGCCCGTCTCTGCCTGCTGGGTCCGGCTGGTTACAGAAATACAGCGAAGTCCACGTCATTTTTTTTTCCTGAAAAATCTATAAAACAATCCTAAAAAAGGGACTGCATCTTTTTTAACCCCTCGACCATGGTCCAGGGGTTAATAAAGATGCAGTCCCTTTACTTTATATTGTTTTATGGATTTTTCAGAAAAAAAATTGACGTGGGCTTCGCCATATTTCTGTAACCAGCCGGATCCAGCAGACAGCGACGGGCTGGGTTGTAGCAGAGCTGAGAACTGACTAAACAGTCAGGGTCCAGCTCAGGTCATTATGACCTGAGCTGAATCCTGCTGTCAGCCCGACTCTCTCTGCCTCCGGAGATTCACGAGCGGTGACGGAAGTTAATTTATTCACTGCTCTGTCATCGCTCGGGAATCTCCGGAGACAGAAGCAGAGAGGCGGGGAGCAAGTCTGCGGCTGGCACCGGCAGAGGCTGCGGTAAGTAGGCGGCCGGTCTGGTGCACTCTCCCCCCGACCTACCCCTCCCCCCAAATCCCCCCTGGTCAGGAGGACTCAATCCTTTTTTTTTTTTTTTACTATTCTTTAAAAGCCAGGCTTCAAAAGAATAACATGGGGAATTGCAGGTTTTTCCTCTGCTGCCAGACCCAAAATAGGGTCCGGCAGCAGAGGAATCGCTGCAATACTCGTTCCCCATTCATTTACATTGGAATCGCTAGACTCGCAACGAGTAGTGAGTCCTGGACTCAGACTCGTCAGAGTCTAGCGATTCTGAGTAATTTAGGATTCGCCCATCCCTAAGCTCAGTAAGTCACACATCATTGGAATTTGGGTCTCTGCCTCCACATTACGCTGCTGTCAAATGGGGTAGCAAAAACCTGGTGACAAATTCCTTTATGGTCTTATTTTTGCGACCTTTGTATACTGCTGTACAATACATATAAGTGACTCAAGTACTAATGAAGATCATTACAGAAAAAAATACTGAAAAATAGTGCAGCAATAACAGAGCAGCTAATGACACAAATGAATAAAACATTCTCTTCATGTCACAAAAAGCTGGCATGCACCATTGCTTTATGTGCTACGAAAGATAGGCTTTAATCTGTAAAATTGAAGTTTTTACAACAATACATAGTTTGTAAAAATTAAACAAATCCCTCACTAAGATCTCATATTTCCCAGAGATAAAGCGTTTAATATCTTTGTATTGTTATTCAAATTAAATTGAATAAAGAACTCAGTGGGTAGGTATGTCTTGTGTGGGATACACATGCCTGAGATAAGAAAACCATCTATCTGCAAGCTTTCATGAGTAGCCTTAAGTAAAACCTATTAAAAAGAAAGCAATATTTAATCTTGTGTGCAGATTTGACACAATGATTTAATACATTTCTATTGTTATTTAAATTCAAACCATCAAGGGAGTTTTTATATGTAGTAGAGATACGGCCGCACAATTGAAGCAAAAGGACAAGCCATCAAGCATATTCGGGGTATTCAGCAGATGTCGGGGTAAAGAAAGATCAGTGTGTTGGATATTACCATGTCAGAGAAAAGTAAATTGCCACTAAAAGTGACTGGCACTGGCTTATTGTCCTCTCTGATTAACAAAAAATGCAGGCTTAACCAAGCCCAGTTTACAAAGTTTCCAGACATCTCTAGTAGAGATGAGCGATGTTCGATTCAAAATGTTCACCAATTTCAAATTCGAACCTGTTTTGGGCAGTTGTTCGAGTCATGGGGCTAGTACCACAGTTTGGCCACTCAGCTCTGCTCGGTTTCCATCCATAGAAGTTCCAATTGGTTACCCTCCAAAATGAGTGGTAAAAGGCCTGCTGCTGGTGAAAAGGGGAATAGGCGTGTTGGAAAAGGGAAAAAAAGTTTGTGTCCATGGGGTAGGTGGTAAAGCTACAGTAACATCTGCTGAAGAAATACCATTTTCCAACCAACTAAGATGTTTACTTCTTTTCGTGGACAATCTGATATGATCCCTTCCTTAAGGCCCCGATACATGGTACGATATCATGAACGATATCATTGAAACATTACGGGTTTGGAGTCGTTCAAACGACATCGTTAGTACGTCTTTGCGTTTGACACTGAGATACGACTACGATAAATCATTGGATCGTTGATCGCAGATTTGAGAACATGTTCTCCAATCAGACGATCCTCGTACAGTCAACCTGCTGCATCATTGTGTGTGACACCGCGATAACGATGTTGTTAACGACTTCCTCTATTCACAAGAGTGAACAAGTATCGTTCGCTGGGTTGTGTGAACGATAGCTGCTCGCCACATCGTTGGTGCAAGGTTCACGATATCTAGACGTGTAAAATCTCACCAACGATATCAAAAAGATGTCCTAATGACCGCGCTCCTGTGAAATCGTTATGAGATCTTAACGACATTGAAGCATGTAATGGTACCTTTACGGACACGACCATCACTACCAATTGTAGAAGAGGCGCAAAAAGAGCAGGTGCTTGAATGGATATCAAGCGCTCCATCAAGTGGGCTCTCCTCCACTTCAACATCAACACCACAAATACTCCAGTCCTCAGAGGTGTCACCTTAATCGCACTTGCTTCCTCACAGCTCCAAAGTCTCCAGCCGCCCTACTGAGTATGGGCTAACACAGATGGTTGAGTCTGCAGAGCTGTTCACTCATACTATAGCCTGGGAATCAGGTCTGCTCCAAAGCTTCAGTGAGTCAAGATGAGGAAATGATCTGCACTGATGCCCAGAAGCTTTGTGAGTCGGATCCAGGCCCAGATGACGATGGTTCTGAGTAGAGATAAGCCACCACCATAGAGATCGAATTCGATTCAATTCGTCGAATTGGGGGTGTGTTCGTCAAATGTTTGTCGAACACCATTGCAAACAATGGCAGGCAAGCACAAACACATGCAAACACTTAGAAAAATTCAAATTCAAAAATCCACAAGCCTTTAGTTTCCCATGTTATCTGTAAGATTTGTCACCAAAATCTAAGTAGAGGCCAAAAAATCAATAGTTTGAGACTTTATGCATGAACTGTCACATGGATATGAAGCACAAGTTGCAGTGGGAAGCCCAATGTGCTACAATGCAGCCAAGCGAGCCGGGCCAACCACCGTCTGCCCCATCAAGTGCATCCGCGGCCTCTTCATCCTCTGTGACTGTGGGGACTTCTTTTGGAAGTGGAAAACACCTGCTGGTGTTGAGCGCTCTCAGACATCGAGTGCAACACCTTTGGATGAAGGCAACATAATATCTCCGCCTGCACCTTCTTCACAGACCAGCAGTTTGCCGGGGACACCCTACTCAACCCCAAAGTAAAAAACGGACAGCACCACAGACCTTTGATGGTGTAAGAAAATCTCTGTGTATTTATTCCATGGTCAAGAAGAAAGCGACGTTTCGACCACTCCTGTGGTCTTTATCAAGCTTTTTTACTTTGATATTGCATTGTGATCCGGATGTGAACTCTCCGGTTTGGACGTGCGTCCAGGTGCTGGCTGGAGGAACGAGGGGCCTAGCACGTAACCACAGGTGCTGTGACCAATCACTTTATTTGTATACCCTACTCAACCCCGTCTCAGCACAGCAGCCAGCCCAAGGTCCCTCAGATGTGGGCAAGTAAAAGACCATTTCCTCCTAGCCATGACAAAGCTAAGAGGTTGAATTTCACCATCTGCAAGCTGTTGGCTTCAGAAATGCTGCCTTTCCACCTGGTGGACACAGAGGATTTTCAAGACTTTACGTCCGTCGCAGTGCCTCAGTACCAGATCCCCAGTCGCCACTACTTCTCAAAGAAAGCTCTGCCTGCGCTACACCAGCATGTCGCACACAACATCATCGCTTCCTTGAGAAACTCTGTGTGTGACAGGGTGCATTTCACCACAGACACTTGGACGAGTAAGCATGGACAGGGCCGTTACATGTCGGTGATTGGGCACTGGGTAACTATGGTGACAGCAGGAGAAGGGGCTGCTGTCCAAGTCTTGCCATCCCCACGAGTTTTGCGTCAATCCTCTATCTGTAGAAGTTCCTCCACTGTTTCTGCCTCCTCACGCTAGTCTCGGTCCTCTACCTGCACCCAAAGCTTGTCTGGTAATGCCACCCGCGTTCTAACTGTGCAAAAGGAATCCTGCACACCTCCTTAGTATGCTGGCAGCAGGGCTCAACAGCATCAGGTGGTGTTTACTTTGAAATGTCTGGAAAATGTGAGTCACACAGCTGAGGAGTTGTGGTCAGCTGTGGAGACCAAGTTTCATCAATGGGTGTCTCCACTGAACCTGCCGCCAGGGAAGGCCGTGAGCGACTATGCTGCAAACCTGGGTGCGGCCCTTCGCAATGTGACACACGTGCCTTGCATGGCTCAAGTCTTGAACCTGGTTGTCCAGCAATTTTTAGCCCACTATCCCGGCCTAGATGAGCTTCTGCGGAGGGCACGGTCGCTGTGTGCTCACTTCCGCCGTTCGCATCCCACAGCTCAACGACTTGCATCTCTACAGAAGTCGTTCGGCCTGCCAGTTCTCCGTCTGAAATGTGATGTGCCAACACGATAGAATTCAACTCTGCACATGTTGCAGCAACAGTGGCAGCACCGACGATCCCTGGTGCAATACGTTATGATGTATAACCTGGGCCAAAGAGATCCAGAGGTGCGGCAAATCACGCTGTTTCAAAATGGCGACAAAGATGTTTGGTGCTGACGACGCCATTATCAGTATAACTATTACGGTCATTTACATGCTTTAAACAGTATTCGCAGTCAGGCGGTGAGACAAGAGGAGGGTGAGGAAGTACAGGAGGAGTCATATGCGGAAGGGATAACAAGATCTCCAAGGTCCAAACGGTCGGCAGCACCAAGGCGGCAGGCATGGGAGGGTGGGGGAGAGGGATTAACTAGGGCGCATGGTAGCAGCCAAACTGTTGAGGAAGGTGCAGGAGCTGAGGAACAAATGGAGGACGAACTGGCGATGGACCTGGAAGACTCAGCAGATGAGGGAGACCTTGATCACATTTCTGTTGTGCGAGGTTGGGGGGAGAGGGCAGAGGAAGGAAACATGGTTCTTACCTCGCCGTCACCAACACAAAAATCGCAAGACACATAAGTGCCTTCTTGCTGCACTACCTGCAACCTGACCCTCGGATTGTCAGAATTTGAAGTAATGCCGACTACTGGGTTGCCACACTCTTAGATCCCCGGTACAAGAGTAAATTTGGCAAAATAATTCCTGCCATAGAAAGGAATTCAGGCATGCTGGAGTATCAGCAGAAGCTGCAACAGAATCTTAGATCTGCTTTTCCACAAAACACCAGTGGTGCACATAGTGAATCTCACAGTTCTAAGGGCGCAGCTCCTCCAGACCTGAGGGAAGCCGCGGGTGGCCGCAGGGAGACCGCAGCTGCACCGTACTCACCGTGTGCGGCGGGTGCAGGTCGGCTTCTCCCTGCAGTCACCCGATGGAAGCCGCATCCAACTCCGCAGCATGAAATGAACATACGGAGGAGCGGACCCCCGGCAACCCGCATCGTAGCTCCAAAGACGCTGCGGGCGGGTAAAGCATAGTGAGGATGGGATTTCTTGAAATCCCATCCTCTATGCTTATACTGTACTACGCAGCGTTTTGGACGCAGCGGCAAGACGCTGCATCCAAAACGCTGCGTACACTGATCGTGTGCACGCACCCTTACTTGCCAACCGTGGGACTAGCGAGTCATCACTCAAACCGTAACAGTAACAGCGTATCTGGTGGTAACAGCAATTTTCTGGAATTGTTTCACCAATTTTTTAGACCATCCTTTGCAACACCAGAGGTGACAAGAAGTCTGACACATAGTCAACGCCTAGAGAGGATGGTACAGGAGTATCTCCAAGTGAACATGTATGCCATGACTGGGGAACTGGACCCTTGCTCATTTTGGGCTTACAATCTGGAAAAATGGCCTGAGCTCACCAATCATGCCTTGGAGATCATGTCGTGCCCCGCAGCCAGTGTTCTCTCTAAACGTGTCTTCAGCGCTGCTGGTGGTGTGCTGACAGGTAAGCGCACGCGGCTGTGTCCAGAGACAATGTAGACAGGTTAACGTACATCAAGATGAACAAGTCATGCAGCCGCAAGGACTTTTCTACCTCTGTGTCATCCTGAGTTGGGTCATCCTCTGCGATCTCAAAAAGGCCCAGTCTAGGCAAGGCTTAGAGCCCATGAGACCTGACGAATAGCCACCACGACTTCTGCTCAGAGGCAGAGTTGTGGTTGAGGATGCAGTTGTTGATGTGCTTCCAGTACTCCGTCTCTGTCCAGGAAAGTGCAACCTAACCTCGTCCTAAGTAGCATCCTCCTCCACCTCCTCTGCTGACTCTCATCGACTGACTGACTGTGGGTTGACAGTAAGTGGGATCTCCAACCTCATCATCATCCTGTGTGCTCTCACACCCGCCGTCCTCAGAGTCAACCTCTTCCTGCCCTGACTGAAAAGTCAAGTTGTTGTTCCAATCAGGTATCTCATGGTGGGGTTACACGTAGCGATATCGTCCCGATATCGCATACAACGCCGCGGGAGCGCGCATTTTGGGAGCACTTTTCCCGATATCGCATCGCCGGTTTACACGCTGCGATATCGGGAAACAACGTCCCTCCGATGTGTACGCCCACCAACCCAGTAACGACCATTTAACATGGGAGTTATTGGTTGAGGTGCGAGTACGCATCGGAGTTGAGCTGTCACACGCAGCGATGCTGGTACAACGGCCTTGCGATATCGGGAAGTTGAATAGCTCTGCTATTCAACTCCGATATCGTTTTGGCATCGTTCCAGCATTGCGTTGTATGCTAGAACAGTACAACGCGCGCACGATATCGGGTCCAACTCGCGACCCACGTGACTTTTTGTCGGAGTTGGGTCGGAGTTGGATGCCGATATTGCGGCGTGTAAACCCACCATCAGTCTCATTAGCATCTTCCTCATTTTTCTCCACTAACAGGACTTACAGTTTGGGAATGAGTGTCTACATTCTGCTTGCTCAGAACCTTCTTCATCTGGGCCTGGATCCAACTCACAAAGCTTCTGGGCATCAGTGCAGATCATCCTTATCTGGACTCACAGAAGCTTTGGAGCAGACCTCAGATTCCCAGGCTATTGTATGAGTGAACATCTCTGCATACTCAACCATCTGTCTTACCCCATACTCAGACGAGATGAACAAACAGAAAGCGCTGAGTTGAAAAGAATCACCACGCTGACTTCAAATGATGACAGAGTAATGGTGTATACTCTGTTTATTTAACAACTTGCCTATGTGTTTCGTTGTGTAAATACAACTTCATCAGGGCATTCTTTTCAACTCTGCGCTTTCTGTTTGTTGATCTTATCTTCCCCTGGCTGGGCACTGCTGCGACCTGAGGAGAGAGCTGTCAAAGTTGGTTGTGACTCATACAACCTGACCAGGTGAGTCTTTCCATAGAAGGGGGACACCTGGTGGCTAAACTAAGAGGATATCACTCTATGTGCGCTCCAACTATTTTATTCCCATACTCAGGCTGGGGTCACACATAAGCCCTTGGTCCGTTTTTGGTTTCATTTTTGTCATTTTTTTTTCTAAGTCCAAAAACTGACAGAAAAACGGATTGAATGTAATAAACACCCTGTCCGTTTTTTTCTGGACCTCAAAACATTGCTCTGTCTGTTTTTGAGCCAAAAACGTTACTAGCAACGTTTTTGGCATCAGTTAAAAAACGCATGCGTTTTTTTAACATGGGGCCCTATGGGAAACGCATGCGTTAACGCATGGCACATAACGCATATGCGTTTTTAATGAAAAAATGACTAAGTCCAAAAACGTTCAGGGTGCAGGAGGCTCAAAAAGCACCCTATAAAAAACGGATTGGTGATGAAAATCACTTGCAAAACGGGCAGCTGGAGACTTGGGAGCTGTGAAGAAGCAAGTGCGATTGGGGTGACACCTCTAAGAACTGGTGTATTTGTGATGTTGAAGTTGAGGTGGAGGAGAGCCCACTTGATGAAGCGCTTGCTATCCATTTTAAGCGCCTTCTCTTTTTGTGCCTCATCTACAATTGGTAGCGATCATCATATGACTCGTGTCTGTAACAAAGGGATCATATCAGATTGTCCATGGAAAGAAGTAGACATCTTAGTTTGGAAGATGGTCTTTCTTCAGCAGATGTTACTGTTGCTTTACCACCTACCCACGGACACAAACTTCTTTTCCCTTTCCACCATGCCTATTCCCCTTTCCACCAGCAGCAGGCCTTTTGCCGCTCATTTTGTATGTCAACAAATTGGCAACTCTGCAGTTGTTGGCAAAAAAAAATTCGGATGGAAATTGAGCAGAGCTGAGAGGCCAAACAGTGCTACCATTCCCAAACTATTACTTGGGCTAGATGCAGTTAAAAATCAGTATGAAATAGACAGGTGGTGTAGCTTGGTTCACAACTGGGCTATACCACTAACTAACAGACACTGCTACTAGACCCAAACAATTACCTGGGCTAGATGCAGTTAAAAATTAGTATGACATAGACAGGCGGTGTAGCTTGGTTCACAACTGGGCTACACCGCTGACTACCAGACACTGCTACTAGTCCAAACGGCTTGCCTGGGCTAGCTGTAGTAAAAAATTGGCTACTGAAGACAGGTGGTGTAGCTTTCTTCACAGCAGTGCTACACTACCTGCCCAAAAGGATTGCCTGAGCTAGATTTGGCCAGATGCTGAAAAACACTTGCACAGCACTGGCACACACCTGCCTGGCAAAAACTGCTAGGAACTGCTCTAAGCTAGCCCTCAAAAGGGCTGAGATTACAACTAGTCCATACTTCTATGAAGTAGTCCTCAAAAGGGCTGATATTCCAAGTAGTCCCTACTCCCTAAACCTATCTGTCTATCTAACTTGATATTCGCTCACTATCTGTCTAAGTCACACTTTATAGCGCCAATAGCAGCAGTAGTGGTGCCTGACTGACACACAACTGCTGCACTGAGGTAATGGCGGCAATGGGGAAAATGGCCGGGTCTTATAGGGCAAGAGCATGTGACATACACAGCCAATGACACATGCCCTTGCTTATGTGCCAAAAATGCACTTTGCTGTGTGTGTGTGTATGTGTATGTGTATGTGTATGTGTATGTGTGTGTGTGTGTGTGTGTGTGTGTGTGTGATTGGCTGATAGCCTGCATCACCGCAGTTAGGAGAAAAAAAATGGAGATCGGCATTATTTCAGCAGCACTGATCTAAACTCTGCACTCCCCCACACACCATACACTGAAACTGGATATTAACATTCAATAACAGTATTACTGTGAAAATCCAGTTACGCTTTGGGTGAACGAAGCGTTATTGAACATAACCTCGAACTGCTGGATTTGAAGCAAATTGTTCGCATTCATCGAATGACTCGAACAACTGCCCAAAACAGGTCGAATTTGAAATTGGCGAACATTTGAATCGAACATCGCTCATCTCTAATCATAAGTGACTGTGGTCCTATTGTAGCCAGGAAGTTATTGTAAGCTCTACATACAAGTCACAAAATATCTCGGATACCTTAGGGTGGCTTCACACTGCGGTCAGGTCTGGTCCGGGGCTGTCAGGGATGAACCTGACAGCTCCGGACCGGATCTGAACACAGAACCGGAGGGCATCTGGATACTGCCGGATAGATGGAAACCGAATGGCGGATAGCTGCCATCCGGCTCCATCTGGCCCCATAGGATACAATGGGGCCAAAATTCGGTCCGGGGCTGTCCGGTTTACATCGGACAGCCCCAGACCGGACCTGACCACAGTGTGAAGCCACCCTTACTGGTCGCTAGTGATGAGCGAGTACTAAAATGCTCGGGTGCTCGAAGCTTGGGCCGAGCATCCCGAGATACTCGTGTACTCGGCCCGAGTACCGAGCCCAATGTTATCCTATGGGAGACCCGAGTATTTTTATGAAATGACTGCCGGCAGCATGTAGAAACCCTAAAAATGTCACAAAAGTCTCAGGAGAGGTGCTCAAATGACATGGCAACACCATGGGGAAGACCCCTGGAAGCATTTCTCACTCAAAAGTCACAGCTGTGAACAATCTTGTCCGAGTTTCACGCCAATTTTACGGAGTCACCACAAAAACCTTCCAAAATGACACCAAAATGAATATTCAGGGTGGAAATGTTAAGGGCACATACCCAATAGTGAGATACAGCTGGTGTATGTTACTTTTTGTGATTACATGAAAGATTTTACGGAAAACATTGTGCGGCACTCCGATGTCCCTGAGAAGAGACGTACATGAAGCCCTGTCTTGACATATTGTGCCCATTTTGAGGAACTGGGTCTATTCTAGTATTTTCGTTTGCCAGGGCAGTCTAAAATTGGGAGGTTCACCAATGCCCCTGGATAGAGACATGCATGAGGGGCTGTAAACCTGAAGTGCCCATTGTAAGGAAGTGGGTGTATTGGAGTATAGCCCTTTGGCAGGGCAGCCAAAAATTGGGAGGCTCCACATTGTCCCTGGATAGAGACGTGCAGTAGGGTCTGTAAACCTGAAGTGGGTGTATTGGAGTATAGCCCTTTGGCAGGGCAGCCAAAAATTGGGAGGCTCCACTTTGTCCCATGATAGAGACGTACAGGAGGGCCTATAAACCTGAAGTGGGTGTATTGTAGTATAGCCCTTTGGCAGGGCAGCCAAAAATTGGGAGGCTCCACATTGTCCCATGATAGAGACGTGCAGGAGGGCCTGTAAACTTGAAGTGGGTGTATTGTAGTATAGCCCTTTGGCAGGGCAGCCAAAAATTGGGAGGTTCAACAATGATCCATGCATACAGAGTGCAGTAGGGCCTGTAAACCTCAAGTGGGTGTATTGTAGTATAGCCCTTTGGCAGGGCAGCCAAAAATTGGGAGGCTCCACATTGTCCATGATAGAGACGTGCAGGAGGGCCTGTAAACCTGAAGTGGGTGTATTGTAGTATAGCCCTTTGGCAGGGCAGCCAAAAATTGGGAGGCTACACATTGTCCCATGATAGAGACGTGCAGGAGGGCCTGTAAACCTGAAGTGGGTGTATTGTAGTATAGCCCTTTGGCCAGGGCAGCCAAAAATTGGGGAGGTTACAACAATGTCCCTGGATAGAAAACGTGCATGAGGACCTCAAAACATTTTTCCCATTGAAAAGGAGCGGGTCTCCTGTCATTGTAATGCCCATTCTAAAAGAATGGGCGAAAAAATTTACCACTGGGGGTATACCTGAAACAACAGCCTAACTATTGTAACGTCATCATGGTGGCACATGAGGAGAAGGAGGAGCAGTCCAGCGATTAGCCAAAGTTCAGAAGTGTGTACCCATTGGTGAGTGGAGGTACATGGCAAATTCCCATAACAAAATTTAAATTCAGTTGTCATTTGTTGGTGGTGTGGTGAAGTCTGGCCCAATCCAACCCTTGTTCATCTTGATCAGAGTAAGCCTGTCAGCATTTTCAGTTGACAGGCGGGTGCGTTTTCAGTAATGATTCCACCTGCGGCACTGAAAACACGCTCTGACAAAACGCTAGCGGCAGGGCAGGCCAGGACTTCCAAGGCGTAGAGAGCCAATTCATGCCACGTGTCCAGCTTGGAGACCCAATAATTGTAAGGCACAGAGGAATCTCGCAGTACAGTTGTTCGATCTGCAAGGTACTCCTTCAGCATCTGGCCAAACTTAGCATTTCTTGTGGCACTACCTCGCACCTCAGGGCTGTGGTACGTGAGGGGCTGAGAAAACTGTCCCACAACGTAAAGACTGTTCCCCTACCTCTGGCGGATTGGACTTGTGCCCCTCTCGGCCGTACGCCTTGTTGTACACCGATTCCTGACCTATGCCGCTAGCGTTTTTGAGGGGATGATTTGCCTACTTCCGTGACTATGGCCTTCTGGAACTGCTGCATTTTGGCTGACCTCTCCGCCTCAGGAATGAGAGACATAAAGTTCTCCTTATAGCGTGGGTCTAACAGTGTTGCCAACAGTACTGATTGTCGGCCAAGATGTTCTGAAAGCGAGGGTCACGAGCCAGGCAGCTTACCATAATGTCAGCCATGTGCGCCAGACTCTTAACAGCCATCACTTCAGTATCCAGACCAACACGATGACTGAACATGCTGTCCTCCTCCTCCTCCTCCTCCTCATCTCCCCTGTCCTCTGGCCAGCCACGCTGAATCGAGGGTATGACTGGTGTGCATGTCACATCCTCAATTTGGCCAGAGAGTTGCTCCATGTCTTCATCCTCCTCCTCCTTGTCATAGTCCTCCACTGCACGTTGTGATGAGATGAGGCTGGGCTGTGTGTTATCACCCACACCCACTACTGTTTCTTGCTCCAAGTCATCGCGCTCCGCCTGCAATGCATCCTCTGTTTTTCAGCAGAGACCGTTTTAGAAGGCAGAGTAGTGGTATGGTGACGCTAATAATGGCGTCATCGCCGCTCACCATCTTGGTGGAGTCCTCAAAGTTTTGGAGGACGGTACATAGGTCCGACATCCATCTCCACTCCTCAGGTGTTATGTGTGGAGTTTGACCCATTTCCCGACAACTTAGGTGATGCAGGTAGTCAACAACTGCCTTCTTCTGCTCACATATCCTGACCAACATGTGCAGAGTTGAATTCCAACGCGTGGGGACATCACACACCAGCCTGTGGGCCGGAAGACGCAATCGGCGCTGAAAGCCGGCAAGGCCGGCTGAAGCAGCAGGTGACTTGCGAAAATGTGCAGACAGACGGCGAACTTTTACCAGCAGTTCAGATAGCTCTGGGTATGACTTTAGAAACCTCTGAACCACCAGGTTGAGCACATGGGCCACGCATGGAACATGCGTCAGCTGGCCTCGCCTCAAAGCTGCCACCAGGTTCCGGCCATTGTCACACACGACCTTTCCTGGTTTTAGGTTCAGAGGTGTGAGCCAGTGATCTGCCTGCTGTTTCAGAGCTGTCCACACCTCTTCTGCATTGTGGGGTTTGTCACCTATGCAGACTAGCTTCAGCACAGCCTTTTGCCGCTTCACAGAGGCAGTGCTGCAGTGCTTCCAGCTTGGGACTGGTGTGGAGGGTACAGTGGATGAGGATGCGCAGGAGGAGGAGGCTGAGGAGCATGACATTCCGGAGCTGTAGAGTGTCGGTAAAACCCTGACAGAGGTAGGGCCTGCTATCCTTGGTGTGGGAAGGACGTGTTCCGTCCCTCGCTCAGACTGGGTCCCAGCCTCCACAATATTAACCCAGTGTGCCGTCAAGGAGATGTAGCGGCCTTGCCCACAAGCACTTGTCCACGTGTCTGTGGTTAGGTGGACTTTGGCTGAAACAGCGTTGTTCAGGGCACGTGTGATGCTGTTGGACACGTGGTTATGCAATGCGGGGACGGCACATCTGGAGAAATAGTGGCGGCTGGGGACCAAGTAACGTGGGACAGCAGCCGCCATCAGGTCGCGGAATGCTTCTGTCTCCACCAGCCGGAAAGGTAACATTTCTGGCGCTATGAGTCGCGAAATGTGAGAATTTAGGACTGTGGCAAGTGGGGCGTTGGCAGCGTATTTGCGCCTGCGTTCAAAGGTTTGCTGAATGGATAATTGAACGCTGCGCTGGGACAAGGACGTGCTTGATGGTGGTGTTATTTGTGCGTGGGCAACTTCAGGTGCAGGGCCGGAGGCTTGTTCGCGGCCAGCATGGACAGGGGATTGGCTCGCATGCACCACACGCGAAGACGTAGCAGTGACATCAGCAAGCACCGCTCGTCGACTCTGTTGTACTTCCCACAAAGTCGGGTGCTTGGCTGACATGTGCCTGATCATGCTGGTGGTGGTCAGGCTGCTAGTTTTCGTACCCCTGCTGATACTGGCATGGCAGGTGTTGCAAATGGCCTTTTAAAGTCATCTGGAGCCAACTTAAAAAACTTCCAGACTCGGGAACACCTAACATTTGCACAGGCACCTTGAGTCAAGTTGTTGTTCGGGGAACGGTTGCCTGCCTTCTGTCTGCGGACACCACCCTGCTTCGTACTGCCTGTTGAGATGCTACGCCTCCCTCCCCCTGTGCACTGCTGGCCTCGCTCTGCATATCCTCCTGCCAGGTTGGGTCAGCTACAGGATCATCCACGTCGTCTTCCTCTCCGCACCCTGATCCTCCTCCTGACTTCCTGGCAATTGTGTCTCATCATCGTCCACCCCTTGTTGAGACACGTTGCCAACGTTCCGTTCGTGAGAACGTGGCTGCTCAAATATTTGGGCATCTGTACATACCATCTCCTCATCACCCACTTCAACAGGAGCTGGCGAGAGGCCAGATTCTGCGAATGGATACGTGAACAGCTCTTCCGAGTGTCCTACTGTGGGATCAGTAATGTCCATGGACGTGTACTCGGCCTGGTGGTAGGAAGGAGGATCAGGTTGGGAAATGTGCGGTGCAGTATCACGGCTACTGACACTTGACCATGTGGAAGACAGGGTGTTTGTGGAGGTGCCCATCTGACTTGAAGCATTATCCGCTATCCAAGTAACAACCTGTTGACACTGGTCTTGGTTCAAGAGCGGTGTACTGCTGCGGGTCCCAATAATTTGGGACAGGACGTTGCGAGCGAGTAGATGTGCCCCTTGTTGTTGCGAAATTAGTGCTTGCACACGACCTCGGCCTCTGCCTGCACACCATCACGTTCACTTCCTTGTTCCTTGCCAACGCCCTTGCGCATTTTGCCTGTATACAGCGGCAACAGTCTGGTGACTGTTGAGGTCACAGGAGAGAAGGATTTTAGTCCCTAACCTGTATCAAGGTAGTAAGCACAACAGTCTGGTGACTGTTGAGGTCACAGGAGAGAAGGATTTTAGTCCCTAACCTGTATCAAGGTAGTAAGTACAACAGTCTCGTGACTGTTATGGTCACAGGAGAGAAGGATTTTACTACCTTGATACAGGTTAGGGACTAAGTACAACAGTCTGGAGACTGTTCAGATCACAGGAGAGTAGGATTTTAGTCCCTAACCTGTATCAAGGTAGTAAGTACAACAGTCTGGTGACTGTAATGGTCACAGGAGAGTAGGATTTTAGTCCCTAACCTGTATTAAGGTAGTAAGTACAACAGTCTGGTGACTGTTATGGTCACAGGAGAGAAGGATTTTAGTCCCTAACCTGTATCAAGGTGGTAAGTAAAACAGTCTGGTGACTGTTATGGTCACAGGAGAGAAGGATTTTAGTCCCTAACCTGTATCAAGGTAGTAAGTACAACAGTCTGGTGACTGGTATGGTGAAAGGAGAGTAGGATTTTAGTCCCTAACCTGTATCAAGGTAGTATGTACAACAGTCTGGTGACTGTTATGGTCACAGGAGAGTAGGATTTTAGTCCCTAACCTGTATCAAGGTAGTAAGTACAACAGTCTGGTTACTGTTATGGTCACAGGAGAGTAGGATTTTAGTCCCTAACCTGTATCACGGTAGTAAGTACAACAGTCTGGTGACTGTTATGGTCACAGGAGAGAAGGATTTTAGTCCCTAACCTGTATCAAGGTAGTAAGTACAACAGTCTGGTGACTGTTCAGGTCACAGGAGAGTAGGATTTTAGTCCCTAACCTGTATCAAGGTAGTAAGTACAACAGTCTGGTGACTGTTATGGGCACAGGAGAGTAGGATTTTAGTCCCTAACCTGTATCAAGGTAGTAAGTACAACAGTTTGGTGACTGTTCAGGTCACAGGAGAGAAGGATTTTAGTCCCTAACCTGTATCAAGGTAGTAAGTACAACAGTCTGGTGACTGTTATGGTCACAGAAAAGCTTAGATTCCGATCTAGATCACCCTGCCTATATCCTCCTAGATTAGTCCTGAGAAGGACTGTTGTGGTCAGCAGCAGTTTGCAGCCCTGCTCCGGATCTACCTATGAGGGCCGCAAATCTGTCCCTAAGCAGCAGCTCACTCACTGTCTGGATGGCTGTGTGCAGAGCACATCGTGGCCGGGTGTTATAAAGGCTCGGTCACGCTGTGCAGGCCGGCCAATCACTGCAATGCCACAACTAACAGGGCTGTGGCATTGCAGTGGTCTGCCAGCCAATCCCTGCATGTGGGCTGGCTCTCTAAAGAGCGCCAACATGCAGGGATGAGGACCACGAGCACAGCACAAGTATCGCGAGATTACTCGGTGCTCGCCGAGTAGCCTGAGTACAGTGATACTCGTACGAGTACCGAGCAGCACAGAGCATACTAGCTCATCACTACTGGTCGCAAAGCAACTTGGTTCATTTATATTGTGTTGCGTAGCACAGACAAATCTTTGGTTGTAAGGTAAGCACAAGGCCAATCTTGACCAGCCTTCACATGGCTCATTGTCATTCATTACTATTACACATATTTGAATGTGACTCAAGATAAAAAAGTTTAAAGATTGAATTAAAAATTATTACATAATTCCTTAATTCCATGTGCAGCCGTATTGTAATTTTTTTGTCATACTTGTAACACTTCTTACTAGAAAATTGCATGGCATTAAAACTTAATACAGTGAGCTTCTCTTCACACTCCACCAGATAATTAATACAATAATGACATGCATTCCCATCAATTATACAACCACCTGCTCAACAAACACATGATTTTCATCAGCATGTGCAATCACCCCACTGTTTTAAGACATTTTGTCATTAAAGCAGAAACGCTGCTCAGTGGGGGTTATGTCTATGTTGTACTTTGTGGCTTTGCTCAAGAGATAGGAATCTAGTAAAGATGAGATGTTCTCAAACTCAGCTTTCTAAGAAGATTAATTGTCCATACCGAGCAAATAATGTTGTGTTGCACGTTGTTAATTGAGCCAAA
This sequence comes from Allobates femoralis, assembly GCA_033576535.1. Classification (NCBI taxonomy): domain Eukaryota; kingdom Metazoa; phylum Chordata; class Amphibia; order Anura; family Aromobatidae; genus Allobates; species Allobates femoralis. Next base: position 595,464,779 of record JARQOC010000002.1, on the reverse strand, counting down.
TCATCTTTACTTTACAACAAATGCAGAATTAATATATTTATATAGGATAATATTCAGAATCCCTATATTATTTTGTGATTCTGGTTGTTACATATTGTTTAAATCACATTTAGGGTATTTTAATAGAGATGTAGCACATTTTTCTTGGTTCAATGTTGAAAGACTACACAAATTCGACATGTTCAACCTATGTTCTAACATGTTGATCCAGAAAAAGGCAAAATCTCCATGACACAGTTGCTAATTGCTCAACTGTAGGGAAAAATTCCTTACTGACTCCACAGAAAGCAGACTAGTTCTACTAGTGAAGTATGTGTGAAGTATCTAGTATTAGAATATTTATCAAGAAAAGCATTTAGGCCCTCCTTGGACTTTAGTAAACTGACCCTTAGAGCATGTTGTAGCATAACATGAGGGCTCCCCATGACAGTGAACTCAAGTGACCCTGGGGGTCACTTGAGTTCACTATGCAGGGTTCCCTGAGTGACTCAGTGAATGACATCACTGCTCCTTGCAGTGATTGTGAGTCGCCCGTCAGGGCCGTGGGATACTAGAGACCGGTCCCCTTCAGTCTCGGTCACCTGGGGATGTCACAGTGGTGGCCACGGACCGGTTTCGTGGCCCTGGGCGACGTCAATAAAAGGGGAGGAAAATAAAAATGAAAAGGGGAAAGAGGTTGTCATGGATGTGATGCCACCCGTGGTTTGTGATCAATATGAGCCACCTCTGCTTGTCACAGTCCCAGGGATGATGGCAATAGGCAGCAAAGCGGAATATAGTCTATGTGTAATGATACGGTGGGGGTTGCAGGAGTCAGCGTATGAAGAAGTGGACAGACATAGAAAGGACAGTCCGTTTTGCCTTTAATGATGTTATTCTAGGTGTAGCCAAGTACTGCCCAAATCGTTGTTTGGAATCTGGAGCTTGTAAGCGAGTTGGAGCTATCCACGGCAGGCGAGTTCTGAGGCCTACCTACGGTGTTGGTTCAGGCGGGCCTTTTATGCATAGATCTGTGCTGTGACCCTCTCTTGTCAGTGTAAGCCGTATGACAGGCAGCACGAGCCCGTCTCCGGTCTGAACCTTTCTCTAACTACCCCTGCTGGGTTTTGTAGTGCGGCTGTGTCTCCTGGCTTTAGTGTGAAAGGGAAACCTGAAATTGCCGCTCTCTGGGTTTGGTTGCTGGTTGTAGAATCCCTGATGACCTTGGTCTCCTGTGACCGTACTTCACTAGGCCCTGGGGTGAACCAGCGCTGGCTCCACTCCCCAGACTTAGCTCTTCACTTCCTCACACCCTCACCATGTGTGTCAGTCAGTCTCCTAGGATGGAACTAGCGCGGCTGCCATCCCTATGGTGTCTGCCATCCCTATGGTGTCTTCTACAGTCCTCCCTGGAACTGAACTAACTGGCCCTTCCCCCAGACCAGAATTTATAGGAGACTTGCCCTGAACCTGGGCTTAAGGCTGGCTTCAGACTTGCAGATGCATCTGCAGCGTTTTGCAGATGCATCTGCAAGCATCCGCATGCAGACCGCGGCCCCTATGTTTATAATGGAGACCGCCGTGCGCTCTCATTGCCCGCCATTAGTGATCTGTGCGCACGCGGATGCCTGCGCACAAATCACACACTCCCGCCCGCACCATGGACGCGAGATGTTGCGTCCCTGGTGCGGGCGGGAGTGTGTGATTTGTGCGCAGGCATCCGCGTGCGCACAGATCACTAATGGCGGGCAATGAGAGCGCACGGCGGTCTGCAAGCATCTGCAGACCGCCGTGCGCTCCATTATAAACATAGGGGCCGCGGTCTGCATGCAGATGCTTGCAGATGCATCTGCAAAATGCTGCAGATGCATCTGCAAGTCTGAAGGCAGCCTTAGAGCTCCCTCTTGAGGCCTGGAGTCAGGATGGTGTTGTGCTTGTGCTTACCTGGTGGATGCCTTGCCTCACCTTCAAGCTTATATTGTGGCTACCGGACCCCGTGCGCCACAATTGCAAATTGTGAGTGCAAATTCTGTAGAGAGAGGACACTTTTGTTCCCTCTCTGCAGAATCTGAACATAGCATAGGCAAGTGAGCTTTGTGGGACCATCGTTGTCGATTATCGTCTGAGGGGTAGAAGTGGGGTAATAATAAATTGGGATAGGAATAACAGAATACAAGCATAGGGAATATGAGTCAGACATCAGAAAACAAAAGCTCACAGCATTAGAATAAGAGTGCAGAGAATGCTAGCACAGAGAGTGAGATTCATATGATATCCCTGGATGAAAAAATATACACACAGTTACCATTGACTTCTGACCTGGTGTCTGATGTGCTGGAACGAGTGGTAAAGGCTAGAGATGTTCTGGTTCGCCGGATCCAGCCAGACCTTTAACAAAAAACAATACTTTATTTATATGTGCTAGATCTGATAGTTCATGCCAATTTTTGTCAATTTATAATTGTTATCTACTGTATATTAATAAAATGGCCTCTGTGACCAAATTTATCCAATTTGTGGGTTTTTCACCATAGTTTATGAGCTACAGTTCTGGAAAGTGAGTTAATGAAGGAAAATTTTGAATGGAATCAATTGATCATACACGGTCATGTTCTATTGAATACTACATTGAAACTTACCATATTATGGTCACTGTTGCCCAAATGCTCCTAGACCTGTAGATCTGAAATTGTATCTGATGTATTTGTCAGGACCAGATCCAGCAAATCAACTCCTTTGGTTGGTTCATCTACCAACTGAGTAGTTGTCTTGTTCTGTTGTATTTGTACTGATAAGAACTTGCAGTTTATAGCACAACCAGAAGATCAAATGTCCCATTGAATTTCTATAGTTAAAATCCCCCATAATAAGGACCCTATTATTATTTGCTGCCTTTTCGAATTGTTGCAGCATTTCAAGCTCTACCTGTTCAGCTATATTAGGAGGCTTATAGCAAGTTCCAATTAGCAGCTTTCCAGTAGCGCCCTTCCCATGTATACCCAGGGGAGGTCATATTGCTGGTGCAGTTGTGTGGCGCCCCACTAAGAGTGCATCACAGGAGGGTACTGCACCCCTGACTGAAGGTGCTGTATTCTCTGTCCCAGTGGTGAATAGGATAATCCCAAGGCTCCATATACCACATGCAACACCTAGAGGCAGAGGACCAATTAGACACCCGTTTCCTGGACAACCGGTCCTGGTGGGAGGAGATTTAGGTGCATAGCAGTGAGGAGAAGAAGAAAAAGTTAGAATAGTGGAGCGAAAAGAGCAAGTGGAAGTCGAGTCATGACAGCAAGAGCAGCTAACAGGGAGAGCACCGAGCACTGGTGACTCAGAAGAGAAGGGGGCCAAGAGAGAGAACAGGTGATAGACGACCCGAGCCCAGTCCATAACCCGGAGTACCGACTCCGAGGTGGTACAGATGCTTTAACTCTGCACCACAGAACCCAGAGTGATTGAAAGCTTTAAAGGAGCCCAATTCACAAGTCACCATCACCGCAGCTGTACCAGGGGGTACCCACCATTGATGGTCAGGTACCTAATGAGAGTCCAGGCCAAGGCTCGGGACCCAATAGAGGATCCTCAGTACCCTGGCAAGGTAGGGACAGTCAGGATAGAGAAAGACACCTGTGGAGCCTTGAAGGGACACTATCTACTGCAGGGACCACCCGGTCCGTTACTTGGCATTGAGAACCGTTACACCTGTCTGCTGTGGAAGAACTAAGTAAACACCCTTTCAGAGGAGCAACGTGTCTGAGCTTTATTTCGAGACTACCACTAATCACTTTGCCTTACAGAAACAACCGAGCTGCCATATTCCTCGACTGCAGCTCCCAACTCCGGGGACCCCCGCTCGTCCTGTAGGGAGCGGTTCCACTTTGCTGCCGCCCATCACCCCCGGAGGTTCAAGCAGCGCCGGTGCCATCACCGGACCCCTACAGGTGGCGTCACGAACTAACAACCTTATCACTTTTATTATTTTACTTTATCCCTTTTACTGACTACCGTGCCCCCAGCCTCAGGCACTGAACCATGACTGACAGCCAGCGCCTGAGACCAGAGAACCCGGCCCACGGTGAGTCAGTTGCATCGGGGCCCAGAGCGGGAGGGGGACCCCAAAGAGCTGATGAAACTACAGAGTCCGTCAAAGAGCAGGCGGCAGTCAGCACTAACAGGAGATGCAGGGGACCCTCTGTTGCACGCTACAGATGGCTATGCTGACACAGGCCCCTTTTCTCACCAGTTAGTGCTGCTTCTGGTGATATCTATGGAGACTCACTGGGCTGAAGGGGAGGAGAGAGTCAATCATAGCCTCACAGTGTGACTCCCTCTGCTCCATGTTCTACTGCCTGTGTTTTACTTCTGATCCCAGGATAGTAAGAGAAGGGAGGGGGCTGGGAGGGATACGAGATTGCTGGAGCAGGACAATAACCCTGTCATAGGCTAAGGTCACACTTGCTGCATGACCCTAGCATGACGCAAGCACTAAAAACCTAGAAATGTTCCCTGCAGCGCATAGTGTTAATGCTATGGCAACGCAGCCCCATAGTAACCCGGTGTTTAGCTTAGCAGCCGGCCACACACAAAGCCCCAGGATGTGCACTTTAGCTGAGTGCACAGGAAACACTGTCCGCAGCATTTTCCTGGGCGCTGTCCAAAATCGCTGTGAGGTAGCACCCGAGGAACCCGCTTGCATAACGACAAAACACACGTGTTTATAATTTAGCCAATGTCTACCCGTTTATTTTTCACATATAATAACATAACCTGGGTAGCATGTTTGACACATCTCCAATTGATTATAAACACCATACATAAATACACCATACATTTACATATAACATTACATAACACTTATTTCTCCTTCGCCTCATTGGGGGACACAGGACCGTGGGTGTTATGCTGCTGTCCACTAGGAGGCGACACTAAGTAGAATCTGCAAAAGAGTTAAAGTGGCTCCTCCTCTTCAGCATACACCCCTGGGGCAGACACTGCCTCACCAGTTTTGCTTAGTGTCGCTCAGGAGGCAGACCTCTTTTTATTGTTTTCCCTTTTTTAGATAGATTTATTAGAATTTTCTTTTTTCTCCCTCTTTTTTTCTACAACTCCTAAGAAAAAGAAGAGTCGTCTCAGCTCCCCACATGGGCTCTGAGTTTATAGAACCTAATCGTCTCCTTCCCAGCTTCATCTTAGAACCCGGGCCAAGGTTCAGACAGACTCCTTTATTTACAGCCCTCCCCAGGCCTCGTAGCTGAGCCCTGGGTTGAGGGACGGAGGTCTCATCTCACTCTCCATCTTCAGGAGGGTAGCACGCAGGCCGGTCGGTCCTACACGCAGGACGGACATTGCCCTCCCCAGTCTCTCCTCACAGGGACTCCGGGTAGAGGAGCCAACCACAGGTACTCGTTTCCCCATGGCATTGGAGCCCTGCTGCCCCCTTCCCACATTGCCTTCCAGCGGCCGCATGCCTCCGGCCTCCATCCCGACAGGACCCGGACACCGATGGCTCTCTGCACCCGGGGATTCCTCCCACGGTGCAGCAGCAATCTGGCTTTTGCCTTTGTCTACGGGTCTGGCGGGACCTCCGCGCCGGCCTCCCCTCTTTGCCGGGGCCGCGTATTACTCCAGGCCCCGGCTTCGGCCTAGCCTCGATAGTCCCCGCCTTTCTCCGCCCCTCGCATGACGCGCAACTCAGGCGGAGCCCGCCCAGGACGCGTCAGAGGGGGGCGGAACGGTTATCTCTTCGCGCTTCTCGCGCATCGCGTGATTCCCCAGCGAGCCCTGTCAGCTGGCCCGCCCCTTCCCTCCATGTCAGCGGTCGCCACTTCCGCCCAGTATACATCATGGCGCCGCTGTATACTCTGTCCCCGGAGGGGCAACTACTTGGGCGAGCTGGCGTCGCTGCATACCCGGACCCCGGACGTAACCGGACCCTGGACGTGCAACAATGTGGCAAGCAGGGTAAGTGCTCTTATGCTTACGCAGCCCTGTTTACCATGTCTATACTAGTCATAGCTGCAGATGTAGCTTGGTGGGGCAGCTGTGGCTCAACACCAGGGACACTATGGCCCCAAGGACAGTGCCAGGCTGGTGATTCCCAGCCGGGTGCTCGGAAAACCCCTCCAAGGGCCACACGTCTATAGGGATATCAAGCCTTCACATTTAGGCTGATCCCCTTCTTCCCCTGTACTTCACAAGGGAGTGTCACTGCAGGAACTTCATTATATGTGTCACTGCAGGAACTTCATTATATGTAACTTTTCTGCCTTCAGCAGTTCCTACCCTCACTGCCACAATCGTACTCCTACCGAGTACAAGATTACCATTTCTCCCCCTACATAACTGGCCAGGTTTGCGTCCATGCTACAGCACAGTACAGGGACGAGACCTCCGGTCCTACAGGGTCGCCCAACGACTGGTCCGATTTGCACGGGGAAAACCATGGAACAGACAGCACACCTCCTCAGGCATGTCTACCATCGTTGCCTGCAGCGGAATGCAATATTAACACAGCTGTCTGTTGTTGGATACCTGGCCTTGGTATTCCCTTGTCATATCTAAGCTTGTAAGGGAGCTGGATATTGACTAAAAGGGCCACTTATCGTGGTTATGGTGTTCTCCGCAGGAGCCACCCCTTAGCTGAGTCTTTCCTTAGAGGGATATCTGGCTAGATCTGTGTTTTTGAGACTCCCAACCGAAGCTCCACAGACTCTATTTGCATATTAAGACAAAGACTGCAGGGAAAGCTGACTGGTTTAGCCATTGTCCGTCAGATCTACTCTCTAGACTGGGGCCCTGATCTTCCACGCTCGCCCTGCTGGACATGTCGCACATTTGGCAAGGGTCATTACCCTACTCAAACCATTAACAAACACTTTTTGTACCTTCTCCTCCTTGGACAGTTCCATGTCTCACGGACTAATTCACAGAAAGGAAACGCCGCACAAATGTCTAACAAGTCATCACGCAATCCAGGCGGTCCTTCAGATGTACATGTCCCATTCACACCGAATATCCTCCCAGTGCTGACTGGAGTCCACCTCCACCACCCATGGGAGATAGAGGGCGACGGTACCTATGCGTACCGATTTCCCAAAACCAACAACAGGCGGGAACGTGGAGTGTTACCTCCACGTACTCCCTCCTGCTCCGAGGGACATCATTATGGCGACTGTTTCTCAGCGTTCCGATCCTCAACTAAGAACTGTTTTTAAAAGCTGATTCAGACATTCATCTGATACTTTCCCTCCTCTCCAGGATAGAGTCTTCGCAAGGGTGCATCAGACCGTCGGTTAAGCATACAATGCAGATGACAACCGATGGAGCAGCCGTAGTGGCTTCAAGCGCCATTGAGACTAGACAAGCAATCTAGCCACAAGAAGAACGAGTACTGAAAGATGGAGGGCGACGGTACCTGTGTGTACCGATCTCCCAAAACCAACAGGCGGCAACGCGGGGTGTTACCTCCACGTTTCCCCTCCTGATTTGAGAAACATCATTTATGGCGACGGTTCCTAAGTGTTCCGATCTCCAATACAGGACTGCTTGGCTCGCAGATCCGGACAATCGTCCCCCCCTGGTTCCTCTACAATACAGAACAGCTTGGTATGCGGATCCGGACAATCATCCTCCCCAGTTCCCGCTGTAGGAGCTGGGTTTGCAGTACATGGCACTATGATTTAGTAGCCCTCAGTCTCCCCATTAGCCTTCCTCAGGGCACTTGGGTTGTAGCACTTTTATATTGCCGTCTTCCATATGAGACTCCTTATCACGCGGATCTGAATATTAACCCTCTCCAGCTCCCACAGCTGGGTGTCTGGTTTCCAATGGATGGCACCACTATTTGGTACTTTTTAGTCTCCTCATCCGTCTCTTCAGGACATTGGGTTGCAGCACGTGCACAGTACCGTCTCCAATATGGGACCGTTTTACAAGCAACTTCGGATAATCATCTTCCTCAGCTCCCACAACTGGATGCAGAGTTGCAACAACGCCTTTCCTTAGTAATCTTCCATCCGTTTCCTCATGGCATTGAGGTCGCAGCTGAAGCGGATGTATATCTTCACTGATCGTCATCAAGTCCTCTTGTAGTCCCCAAACAGGGAAACGTTATGCGACCTCCCTGAACTTCTTTCATCCATGGAAGTACAAAGGTTTTCTGACCTTCATAAATGTCAACACATTTGTCTACATATTCCCGGGTGCTCCATAGTTTGTTCTCGCTACCTAGCCCTTCGGTGGCTCCGTGTGATACCGGCGATTATATCCATTTCTCAATCAAGAGGACAAGTTGTCCTCCCTTACCTAGAGGGTCTCCTTATCAAGGCTCTTTCACTTGGAGGCTGCGCAGATGCGTTTGCACACTGCAGTGGACCTCCCAGCTCATTTAACCTGGTTGCTCACCAAGGATACACTCATCAAGACGCGTTCTTTTGGGACTGCGCAGCGGTGCTCACACCACAGTGAACTCCCTTACTCATCTTACCTTGTTATCCCATACCGAGAAAATTTCTCCAGTTCCAATCTGGATGCCATCGTCACAGACGCAGACCCTCTTCAGTACATCACTTCTCTCTCCGTGAAGTTAGGGCATACGGGTTGGTTACCTATTGACCAACCATTCCTCTGGTCTCCCCACACGATTCTCCTCAAGTCCCGAAACAGATCCCTTTTTTTCCAGTCAGGTTTTTCAGGCTGACCTTCACTGGTGACCGCACCTGTCCTTCCTCTCACAAGCCGTACTGTCGCACTCCTATATGACGGAGGGTGGCGGCCTGTTCTCACACGGCTCGGGACAGCGGACGACCCTCGGGGCGTCCCTGCCTATCATTCTCCTAGGGATTTGTATCTCATCATTGGGACCTCGCAGGTGTAACCCGCACCACTCATGTAATGTCCAAGGTAGGACCCAGTATACAGTGAATCAGATCACTTCGGTTTTCTTCTTCTTCGTTACTAATACACAGCACGTACCTGTGTTCGGGGCTATAGCTCACAATTCACAACTTATGAGAGCGGATACCCCTCTGCCTCTCTTTCTTAGTCTGAGGCGAGGATTTAATCTCACGGCCTTGCAATCATCCAAATGACCTTGGCAAGGTTCAGGTCCAATGGCGTTAGTCCTCTAGAGGACCCCGGTTTGGTCCAGGCGCACTTAGTATGCTGGCCTATTTTCACTCACCACTGGTTTTCCCTGGCATTGTCCAGACCGTACAGGCCCTCTTTCCAAGGTCCTTTCTCAAAAAAAATAAATAAATAAATAAATAAATAAATAAATAAATTTCGGAAACTCTAATCTTCTTAGTGTGGCCCTGACACCTGGTTGTAGCTCTGATACCTAGTTCTCCTTTCGCGAACAGGCGCTACAACCTTGACTCAGGGGGTAAACACCTGTTTCCGTTCACATCGATTCTCTCCCTCGAGTGCCTCAGGGGCACATCCCCATGCTACCTTCTCGGTTACGCCTCCATTGCGTGGCTGTAGGCTCAGGTTAGCACCTTCCATCCGGGACATTTTCACGCATTGTCCCCTCCTTCATTACAACAACTGCTGGTAACATGGGACTTCGTCCCGGTCTACTATGTGCTGCAGGATTCTTCCTTCAGACCTTCACAGAAATTTTTTCTTTCACCTTTGTTACCAAGGGTGGTGTTAACTTTACCTCTACCTTTACCTCTATCCGTTGAGTCTCTGACCCTAGCGCTCTCCTCGAAGCGCCCCTTTTTTCGGTGGTCGCCAAGATAGGTTGGGATGCGACCTGTATCATCTTTCTTCATAAGATGGCAGGGTCATTCCATATAAACAAAGATCACACCGTTCCGGCTCCTTTTCAGTCGTTCAGCACTGATGCACCGTATCAACATGGCTCGGCACACGTTAGATTCGCCTGAACTCTACGTGTCTATGAGGCTAGTACGGCAGCTTCCAGAAGTTCCTTCTGTCCTTCGAAGAAACTCTGGCAGATTGTTCTTCATCCTCTCGGTGGGCCGCTGACTGCGCATGCCGACATCCTCAGCCAAACTGCTTACACGTACAGACTTCCTATTCAGGAAGTTTAGGACAATGATGGGAGTGCTGGTGTGTCACGGTCCGCGCTGCTGTGGCATGAATAAACTCACCAAAGAGACAGCAGTTATTCCATCCTTTTATTTCCTCCTCTCTCCTACGCGTTTCAGCGCCACACCCGGCGCCTTCCTCAGGGATATTACCTGGTTGGTAATATCCCTGAGGAAGGCGCCGGGTGTGGCGCTGAAACGCGTAGGAGAGAGGAGGAAATAAAAGGATGGAATAACTGCTGTCTCTTTGGTGAGTTTATTCATGCCACAGCAGCGCGGACCGTGACACACCAGCACTCCCATCATTGTCTTGGATTCAAACCACTATCCAGTGGTCGGTGGAGGTCCTGCAGCAGCTGGAACACTGATTCCAAAACGCCTTCAAACCAGTTGTGGGGATCACAACTGGACCAGGTGAGCAGCTTCACAGCACCACCACCTTACACAAGTGTCATCAGTGATAGGGCACTATTGCGCCTCTTGTCCCCCTCCCTATTTTTCTTTTTACAGTATTCAGGAAGTTTAGCAGTTGCAAATATTACCGTTTACATCTGGTATAAGGTCGTGCATGCACTCGTACAACTGGGGGCATTCTACCTCCTTTGGGCCCAGGCTTCTCCGCTGTAGGTGGCCGAGGCTGTCACCTGGTTCAGCTCTTACACTGTTGGGGTACAACATAGTGTTCGTACGCTTACGCTGTTGTGTAACATCACAGTGTTCATTTTCTTTCCTTATTAGATGCAGATCTAGTTGATGCGTCTCCCTGGTGGCAGCAGCTCACCGGTAGGGTGTAGCTTGTATAAGAGTCTCTAATGTATTCTTTTCCCGCCCAGGGACTGCTTTGGGACGTCCCACGGTCCTGTGTCCCCCAATCAGGCGAAGGAGAAAAGGAGAATTTTGTGTACTCACCGTAAATTCCTTTTCTCTTAGCCTCTAATTGGGGGACACAGCACCCACCCTGTTGCCTGTTCGGCCTTCTTACTCACTTTTCAGGTTTCTAGTCTCTCAGGTTACTTCTGAGATATTACATATGTGCCTGCTTCTTTACAGGCCCGGTTGTTTTAATATTCTGTTACTTGTTCTATAGGTGCCTGGTTTTTTACAGGCCTTATTATATTGTTAATCTGTTACTTGCTCCTACTGCTTTAGCACAAAACTGGTGAGGCAGTGTCTGCCCCAGGGGTGTATGCTGAAGAGGAGGAGCCACTTTAACTCTTTTGCAGATTCTACTTAGTGTCGCCTCCTAGTGAACAGCAGCATAACACCCACGGTCCTGTGTCCCCCAATTAGAGGCTAAGAGAAAAGGAATTTACGGTGAGTACACAAAATTCTCCTTATTGCACATAACATCTTATAGTTACCCGGGACCTTTAACCACCTCTCTGTCCCCATTGGAGCTCTAACAACCGCTCCCGTGGTGGCTACGGCCTCCGGCCTATCTACATTTCACATACATTTAACACTACATCAGTTACCATATATCATCGGGCCCTATGAGTCCCAATGGCGGAACCAGCCGCCTGGCTTTATTTCCCCAGCTTCATACTACCCCGGAATCAGGACTCCAGCCTGACCGGGTTCTTACATACAGTACGTGATCCATCCTATAAGCCACCATGGACCACACGTGTCCATTCACACACTCACAGCCCATCATATAGACATCCATGGACTGTGGCACATCTGGGTTCAGAACAGGGATTGGCAAACCTTAGTATCCGGGACAACCATCCGTTACCTTAGTATAGGAGCCCTATTAACCCCTGACTCTGACCTCTAGTACATACATACATTCCGGTTCATCAGGTCCTTTAACTGACTACTTTGGGTCGGACCCAAACGCTGCCTATGCCCGCCTGGCACACTTCATAAAATCGCCTCCCGAAGGGCTACACACATTCGCCTCCCAAAGGCTACATACATTCCGGTTCATCAGGACCTTTAACTGACTACACTGAGTCGGTCCCAAGGGCGGTCTATGCCCGCCTGGCACACTTCATACATCTGCCCCTATAGGGCTACATACACTCGCTGGGTCTTTTAAAAAGCCATACAATACTGATAAGGTTCAACAGGTCCTTCACTGGACCTAATGGCGGCTACGCTCGCCTAGCATGATTTACACACAAGGTGCAAAGTTCACACAATCATTCAGGAACTGCTTTTCTTACCGGGCATGGATCCGGGTCTCGCTACCTGTGTCACAGGTTCCACCAGGCATCCCCACAGGCTCCTTTTCCGGACGTGTTTCACCCCACGCCCGGACGAGTATCCACCAGGTTCAGCCATGGCTTCCCCATCCAGGTGCTGCCGCGACCCCGGACCTAGGCACCAGCATGGAGCTAGCATGCTCCCATGCACACAGAGCCTTGCACTGCTCTGCACTCAGGCTGGTCATGATCTCAGAATGATCTCTCAGCATGATCTCTCAGCAGGATCTCAGCTTCAATCTCCCTGTCTCTCAGCTGGCAGGCTCTATATCGTGCCAGCCACTCCCACTCTGACTCAGCCAGCTGGGCTGCTATTACTCAGGACACACCCACCTGGGCTGTCAATAATCAGCACCCATTCCTTTCCTCAGGGCCTCATCAATCTCATGCCACTCAAAGCCGCTCACTAGTCTCATGACTGTCAGCTTTACAGCACACACTATCACTTTTAACTCCTTGTGTTCCGGATAGGTTCACCCAGCGTCATCCACTATAAAACTGGCCAGTGTGAACAGGATCATACCCTGATCCTGCATGTGATGCGCCCCGGCCATGGGGACCATGCCGGTGGTGCCTCACAGGGCATATCCTGGGGCTTTGTGTGTGGCCGCTGCTAAGGTAAACACCGGGTTACTATGGGGTTGCATTGCCTGGCAGTGCATAGCGTTAACACTATGCACTGCGGGGAAAATTTCTAAGTATTTAATGCTTGCGTTGTGCTAGGGTCACAACACAAATGTGACCTGTTATGATCCGATGACTTAGAAGTAACATAAAGTTTCCACAAAAGTCGTTGGTAACTATACACCTGACTCAATATTGCAACTAGAAGTAGCCGTGGGATGTAACTAACCATGCCCTAGACACCTCAACACGGCCGGAGAACTAGCTACCCCTAGAGATGAAAATAGGAAAAGCTATCTTGCCTCAGAGCAGAACCCCAAAAGAGCAGCAAGCCCCCACAGATATTAACTGGGAAACAGAAGAGGAAAAGACACACACAGGCAGAATATAGAGTTCAGCAAAAGAGGCCACACTAGCTAGATAGTAAAGATAGGATAGAATACTATTGCGGTCAGTATTAAAATAGTATCAAAAAATCTCCAACAGCAGATAGTGTCAAAAATTACCCTGAGTCCACTAAGCCTTCTATATCTGCAAAACATCTGTGAATCCAACAAGAATAAACAAGTACCAATACCAACAATACTGGAAATAGCAGATAGCAGTGAATAGCAATTTCTGTCCAGTAAGAAAACTGAGAGCAGGTAAACAAATATGCAGACTAAATTTCAAACCCACAACTCAGAACAAGACAAAATCAAAAGAGATCTACAAGCACACAACATGTGCACCACAAAGTAACAAAAAACATTCACTTAGCTTGCAAGGATTTCAGCAGACCATGAGAAGCTAGGAAAAGATGTGGACACCTCCAGGATCATTTACAACTGGCAAGGACTGATGAGCTTCAAACCACTATATACACCAATCTGAACCTGACTGCCAATCATCAAGATCAGCTGTGGAACTCTCTAACACACAGCCAGCAGCATTACCAGCCACAACCACCGGAGGGAGCTCACCACCAGAATTCTTCCTTAATGAATTCACAACAGTGACCCTAGCCATAACCAGTATAAGGGCTGTGAAGTGCACCTCCTGGTCCATCCATGTAACTTGTATACAGAGTCATTTGTACCTCATCTCCTGTCAGCCAATCACAGATTCCGCTTTATAAGCACATCTGTGATTGGTTGATAGAAAATTATGTACCTCCATCTACTCAGCCCTGGAATGGCAGATTGCAGGAGCTGATGCTGCAGCAGAAAACACCTGTGGACACCACAGAAAGATGCACAGTCTCTCTGGAATAAATTATGTAAAAATCTATTTTTTTTTTTTAAAAAAAATTAACTTATAAATGAACATCTAGGCAGTAGTGCTTAACTAAGGAAAGTGTCCTATGTCCACAAACTGTACACAGCAGCCTGTTGGTGAAATGCACTTGCCTGATTTGTGCATAGAACATAACGCCATATGAAATATTTCTGATGTATACTGGTTATAATTGGGTCAGTTTGCTGCCTCACATGAACATTAAACTGATCAAAGAAACAGTTGTTGGAACAAGGTCTGTCACAATCAGTGCACCATGATGGACACTGGTCATTTTTGATCCGTTTTTGGTGTAGCTTTTTTTTTCTAAGCTGCATCAAAAACGGATCAGTCACTGCGTCTGCCAGCAAAGTGAATGGAAATTGCTGTGCAGATGTCAGCATTTTGAATGCTGCGTTTGTCGTGTAGAAAGTGCATCCAGAAAATAATGAGCATTTCAATTACTACTATCTGTTTTTCTGCTGCGCTTTCTCCATGGACTCCATTGTAATGAAAAACAAAAAGCATCACAAATGGATATTTATTCACACAGTCCCTTTGTGATGCTTTTTTTACTGTGCTTACCAAACCGCAAACGCTCCAATTTCTTACTCTTACCGGTGATGCCATGGCAGGCTTCAGTGATGGGTTCCTTCTGGGCACCGGGTAAGGCTGGCTTCACACTGCGGTCAGGTCCGGTCAGATCAGGTCAGGTTTTGTGTTCCAAAACCAGGAGAGGAACTTACAGAGAAAAAGTGTAATTGAAAGATTGACACCTGTTCTAGGTTTTGGAGTCACTCCTGGTTTTGGAACACAAAACCTGACCTGATCTGACCTGACCTGACCACAGTGTGAAGCCAGGCTTACAGGACCTGCAAGTACTGACAGGATTTGGCCATGTGATCCACTCAAGTGACCTGTCACCATGACAATATCCGAAAGTAACCCATCGCTGGACGCCACAGACCTTGCGGAAGTTAATAAAGTGTGTGTGTGTGGGTCCCCGTCACTTATGGAATAGTACTGCATTTTTGCTTTGAAAAAAAATTCTGTGCTAAAAAATCAGAGCAAGAAAGCAACACAAACGATGATATGTTTGTGATGCTTTTTTGCAAATGAAGAGGATCCGTTTTGACTACAGAAAATGCACCAAAAACAGATCTAAAATGTAGCACAAATGCCCAGTGGCCTTAGGCTAGGGTCACACTTGAGAGGTTGCATCCGTTTACTGGATGCATTAATGGATCTAGTTTTTCCCTTTGCATTTTTGAGGCATTTTAAACCATCCGTTAACGGATCCGTTAACGCATGGTACATATATGTACCTTGTGTTCACAGATGCATTTCCCATAGACTCCCATGATACAAAAACCGCATCCGGTTTTGCAAAATGCACCAAAAAACATTGCAGAACATATTTTTACTGGATTTGGAAAAAAAAATGCAGTAAAGGACTGCACTTTGGCAATCGAGTTTTTGCATTGGAGTCCATGGTGATTAACGGATCCGGTTTTCAAGATTTCAACAGGTCAAAAACTGGATCCAGTTACTGGATGCATGACGCAAGTGTGGCCCTAGCTTTTGGGCACATTCCTACAATCTGGAGTCACCGCATTCCAGATGCAGCGTTTTCTCGCAGAGGCGCTAGTGTCCTGTGCAGTAGAATGCACTGTACATGCCTACGATCAGGAGTCTGGGTACAGTGTATTTTAGCTGTGTTTTCCCACAGAGAACACTCACCACTCCATAGGAATAAATTGACTTGCTGTGACTCGGAATGCTGCCCCAAAGGTCAGTTATGCTACAGAGAAAACAAGCACAGTGGGCATGGAATTTTCATAATCTCATCCACTGTGCTTGTACTGTACAATGCAAAAAAACATGCTGCGTCCAAAATGCTAATAACACTGATCATGGGTACTCACCATTAAAATAAATCATGATTCTCAGTGTCAGTGGCCTGTCGCAGGATGGCTTGTATGTGATTTGCTAATTATGGTCACATGGTGACTACTTTTATCCAGCTTCTATTTAGAGAAGCCAAAAACATTTAGTCAGCACATTAGCACACTGTAAAAATACATTCGATCACAAGACTGAAAGTCTGAAACTGTGTGCACCGTGGTAAGCACTAAGGATAAGCGAGTATACTCGCTACTATTCGGAAACTCGCCGAATAGTAGTGGTATTGGGTACTCGCTACTCTCCGAGTATCTTATGATTACTCGGGAGTAGCGAGTAGTCCGATTACTTTCGCAGAGTATCTATAGATACACTGCGAAAGTACCCTGAAAGTGAATAAAAGTTGTTAAAAATAATAAAATACATACTCTCCTATCCGACGTCTGGACCGGGACCGTCCTAGAAGACCTGCATCACCGGACAAGGACTGTGACTTCCAGCCAATAGATGCGTAGCGATCTGGCCAATCAGATGGCGACACTCACAACACATGATCGCTAGCGGCCACCTGATTGGCCAATTGCAAGGTCCTAGGTGTACTGTCATACACATCCTTTGGACCGTAGAAGGCTTGCATCCTTAATTGTCTTTGAGTCTTTGACCTCTCTGAAAAAGGGGTTAGATAAATACATTAGTAAACATAAATGATTGGACACTACTAAACTCCTAAGAGTCTAGCAAAAACAATGAGTGGTTAAGTTAACAAACAAAATACCAACATGTCTGGCTAATATAAGAATTTAACTCATGCTATACGGTGGGGGAAAAAGTATTTAATCAGCCACCAATTACTACAGGTAATGAGTTGAGGACAGATAAGCTATTCTGCAGCCCGATCCCCCTGCATGGGGATCAAGCTGCAGAAAGGATCTGACAGCCCAGGCACAGTGATCCACTAAGTGGATCACAGTGCCTGGACTGCCAGATGGCTATTCTGCAGCCCGATCCCCCTGCATGGGGGATCGAGCCACAGAAAGATCTGATATCCCAGGCACAGTGATCCACTTAGTGGATCACTGTTCCTGGGCTGTCAGATCACTTTCTGCAGTCAGATCGCTTTCTGCAGCCCGATCCCCATGCAGATTGCTTTCTGCAGTTCCCATGCAGGGGGATCGGGCTACAGAATAGCAATCTGGCAGCCCAGGCACTGTGATCCATGTAGTGGATCACTGTTCCTGGGCTGTCAGATCTACTTTCTGCAGTCAGATCGCTTTCTGCAGCCCGATCCCCATACAGGGGGATTTTGCTGCATAGTAGCAATCTGGCAGCCCGGAGCAGTGATCCACTTAGTGGATCACTGCGCCTGGCTGTCAGATTGCTTTCTGCAGCTCTATCTCCATGCAGGGGGATCTCCATGTAGCGATCTGACAGCCCAGGCGTAGTGATCCGCTATGAATGGTGGATGTAGCAGAGGCGATCGAGCATCGTGGGACCTTTGTTGTGGACTATGTGGGAGGCAATCAAGCATCGTGGGACCTTCGTTGTGGACTACGTCGGATCTTTATAATAAAGATGGAGTCCGAATTTTGTTTGTGTTTTTTTTTTCAAATAAAAAGATTTTTCTCTGTGTGTATTTTTTTTGACTATTTACTAGAGATTCCTAATGGCCGGGTCTAACATTGGTCCGACATTATGAATCTCGGGCTTAGCGCCAGCTGCCAATAAAAAAGCTGGCATTAACCCCTTTATTACCCAGTTTGCCACCGGCACCAGGGCAACTGGAAGAGTCTGGGTACAGCGCCAGAAAATGGCGCTTCAAATAATGCGCCATTTTCTGGGGCTGCTGCGGGCTGCAATTCGCAGCATGGGGGGCCCAGAGTGCTTGGGCCTCTCCATGTTGAGGATTCCAGCCCCCAGCTGCCTAGTTGTACCTGGATGGACCAAAAATATGGCGGAGCCCCACATCATTTTTTTTTCTAGAATTCTAGAAATAAAAAAAATGGGCTTCACTGCATTTTTGGTTGCCAGCCAGGTACAATGAGGTAGCTGGGGGTTGTTGGCAACCCATAGCTGCCTAGTTGTACCTGGCTGGACCAAAAATATGGTGGAGCCGCACGTCATTTTTTTTTCTAGAATTCTAGAAATAAAAAAAAATGGGCTTCACTGTATTTTTGGTTACCAGCCAGGTACAACGAGGCAGCTGGGGTATGTTGGCAACCGTAGCTGCCAAGTTGTACCTGGCTGGACCAAAAATATGGCAGAGCCCCACATCATTTTTTTTTCTAGAAAAATAAAAAAAATGGGCTTCACTGTATTTTTGGTTATCAGCCAGGTACAACGAGGCAGCTGGGGGTTGTTGGCAACCCGTAGCTGCCAAGTTGTACCTGGCTGGACCAAAAATATGGCGGAGCCCCATGTCATTTTTTTTCTAGAATTGGTTCTAGAAATAAAAAAAAAATGGGTTTCAATGTATTTTTGGTACAACAAGGCAGCTGTGGGTTGGCACTCTATAGCTGCCAAGTTGTACCTGGCTGGACCAAAAATACAGCAAAGCCCCAAAACATTTTTACAAACAAAATGATGGAGCTTTGCTGTATTTTTGGTTGCCAGCCAGGTTCAACTTGGCAGCTGGGGGGCTGGAATCCTCAGCGTGGAGAGACCCCACACTGCAAATTGCAACCCACAGCCACACCAGAAAATAGCGCATTCATTAGAGGCGCCATTTTCTGGTGCTGTACCCCACCTCTTCCAGTTGCCCTTGTGCTGGTGGCAAACAGGGGCTCTCCATACGCGACATGGTGTCCGCTAACAAGTTGAATGGAAAATTAGCTTCAATTGTTAGCGGACACCATGTCGTGTATGGAGAGCCCCTGTATGCCTAAACATTGGAGCTCCCCCACAAGTGACCAATTTTGGAAACTAGACTCCCCAAGGAATGTATCTAGATGCATAGTGAGCACTTTGTACCCCAAAGTGCTTCACAAATTGATCCGTAAAAATGAAAAAGTACTTTTTTTTTCACAAAACGTTTCAATTTTCATTTTTACGGATTAATTTGTGAAGCGCCTGGGTGTTCAAAGTGCTCTCTATGCATATAGATACGTTCATTGTGTGGTCTAGTTTCCAAAATGGGGTCATTTGTGGGGGAGCTCCAATGTTTAGGCACACAGGGACTCTCCTAATGCGACATGGTGTCCACTAACAATTTGAATGGAAAATCAGCTCAAATTGTTAGCAGACACCATGTCGCATTTGGAGAGCCCCTGTGTGCCTAGACATTGAAGCTCCCCCACAAGTGACCCCATTTTGGAAACTAGACCCCCCATAGAACTTATCTAGATGGGTGGTGAGCACTTTGAACCCCTAGATGCTTCACAAATTCATCCGTAAAAATGAAAATGTACTTTTTATTTCACAAAAATTTTCTTTTAGCCTAAATTTTTAAATTTTCACATGAGCAACAGGATAAAATGCTTCCTAAAATTTGTTGTGCAATTTTTCCTGAGTACACCGATACCTCATATGTGGTCATAAACTACTGTTTGGGAGCACGGCAGGGCTCAGAAGGGAAGGAGAGCAATTTCACTTTTTGAATGGAAAATTAGCTCCAAAAGTCAAATTGCCCTCCTTCCCTTCTGAGCCCTGCCGTGCACCCAAACAATGGTGTATGACCACATATGAGGTATCGTGTACTCAGGAGAAATTGCCCAACAAATTGTAGGATCCATTTTATTCTGTTGCCCATGTGAAAATGAAAGAATTGAAGCTAAAGAACATTTTTGTTAGAAAAATTAAAATGTCCATTTTTTTTATTCCATGTTGCTTTAGTTCCTGTGAAGCACCTGAAGGGTTAATAATCTTCTTGAATGTATTTTGAGTAGCTTGAGGGGTGCAGTTTTTGGAATGGTGTCACTTTTGGGTGTTTTCTGTCATGTACGCCCCTCAAACAGACTTCAAATCTGATGTGGTCACTAAAAAAATGGTTTTGTAAATTTTGCTGGAAAAATGAGAAATTGCTGCTGAACCTTGAACCCTTATAACTTCCTTCCAAAAAAAAAAATGTTGTTTCAAAATTGTGCTGAGGTAAAGTAGACATGTGGTAAATGTTATTTATTAACTATTTTGTGTCACATACCTCTCTGGTTTAGCAGACTAAAAATTAAAAATGTGAAAATTGCGATATTTTCAAAATTTATGCCAAATTTTTTATTTTTTCGCAAATAAACGCAAAAATTATTGACCAAAATTTGATACTAACATGCAGCCGAATATGTCACAAAAAAAAATCTCACAATTGAAGCGTTCCAGAGTTATTACCTTATAAAGGGACACTGGTCAGATTTGACAAAAAATGCCAAGGTCTTTAGGGTCAAAATAGGCTGGGTCATGAAGGGGTTAAATAAGAATCAAAACATCATGTACAGCTAAGAATGGCATCAATGAAAACTTCAGGTTAATATACAAATAACAACTCTCCCACCACTTTATCGATGTAAAATACAAACCCCTGAAAAAAAAATTGTGCACATTTTTTTTCAACAGTTAAAATGAATTGCAAATAGCTTGATCAGTGAGGGTCTGAATCCCGAGACCCCCCCCAACAATTGCTTAAAACACCGCTCTTGTAAGCAGTGCACAAACAGAGCGGTGGGGACCCATGGATTTGACCCTGTTGACTCCGTGCACTGTTCTATGTGTGGGCTGCTTACAAGAGCGGTGCACTTTAGAGCGTTGTTTTGAGCATTTGTTGGTAGTCACAGGACTCAGCCCCTCACTACTCGCAATCTAATTGCAGTTCATATTACATGTTTAACAAAAAAAATATAATACTAAATAAAATTACAGTTACACTTAAAAGCACTTAGCCAGGATGTCAGTCCCGAAAATAAACCTTCCCCCTAAAATAAGACCTAGTAGAGATTTTGCTGCAGTTGTAAATATAAGGCCTCCCACAAAAGTAAAAGAAAAAAGAGGGTTGCGCCACACTGCTATTAAAAATGAAACAGGGGGTCGGTTAAACCACCCCTGTGCTCACCTGGTCCAGTTGTGCCAGACCGCACAACTGGTTCGTGGGTATAGATCGATCCTGCGGGAGCTCCACGCTGGCCCGATGCCGAAGGATTCTATTAGATGGACGCTGTTGATCCACGTGACAGCATGCGGGGTGTGTTTAAATGACGTGGGCAAGGTCCTGTGTTGCGAGCTGCTTCATATCACGCTTCCCGGTCGGGAAGATGTACGGTGCAAAAAAGGGGTGATATTGTATGAGCGCTACAGTTATAACACAGGACACCGCTCTGTAATAATTACCTCTAGGCTTTAATCAAACAATATGGGATTCCAAATCTCCACAACGCGTTTCAGCGCTAATTGCGCCTTTCTCAGGTGATTACCGGAATCCACCATTACCTTTGTTTAAATACACTCTACATTTAAAAAGGGGGAGGGGAAAGGGGATATTGCACAAGTTGATGGTAATACAAGAAATGGATCATGGATAGGATCACTTTCTAACCTATATATACAGAATTTACATTGTATCTCATATATATAAAACTAAAAACATTAAAATCCAATATTATGATTACAATCAAATGTATGATTGTATAATATTATTACAAACTTATTAATATTACTAAATTAAACAAAAAAATTTAAACAAAAAAATGATAAAAAAATAATAATAAAATAAAATATGAATAATTAAACAGTTGTATGGCAATAAAATAATAAAATAATAATAAAACTTAATAATAATTAATATATAATATATATTGCAGAAAATAATAGATTAATAAATTAATAATAACAAAATATGTAACATTTGATTACAATAATTAATAATAAATAATAATAAGTAATAATAATAAATAATGAATAACAAATATTAAATGATATTAATTAATATAAAATGAATAATAATAATTGTATATATAATATAATACAATCAAAAATTAATATAAATATAAATATAAAAATGCTATAAAATTACTGATAAAACCTATTTAAAAATATGGTTTAGAATGTGTTTTCCAAAGTGATATTGAGTCCTTCAGGTGATAAAGTGCCGATTTTATATATCCAGAAGGACTCTCTTCTGTTAAAGCTATGTGTTCTGTCTATAACATTAACCCCTATTTGCTCAATAATTATAAGTTTTAGTTTGGAAAAATCTCTGTTGTGTGTTTGATCAAAGTGTTTAGACAAACTATGTTTAGGGAAACCTATACTTATATTATGTCTATGTTTGTTGAGTCTTGCCCTCATACTTTGGATGGTCCTACCAATATATTGGAGCCCACAGGGGCACTCCAATGAATAAATAACAAATTTAGAAGAGCAGTCTAGTTTTTGTTTGATAGTATATGTAGAATTAGTAGTATTAGATCTAAAGTTCCCTGTACCATGATTAATACTGGAACAACATTTACAACGACGTATATTGCATCTGAAGCATCCTCCCCTGGTTTCTAATGTGGATGTCACTGATGTCAATTCTTTATCACTAGTTGGTAAAATTCTGCTTGGAGCGAGGATATTATGAAGATTTCTTCCTCTCCTAAAAATGATTCTGGGCTGTTTGGGAATAATTTTAGACAAAATAGGATCCCCCTGCAGTATAAACCAATATTTTTTCAAAAGGACATAGATATTCTTATAGGATTTGTTGAAGGTGGTAATTAGATTACAATTATAAGGAGTCTTTTTATCTTTATCACTCTCCTTCAATTTCTTTTTTTCGTTTAAATATCTTATATATTCCTCTTGTGTGAATCCTTTGCATTTATTATATGCATCCTTGAGGATGAGGAATATATAAGATATTTAAACGAAAAAAAGAAATTGAAGGAGAGTGATAAAGATAAAAAGACTCCTTATAATTTGCATCCCACAAAAGTAAGACCTACCAAAGTTTTTTGGGAAGCATTCCCACCAAACAGAACACTAGGGCATGCAGCTGTGATTATACCACATTCAGCCCTCTGCCATTGTCCAGGTGCTGTATGTATTCCAGGTGCAGCTCAAACAAGCTTGCTGGCTCAACGCCATCAATTTCAGCCACCGGCCAATCAGAGGCCAGAAGCTGCCGGCCAATCAGAAGCCAGCAGCTAATGTTTGCACATGATGTTACATGTAATTAGAGAAAATGTCACCTGTAAGGTACCTTGATGTAAATAAATATCTGTGATACTGACTAAATCTCATAGGTACTGTGGTTCCTGTATGGTCGTCAGTCTGATGACTGGTAACAACAACTCTCAACATCTCTTTACCCTTTTTAAGGACATACTGCCAGTTTTTGTGATACAATTGTGTATGTGGCTGACCTGGAACTGCAATTCCTGCATTCCTGTACTAATGGTGGTTCTGATCATGTAGCAATCCATAACGTGCTTCATGTTAAAACTGAAAAATCCTCAAAGTTTTGACAGTATGCAAAAGATTTAGTTGACCTTCTGCTCCAAAAACACAGTGTAAGTAGGGTGTGTTCACAATTAATTGAACATTTAGCAGAAACTCTCCAAATCCTTCTCAAATACACAAAGCTTGGTTCTGTGGATGTATTAATGGAAGTACCCCTTTAAATATTTTTGTGGCCCTTTGGCTTGGTTCATTATGACAATGTGGCTCTTAGACAATAAAAATGTTGTGCACCTCTACTCTACATTGTCGCAGCTCTCCCAATGACATCATGGATCATGGAGCACAGGATTTAACAAAAATGCACACCCTCCACATTTTTTGTCTTTACTGTCCTTTCTGAATGTGGTGTAGCCCCAACTTTTATCACTCAGTTATGGTTCTCATCCAGCCATGTTTCCATTATATCCTCCACATTGTAATGTGTGGCTGACATAAGAGTCTCCAATTCATCCATTTTGTTTGCAAGACTTCTTGGAAGACTTTCATGCAAAGTCTTTATAGGATTTAGAATTCTTCAGGGGCCCATACATCTGAACAACATGCAGGGAGCAGGGGTGGGGTTGGGGGGGGAGGATGGAGAGGACCTAAATCCAAATCGTGGAGGCGACCTCAGTTATAATCTCCTAAATTATCTAAGCCTGTGGATTTCTACATGTGGTGCTCATACTTAATGCTAAATAAATTGAGATGTTTTGAAAATGTTGTTTCTATTTTTACATAATTTGCATATCATTAGCATGCCTATCGAACCTGTGATTTTCATGATTTAATGACCCTTCTTGATGTTGCAGTTTCACTGGCAATGAGGACATGATTTTGGGGGGTTTCATCATTTTGTGGTTATTTGTAAGCTGTACATATTTGTAGACTATATTAAACCTAACTTCGTCATCCCTGGATGAATTTCCAATTTTTAGTTTTTGTTTTTTCCTCACCTGTTTCCAAGAGCCATAACTTTTTATTTTTTGGCCACATAGTTTGCTTTTTGAGGGACATGTTGTACTTTTGAATGACACCGTTCATATTTCCTTGTAGTGTACTAGAGAACAGGAAAAAAATTCTGTTGATATTGCAAAAAAAAGAGTGCAATTTGACAACAGTTTTTTTGTGTTTATTTACTTACCATGTTCACAATATGGTAGAACTGACCTGGCAGTATGATTCAC
The DNA here is from genome assembly GCA_033576535.1 of Allobates femoralis. NCBI lineage: Eukaryota > Metazoa > Chordata > Amphibia > Anura > Aromobatidae > Allobates > Allobates femoralis. The sequence goes on along the minus strand of JARQOC010000002.1, from coordinate 595,440,164 downwards.
CAGGTCAGTACAAAAATGTAGATATCAAATATGTATAGTTTTTTTTTATTCAAGTGGTGAAATAAAATTTGGAAATTTGTAAGAAAAAAAATTTGCTGGTGTCACCTGTTTTCCAATCTTGTAGCATTTTCATATTTCAGCATATGATATGGGGCTGTGTGAAGGCTTATTTTTTGCATCCTGAGTTGATGTTTTTACTTATATCATTTTCGGTAAGCTACAATGTTCTGATAGGCTGTTATGCATTTTTTTGCAATGTTGTAGTGACCAAAAAAAGCATAATTCTGGAGTTTTTTTTCTCTCATTGCACCATGTAAATTCGGATTAATTTATTTAATATTTTGATAGTTCAGACATTTCTAAATGTGGTACCAAAGATGTTTTTTTTAATAGCTTTAGTTTTTGGGGCAAAGGGGGTGATTTAAAATGTTGTTTGTCAAGTTTTCTCCATGCAATGAGTTTCAGATGCAATAAGAGTTACTGCTGTGTGTTTATCTGGTGTGCTGAGCTGTCAGTTGTCGATTGACAATGTAAGCTTCCATTTTTGTTCTGGTAGGTGCTGGGTAGCTTAGGTGTTTCACAGTGGCATAATTTTGACCTGTCCCCCACCCCAAACACACACAAACGTTGGTCAGATGTATGGACCATTGTAGTGCTCTAATTCCTAGACAGACGTATGAAATTCCCTCTTCCCCTTCATCATGTAGTAATGTCCCCCATCCTATTGTATATGTCTCTATCCTGGTATATATGATCTCCACCCAGGTATAAATGTCCCCTGTTCAGATATATGGTCCCCATCCTGGTATATGTGTCCTCCATCCTGGTATGCATGTCTCCCCTCCTGGTATATATGATCCCCATCCTGGAATATATGGTCCTTCTCCTATTATATGTCTCCGTCCTGGTATATATGTCCTCCATTCTGGTATATATGGTCCTCCTACTGGTGCATATGGTCCTCCTGTCTCCTTCATTACAAATATGTTCCCCCATCCTGGTATATATGTCTCCATCATTGCATATATGTCCCCCATAGTGGTATATATCCCACATCCTGGTATATATGTCCTAATGCTGGTATATATGTCCACATCCTGGAAAATATGATTCCCTTCCTGGTACATATGGTCCTCCTCCTTGTATATATGGTCTCCATCCTAGTGTATATATCCTCATCCTGGTATTTATGGTCCCCATCATGGTATATATAATCTCCATCCTGATATATATGGTCCTTCTTCTGGTATATATGTCCCCATCCAGGTATATATGTCTCTATCCTGGTTCACCTGGTCCCAATACTAGTATATTTGTAACCATTCTGTCCCTAACACATAATTAAAAACAAAAACATTCTACTCACCTTTCCCTTGCTTCCGATATCACCCAATATCCTCTTGAGCCAGCACACAGCCCGGCCACTGACATTGCAGTGTGCGCCAGCCGCATAACATCACTGTCATGTGTCGTCCTCTGTCGCGGGACCTCTGACATCAGCTCAAAGCCACTGTTTGGCTTGCAGTTTGTATCACGTGTGGGAACCCAATGGTTCTCTGCACTGCAATGCATTTCAGCTGGATCTGCGTCCTCGGAAAGGACACAGATCCAGCTAAAGCAAGCGCTGGGCGACCCCTGCGACCACGGTCATTACATCCCTGATGTACATCTGCCCTATGGTTGCTCTACTTACTTTACTGAGCAATCTCTCCCAGAATCCTGACAGTCGTACCTTCCCTTTGAAGTGGCATTTGGTTTGCACTCCTGGGTCTGTCTTGGTCTAATCTTTGTTAGCTGACCAAGGACTGTTGCTTGATTTCCCTTTTGCCTGCTCCCTGTACTTGTTGTGATCTCTTGGTGTTTTGACCCCTGGACTGTAATCTAAATACACCTCATTTGACTCCCTGAATTCTCACTGTGCTCTCCTAGAAACCTGACCCTGGACCGTGTCTTAACTACATCTTTATCTACTCCCTGAATACTATGAGCTCTCCAGGTACCTGACCTCAGATTACCTGACTTCTCTGTTGTCTATACTATGTATAAGTAGTGACTGTGTCACATGCTAGCTAAAAGTACTGACTAGTGTCACAGTGATTTTTTTAATTTATTTTCATATTTTTCAAATCTTTCTGTTCCTTTCTACTGTTCAATATTCCCTTTAAGGGACTTAAATGAGCGATCATTTAATCGTCTGTGCTATGCATCAGCACTGGTATGTACAGTTGAAACCATAAGTTTACATATACTATATAAAAAAGACACATATGCATGTTTTTCTCCCTATCTGTCATGATATCAGAGTAAACCTTTCCTGTTTTAGGTCAATTAGGATTACCATAATTGTCTATGTTTGCCAAATGCGAGAATAATGAGAGAGAATGTTTTAAGGCATTTTCATTACTTTCTGCAAAGTCAAAAGTTTACATACACTAAGATTACTATGCCTTTAAACAATTTGGAATCCAGAAAAGAGTGATAAAGAGCTGGAATCAAATGCCGCGCTGACCACAAGGATAAACACAGAGTAAATCACCCACTCTGTTTATTTTGCCTACACGTGTTTCGTGGCTCATAGCCACTTCCTCAGGGCACGTGTAGGCAAAATAAACAGAGTGGGTGATTTACTCTGTGTTTATCCTTGTGGTCAGCGCGGCATTTGATTCCAGCTCTTTATCACTCTTTTATGGATTCTTCAGTTCTCAGCTGGGAGCCTGCAGCGACCTCCTGTGTGCTTTTATTGTAGTTGTGACACTCACAACTACATCAGGTGAGTTTAACCATTTGGGGTCTGAGGGACCTGTATAATAGCAATACTACTCTATGTGCGCTTCCTTTCTCTTTTAATTTATTTAAACAATTTGGGACAGCCCATATGATGATGTCATGTTTGGAAGCTTCTGATAGGTTTATTGGCAACATCTGAGTTAAATAGAGACACACGTGTTGATGTATTTTAATGCACACCTAAATCACACTGCTTCTTTGTGTGGCATCATGGGAAAGTCTAAAGAAATCAGCTGAGATATCAGGAAGAGAATTGTGGCGTTGCAAAGTTTGGTTCATTCTTGGGTGCAATTTACAGATACCTGAAGGTCACTCGTTCGTCTTTAAAAATAATTATACACAAGTACAAACAAGATGGGTATGTCCAGCCATCATACTGCTCAACAAGGAGATGGGTTTTGTGTCCTAGAGATGAACGTGCTTTGGTCCGACACGTGCATATCAACCCAAAAACTAAAGCAATAGACCTTGTGAAGATGATGGTGGAAGCTGGTAAAATTGTGTCATTATCCACAGTGAAACAAGTACTGTGTCAACATGGATTTAAAGATCTCTCTGCCAGGAAGAAGCTATTAATCCAAAAGAAACATTAAAAAGCAAGGTTAATTTTTGCAAATGCACACAGGAACAAAGGCCTACATTGCTGGAGACATGACCTATGGTCTAGCTAAACTAAAATTTAACTATTTGGCCTTAAAGAGGACCTGTCACCAAACCAGGCATGGTGATCTAATTACAGCACTGCATGCAGCATGTCTGCTGCATCCAGACAAGGGGTCCCCCAGCCCTTGAGCCCCCCTGTACCCCGAGTAAATACACTTAGAAAACTTACATCCTGCAGCCAGAAAGGAGGTGGCTAGAGGCTGGAGCCAAAGGGCAGATTCCCACCCCCTGCATGTTTAATCTGCCCACCGCTGCCTCCCTGATGCCAATCATTGTCTTCCTCGTCTGCAGTATAACAAAGAGTTTATTTTAGAAATGGCCGCTTAGCCCCGCCCCCTGCGGTGATGTCACCACTTATACCCGCCCTGCTCTATGGTTAACATAGAGCAGGGCGGGGAAAGGTGGTGATTAGGGATGGGCGAGTCTACTCGCTAGGACTCGTTACTCGGCGAGTAGTAAGGGACTCGCAGGACTCGGTACTCTGCGAGTTTCCCAGCGATTACTCGCACAGCAACGAGTCCAATGCAAATCAATATCAATCCTAGTTTTATCAGAGACTCTGACAAAACTAGGATTGCCATTGACTTGCATTGGTCTGATTACTGTGCGAGTAATCGCTGGGAAACTTGCAAAGTATCTACTGTTACTTTGCGAGCCGAGTCCAGCTGTCTGCTCAACGCGTTTTGGACTACGTCGGACGGAAGAGGATTTTTTTAATTAAAGATGGAGTCCCTAATGGCTTTTTTTTTTATTTCTAATAACATTTTTTCTCTATGTTGTGTTTTTTTAACCCTTTATTGGAGATTCTTAGTGGCCGGGTCAAATGTGGCCTGACATTAAGAATCTCGGGCTTAATACCAGCTTGTATAACAAAGCTGGTATTAACCCCTTTATTACCCAGCGTGCCACTGCCACCAGGGCCGCTGGAAGAGCGGGGTTCAGCGCCAGAGGATGGCGCTTCAATGAACGCGCCATCTTCTGGGGCGGCTGCGGGCTGCAATTTGCAGCGGGGGGTGCTCAGAAAGCTTGAAAAAAAATTACATGGGCTTCGCCGTATTTCTGGAACCAGCCGGATCCAGCAGGCAGCGACGGGCTGCCCCCAACCCCCAGGTGCCTATGTGCACCTGGCCAGACACAAGAATATAGGGGAGCCCTTTTTTTTATTATTTCATGAATTTCATGAAATAATAAAAAAAAAATGCGTGGGGTTCCGCGCAATTTCTATGTCTAGCCAGGTACAGCTAAGCAGCTGGGGGCTGGAATCCGCAGCGCAGGGATGCCCAAGCTTTCTAAACACACCCCGCTGCAAATTGCAGCCTGCAGCCGCCCCAGAAGATGGCGCGTTCATTGAAGCGCCTTCTTCTGGCGCTGAACCCCGCTCTTCCAATAGCCCTGGTGGCGGTGGCATGCTGGGTAATAAAGAGGTTAGGGCCAGCTTTGTATTATCAGCTGGCCCTAAGCCCAAAATTTATGGCGGTCACGCCAATATTAGACATGACCGCCATGAATTTCTATTAAATTGTTTTAAAAAAAACACAACACAGAGAAAATTTTTTATTAGAAATAAAAAAAAAAAGCCATTAGGGACTCCATCTTTAATTAAAAAAATCCTCTTCCGTCCGACGTAGTCCAAAACGCGATGTCCTCTCTGCTCATTCCTGTGCATAGATATAGATGTCTATGCACAGGGATGAGCAAACTGAGAACAATCTCAGCTCTGCTACACACAGGAAGAGCAGGCGGGCTCTAGGACCCTGGAGCCGCGGCAGCCTGTACAGAGCAGACAGCCTGACTCCTTACTGTGCGAGTTTCCCAGCGATTACTTGCACAGTAAACGAGTCCAATGCAAGTCAATGCCAATCCTAGTTTTGTCAGAGTCTCTGACAAAACTAGGATTGCTCCAGGCTGAAGCTTCTGAGACACATCTGCGATATGTAAATCGCACACTACTCGCTATTACTCGCTTCCCCATTCATTAACATTGGACTCGCTAGACTCGCAACGAGTAGCGAGTCCCGGGCTCGGACTCGCTAGAGTCAAGCGATTCCGAGTAATTTAGGACTCGCCCATCACTAGTGGTGATGTCACTGCAGGAGGCGGGGTGGACGTTATCATGGTGATGTTCAGACTATAGACACTGTGGGCATTTTCTCATTCTCCATCTCCCCCTTCGCTCCGTGTATCATGTCCCAGTGGGCAAGATATCCTGCCTCCCATGCGCGCCTTACCACATTCCAAATCTGTGCGCAACTTCCTGGTAGGGTATGACATGATGAGCGCATTATTTCCAGTCATGCGCATTCTTGTTATCTATGTGGTGTACTGAGCGGCCTCAGAATGTGCACTGTAAATGCTCTGAAGCCATAAATCTGGAGGCACTCGGGCTTCTGAGCATGCACACTCTGAAGTCACTCAGTACACCACATAGATAACAAGAATGTGCATGACCTGAAATGACGTTGTCATCACCTCATACCTGGAAGAAGCGCACAAATTATGAACGCGGGATGCGCACTTGGAAAGAAGGATATCACGCCCACTGGGGCATGATACACGGAGTGAGGGGGGAAGGTGGAGGATAAGAGAACGTTTCCAGTTTCTACAGTCAGGACGACACCATGCTAATTACCATATGAGAATGTAAGTGATAAAATCATTTTTCACAGCAATTAGTGTACAAGTTTAGGTCAGGCAGGGATGGTTAGGGATGTACTAGAAAGCTGCAGGGACAGGCAGTGATAGATTTGGGGCCATAGACTAGGTGACAGGTTCCCTTTAAAGCTTGGGTGATGGAAATGGGTCTTCCAGATGGACAATGACCAGAAGCATACTGCCAAATGGTTACAAAGTGGCTTAAGGATAACAAACTCACTGTTTGGAGTGGCTTTCACAAAGCCCTGATCTCAATACTATTTAAAATTAATGGGCAAAGCTGAAGGCAGGTGTGAGCAAGGTGATCTACAAGCATGGCTCAGTTACATCAGTTTTGGAAGGATATCAAAAACATTTGACCCAAGTCATACGGTTTTGTATGTAAACTTGTGACTTGGCAGAAAGTAATAAAAATGCCATCAAACATTCTCTCTCATTATTCTTGTATTTGGTAAATAGTAATATTATGGTAATCTTAATTGACCTAAAATGGAAAAGGATTATACTGATTTCATGTCAGATAGTGAGAAAAACATGCAGATGTGTCTTTTTATATAGTGTATGTAAACTTCCGGTTTTGACTGAATAGCAGAAATCATGATCTCCTTAGAGTCATAATGACAAGAATGGAGGTCATCAGCAAACCACCAGCTGTCATGACAACCAATCAGCACCCCACAACCACTTTACCAGCTTGCCCATGGAGAGGAGGAATGACGTGCCCCCCTACTGGCATGTGTTAAATGCCACTGTCAAAGACTGACAGCGTTATTCAAATGGTTAACAATCGCGGGCGGTGCACCGCTTCACCCACAGCTGTTAAAGGCACTTGATGGCTGAATAAATCAACCATTGTGCACAAGGAAAGATACAGACTCTGCATGTAAGCCTACATCAAAGACAGGGAACAATTTTTGACTTACATGCACATCAAGAATCTTGAAGGACTTAATCATTGTTCTGTAAACAGAGATTTTCCAGTACTAGATCTATAATATTTTTTAGAAATGTAGTGTGTGTCAAAGTAAAATTCCTATTAATCCAGGATCTACAGTTTACCAGGAGAACATTGCCAGAATTACACTTTTGGCTGTGCTCACATGTGCATATTACTCGGAGTGGTGCTATCCAATGTTTAATCGGATAGCACTCTAATCAATGTTAGTCTACGGGGTGGTGCCGATCAGCAGATTGTTTCCTTATGCTGATTAGCATGAGAAAAAAATTGCAGCATGCTTTATTGGACGATCCACATCCATTCCAGTCTATCGGTGCATGGAAGTCATCGAACTGAACATCCAAGTGCAGTCCAATTACTGCCAACTTAAGGCCACTTTACACACACCAACTTATCTGTCCAACTTCTGACCAACTTGCTGGTTGCAGTGAAATCATGGACACATTGTTCCATTGTACACAGCCACAAAATGGAACTATGTGTCCATGATTTCACTGCAACCAGTAAAGGTACCGTCACACAGGGACATATCGCCGGCGATGTTGCCGGGGATCGCGGGAGCGCGCATCCCTGACAACATCGCCGGTGAGCTGTCAGACGGAGCAACTTACCGGCGATGTCGCCGGCTAGTTGCCGCGGCTATCGCTTGCTGGGTTGCCCAGCAACCCAGCGAGCGATATCTCGCAATGTTGTACATAGGCCCGCAACATTGCTGGTTGCCGCGTTTCACAGGGCGATCAGGCATGATCGCCTGAGCAACATCGCCAGATTTCCCAACATTGTTGGGAAACCTGGCGATGTGACTCAGGCGATTCATCGCCTGATTATCGCCCTGTCACACGCGGCAATTCGCCGGCGATGTCGCCGCAACCTGACCACGCCCCTCAGTTGCCGGCAACATCGCCGGCGATATGTCCCTGTGTGACGGGCCCTTTTGTTGTTCAGAAGTTGGACAGATAAGTTGGTGTGTGTAAAGTGGCCATCACAGAAAGGAGGATATAGAAAAAAAAATTTCTATATTCAACTCACCTGTACTCTTATTCTCTACACCCAGAGAATCAGATCCCACTAAGCTGACATTCTGATCACACTCGGATCAGAGTTTGATCCAAGAGTAATTTACATAATCGATCTGATTCTCTCAGAAACGAGAATCTATGCCCATGAGAGAGCTGACCTTCTGGTTTCCTGGCGTGTCCGAGTTTAATCAATGGGACATGCTCCCATCTCCTAATGACGCCTCTCTTAGCTGAGGTTCATGCCGGGTTTTTAGGCTACGTGCACACATTGCGCATTTTGCTGTGCATTTGCGCTTTTTACTGCTTTTTTTGCTTTTCACTGCATATTTAGCTGCGCTTTATTACGCGCACTTTTATGCAGTGAAACACAATTATGGAAACACAGGTTCACATATTGAGTTCACACATTGCGCTTTTATTACGCACGCGCTTTCACTGCAAAAGCGAGTGCGTAAAAAGAATAGACATGTCAATTCTTTACGCAGTTGCGTCTACGCTTTTCCCATAGCCCACATGATAAAGTGGGCTTGGGAAAAGTGTATGCAGTTGCGCTTTTTGCCGCGTATGCACGTAAAAAAGCACAACTGCACAAAAAAGCGCAAAAAATGTGCAATGTGTGAACGTAGCCTTAAAGTAACCTGAAAACCTCCTTTGACTTGATCATCCAAGCCATTTAAAGGCTGACTCAGACAGGAATGGGCTATTCAGTAAGCTTTGCATTCATTTACCATATGTAATTCTAGAGTTTGTTTCACCATCCGTTTCTTTCATACGGTTGATCCTTACTACAGCAAACTCGTGATGTTTATTATCAGCTATCTGCATTTACTTCCTTGCTCAGACTTTAAGATATTGTACATGTGATGACACTATAAAATAAGAATATTTCTTTAAAGGTTATCTGTCAGCAAATTTTTGCTATGTCATACGTGAGCAGCATGATGTAGTGATAGGGACCCTGATTTTGGTGATGTGTCACTTACTAGGCTTGGTATCATTTTGGTAATATCACTGTTTTCTCTCCTGCAGATCTACCAGTTCTTTAAATACTAAGTTCTGTATAAAGTCGCCCACACCACTGATTGCCTGCTTTCTATGTACACTTTATATTGGCAGAAAACTGCTAATCAGTGGTATGCTGAAGTAAGAGGACTAGATGACATGATAATATCTTTCTAATAAAACACCTATTTCATGGAAACTGCAGCAAGCATCGCTGGAATCAAGCTCACTGCCCCTAAATCACACCGCTATCAGATTACCTAGATAAAACCTACTGATTAATTCCCTTTAAGAATAAAGCAAATTTTTAATACTTTAATTTGCTACGACAACTGAATCCATTTTGCTTTACTAGATGATCTATGAAGGCTAATTAAGGTTTCTCTGAAACTGATGGAAAAATATCTTGTATGAAGGTGGTGGAACAACAAGCAATTATATTTTATAAGTAGCGTACATTGTAAAGCAATTAAAATGCAATGGAAACAACTTAATAACACATTTTAAACATCATTACCTATTACAGCCATGAACTGAATATCCCAATGTGCTTTGATTTGCAAAAAAATACAATTCTACAATAAAATGTGATGAAAATTGTTTGAAAGTAATATCAAGATGTAGTATAATGGATCTTTAAAAGGTGTTCTTACATTCACAGACAGCATGCCAACCTTTTCTCCAGAAGAGACTTTGTTTGTGTTTGAAATGATCAAACTTGACAAGCAATTTCAACCTAATGTTCACAGCTATCACTCCGACAATTGACCATCTGTAGGTGAGAAATCCTATTTTCTGCTACTGACAAGATAATGTACAAAGATGCAGAGGGCCCAAAGGTGCCTCACTGGCTAAATCAGGGTGAGACCCACATTGGGGATATGAGCTTACTTTTAATAGCTATCTATATATAGGCTTCACTTCAGCTTTGTGAGCATAACATACTATACTGGGTACTTATGGCATCTTATGTCAATCAGTATTAAAAGCTAATGACGAATACTATATTTGATTTGCTGGCAGCCTAATCTTAACTATATGTATTTCCATTTTGGAACAAATAAAGCCAGATATGTCAATTGAAGCATGGATTACCAAGCTGCGACTTGCCTACTTTGCACACTTCATACGAAGAGAAAAATCACTAGAGAAGGACATATGGAAGAAGGAAAAGAAGGTACAAGGCAAAGAGGAAGACAAGTAACATAAGGGTATTGATACTGTCAAGATAACGGCAGATAAGACCCTGGTAGGCCTATCTAGGCTCACTCAAGATTGATCTTCCTACAGAGCATTTATCCGCAATTCGCCATGGGTCGAGATCAAGCTAAAGGCCAGTATATAAAATAAATAAAATTTACAGAATCCATTAAAAAACAACAAATAGGTGAGCCTCAATTATAAATGATCATAATTTAACTACATGTTTTCACCTGAATTTTGGCATAAAACACTTTGATAAGACTTTTCTAAGAAGATTTCATATCAGTTTCGCTCAGCTCTGTTAAAATTGGTGGAGCTGGGGCAGAACAGGGGTGTCCCCAGCCCCAGACCTCTTGAAAGGCCGGATTCACACTATGATTTTTGTTGTCCGGGTCTGTCCAATGTGAACCGGACAGACCCGGGTCCGGTTTTGCCCCCCAGTCATTTGCCATCCGGTTTTGTGTCTGTCCGGGAGAATCCGGTTGTTTTTGTTTTTTGCCCGGAATGCAGAATCGGAGCTTGCAGCATTTTTTGTGTTCGGATCACAAAACGAACAAAACCAGATCCTCCCGGATCCGGGGCGATCCGGTGCCTATAACATGGAAGTCTATGGGCGCCAGATCTCGCCAGATCCGGCAGAAAAATGATCCGGTTCCCAGACAGTGGGTGCTGGAAGAGTGACGGCTCTGAAATTCAAGCCGCGCTCGTTCAGCACCTGTACAGCGCAGCATAACATAGCCGCCACTGAAGTTCAGCATGTGGAGAGCTCCACGGCTAAACTTTCAGCAGCAAGGCTGAAATTTCTGCACCGCGGCTAACTCCTCTGCCCTCGCTATGCTGAAATTTCAGCACTGGACAGCGGCAGCCGCACGCAGGTATGATTCCGGCACAAAACAAGATTGGTGGGCATATTTTGATGTTATTCCAATTTATTGAGATGCACTAGTATATTTGAAAATGTAATAAAATTCTTGGTCTACATTACTATTATGTACAAATTTATATGGTGATTATGCTTTAAGCTCCCCTTTAAAGCAAATAGCATGGGGGCTTCATGGAATTGCAGCACCAACTCCTCTTGTCTCCTATTTTTCCTTTTCAGCAATTCTTTTAGGGATTTTAGCTCGTATGCTCCCTTATTCTGTTGTTTCATTTCTCTCTGTCTCCTTTGCTATTGTAATGATTAATGGTACTTACTTTTTTAGATTTTTTTTTAGTTCTTCAGGTGTACAGGCAGAAATTAGCGACAGGAGCCTGATTGGTGAACAGCTTTCTGCAGGAAGGTGAAATGCCTTTTAAGCGTTCATTCCTGTCAAGTCAATCACAGCAAAAGGGGAATCTGAAAAAGCAGCCAACGCCACCTTCCTTATTTTGTACATTTGTCCTGGTATTTATTAGGTGGGTACTCGCTGAGCTGTACTGGGTGGAGATCGGTTATTTTTTTATTGTTTATGGAGTTAATGAGTACTTAAATATATTTATTGGGTTAATATATCTAATGTTTTTAAATAGAAAAAAAATCAGGCAGCACTTCCAAATAATAAAGTGGGATTTATTCATCTGTGGTGTGACGTTTTGGTCACTGGGACCCTTCTCAAACACACAGTGAATGTGAACAGAGTTCCTTATATGTCCAACAGGATGTGCGAACAATTACCATCATTAAGAACAGTCATACAGTTGTGGCCAAAAGTATTGACACCCTGCAATTCTGTCAGAATTCTTCATTCTCTTTTGTGTTATTTCATTGAAGACAAATTAAATGAAGATAATAATACCAAAGAATTTGTGATTGCAATCATTTTCAGGAAGAAACTGAGTATTATCTGACAGAATTGCAGGGGCGTCAATACTTTTGGCCACAACTGTACATTACTGTACTGTATAGAGTAAAGTGAAAGTTGCATAAATACAGCATACATATTATATTGCATAGTAGTGCAGTAATCCTTCAGTGATAAAACAATGTTACAGTGTCATATAAACATTAAAAACACATCCTCATAATTAATGAGGCTTAATCTTTCACAGTTGTATCATATTAAAACATAATACCACATGTATTTCCTGAATCGTGTCTATAGCTGTCATGTGTCTCCATTATGGCTGAAATTCAGCATCCTAGACATCATTTCCTGCATGTCCAATATGTCACTTCCGGTTTCATATACTGCAGCGGGGAAGAACTACAAATTGACACTGAGCATGCTCCCCAGTACAGGAAGTTCCATGGCTACCAATTATTGGAAAGCAATGATATTACACTGCAAACTGCCCACGCTTATTCTTATCGGGAAATTACAATACAAAAGCACTATTTTGGCATAAAAAAACTGAATTATAGTGCAATAATGCTATTAGGCAAAGATAAATAGGACTGTATTCCCTCAAAATCCTTCTTCGTATATATTTTACAGGTATTTACAGGAGGCAAATAAATGAGAAAGGTCCTCAATGAGGAGGATTGGACTACCTTCAATAAATTTATATCTGCACACGTTGAAAAATTGAGGAATGAAATAGAGGAAAACAAGAGAAAGATGTGGAGTCGCAACTGTGAGGATCACCATAATGGAGATTGTTCTGTCCCCTTCTGATGACTGCAAATCCCATGCGCTCTAATCACCAGTCCCTTAGATAATTGTATGCATGTAACTTACATCACTAAACGATGGACAGACAATGTCAACTGAATCATTACTGCAGCTGTAGAAAGACTAGGAGAAACACTGTAGTTTTCTTCCAAATCTTGTATTAGTTACAATGGAAGAATAGGTGAAAATAAAAAATCTGTACAGGGTTGCACACATGCGTCTTCAGTAATGGCTTCTCTAAACTAAACTGGTGAAGAAGGGAGGGACATCTTGTACACAGACAAACTAAGGGAAGAAGGTAGGGACAAACTTGATAAACATTCTAATCTACCTGGTAACAACAAGGAAAATTACTGATTGGAGGAAATACTCAATGCTGAGAAATATACACAACAGGTTGTTCCTGTTCGTGGGACACAACAGAGATTATATATATAATTGGCAAAGGGAGTCAACTAATAATTGGAGAAAGAAAAATAATGGTATTGTGTCTGACACATGTATTTGTAATCCTGTTTGCATTCCATGTAATAACAAAATGTTGTCTTTATCTTTTAGCCCCAAACAATCCTCCCAAACCTACACCAGGAAAACCTGGAGAGGGGGCAGACGCCAATATAGACGGCAAAAAGGACAAAAAAGGCAAGGTGAAACCAACACCAGGAAAACCAGTAGCTACCAGGTGCAAGGTCCAAGCTTGATTATCAATATCTCCCAAAAGATACCTACTCCAGTACAGGAAAAATTGGTAAATAAGGTTCTGTCATTTAGCATGAGTTCCCACATTGATTGGATTAATCACACACTTGACCTGTAAAGATTTTACAGGAACCTGAATCTCAAGGAGTGGTTCTCAGCTAATGTTTACACAGATAGAGTCAAGGATAGTGAGACAGATTTGAGGAGTTTGTCACTCCCAACAAATAGTAGTTTGTTTCAGCATATAATTCTCAGCTATAGATGCTTTTACACAGGCAGTGGATGGGAAGATCTGTAAGATGAAATTGGAGGATAAAGAGGTATTGAAGCATCCGAATCTCACAACTGAAGAAATTGTGGCATTGAAAGATCTTGTCCATGATTACTATATTGTAATTAAACGCACCGATAAGGGCGGGGCAATAGTCATCATGGACAGATATAAGTATCTGATGGAGATTAAAAAACAGGTGTTGGACGAAGAAGTATATAGGAAGTTGAGTTATGATCCCAAATTTGATACACTTCACTCCATAAGGGCTATTTTAACACCTGCCCTGGACAGGAAAGTGATAGATCAAGATCTATATGATTTTTGCTGGTAACATTTCCCACCACACCGGTTATATATATCCTTCCCAAGGTACATAAATCTGTGGAGAACCCTCCAGGACGTCCCATTGTGTCTGGAACGAATTTGGTGTTCAGTCACATTGGGATGTTCCTGGATAGGATATTGAACCTAATTGCGAGAGAGGCAAAATCATATGTTCAAGATTCATCAGACTTCCTCATGAAGATCAGGGAATTTAGTCAGGTGGAAGACTTCTTATTAGTATCCTTTGATGTTGTCTCCTTATACACATCCATTACTCATGACTTTGGCTTGGAGGCAATTAGAGAGAAACTGGATAGAACTGACTACACATGTGAATTGAAACAGTTAATGCTGGATCTTCTGCATCTAGTATTGACCCGTAACTACTTCCTGTTTGGGGATGAATATTTTGTACAACGATGCGGTACTGCAATGGGGGCAAATATGGCCACTGCGTATGCAAAATTGGTTATGGAAAAACTAGAGGAGGGTGTCGTCTATGTGTCCCACCACTTCTTACATGTAGGGGCATGGTGGAGATACATAGACGACATCTTTCTCATCTGGACTGGTATAAAGGGAGATTTGGAAGTGTTCTATGAGTACATAAACACAATAAACCCTACAATCAAGTTTACAATGGTCTGTTCTGAGGAGAGCTTACAGTTCCTTGATGTGTTGGTTGTGAGGGAAAATGATCACTTGACCACTCAACTGCTTGTGAAAAGTACGGATAGAAATAATATTTTGCACTTTTCAAGTCAACATCCGAGAAGGATGATAGAGTCTATTCCATACAGCCAAATGATGAGGGTCAAGAGGATTCTGAGGATCATGAGTAATGATAAGAAGGCACAACAGGATATGGAAAATGTTTCAAAAATTTAAAACAAGAGGGTACCTGAGAGAGCCCTCCACAAGCATGGATCACGGGTGGAGGGATTAGATAAGGAGATCCTAATGACAAAAAGAGTGGACAGGAATTTGAATTGAATACCATTTGTTAATACCTTTTGCGAACAGAGTGAAGAAATAGCCCAAGTGATAAGGAAACATTGGAAAGTACTTCAGACATGTTTACCTAATGTCCAGGAATTCCAATCACAACCAATATTTTCATACAGACGTGTTAGAACTCTGGGTGATAACTTAGTACATTCAGATGTAGGTCCACTAAAATCCTCAATACAGACAACATTGGTGGGGCATAGAAGGGTGGGTTGTCTCACATGTGTCAACTGCCCTCTTATGTTAAAGTGCTCTTTGTTTGTTGACCATAAAACTAATATTACGCACAATATCAAACATTACCTAACGTATGATTAAGAGTATGTGGTGTACTTACTGCAATGTCCATGTTCCTGGTGGTATATTGGTGAGACAACATGTGACTTCAAGACCAGGATTAATCAACATCAGGATATACCATCAGGAAAAAAACGACTGGATTTGCCGGTGGCTAACCACTTCAATGATTTAAAACATAGTGAACATGATTTAAGATTCCGTTTGATTGACCACATACCGATAACAAGAAGAGGGGGTAACAGGACCTTAGCTCTTAATAAAAAAGAACTGGAGTGGATTCATAAGCTTTATACTTTCAAACCACACGGCCTAAATGTGGATTTCAAGGTACAAAATATATTATAGAATTCAGCCTCCCTATAAATATACCAAGAACTCTACCATCGTATTGTAATATAGGCAATGAATCATAACTATGTATATATATATATATGTGTATATGTACGTATATAAGTATTTTTTTAAAAAGAAGTTTTTTTCTTTTTTTTAGATACAAATGATAGAAGAAGCGGAATTGTTGATCCTGATCTGTCATGGTTAGAATATTATTTATATGTTAATTCTTTATGTTTTTTCAGTAAAAAGACTGTTATATCACTCACAGAATTCCACATATGAGGTGGAAAAAAAAAGATTTTATTCATATTTTTTTCAAAAAGCTATGAAGCATTGATAATAATAAACATAAAATACAGGGAGTATGATTATATATAACATATACAGGTTCACTAGGAAACATGGAGGTGGACCACTTGGGCTGAAAGGCTCACATGTGGCCCTATTGAATCCATGCGAGCACACATTTGCCAACAGAAGTGGGGGCGATGTGGTTGCCACTAATGACTAGAATAGTGCATTAATATGCCTTCGGTACAACCTGTAAAATATATAAAAAGAAGGATTTTTAGGGAATATAGTCCTAATTATCTTTGCCTAATAGCATTATTGAACTATAATTCTGTTTTTTATGCCAAAATAGTGCTTTTGTATTGTAATTTCCCAATAAGAATAAGCGTGGGCAGTTTGCAGTGTAATATCATTGCTTTCCAATAATCAAATTGGTAGCCAAGAAACTTCCTGTACTGGGGAGCATGCTCAGTGTCAATTTGTAGTTCTTCCCTGCTGCAGTATGTGAAAACCGGAAGTGACATATTGGACATGCAGGAAATGATATGCAGGATGCTGAATTTCAGCCATAATGGAGACACATGACAGCTATGGACAAAATTCAGGAAATACATGTGGTATTATGTTTTAATATGATACAATTGTGAAAGATTTAGCCTCATTAATTATGAGGATGTGTTTTAATGTTTATATGACACTGTAACACTGTTTTTATTACTAGGATCACTACACTACTATGTAATATACTATGTATGCTGTATTTATGAACGTGCACTTTACTCTATACAGTACAGCAATGTATGACTGTTCTTAATGATGTTAATTGTTTGCACATCCTGTTGGACATATAAGGAACTCTGTTCACATTCATTGTGTGTTGGAGAAAGGTCCCAGTGACCGAAACATCACACCACGGACGAATAAAAGTCCACTTTACTTTATTATTTGGAGGTGCTGCCTGACGTTTTTCTACTGTTGATGCTGTTTTGGGCAAGAACACTTTTGGGCTGAGCACTCCACACTTTATACTTACCGTATATACTCGTGTATAAGCCGAGTTTTTCAGCACAGAAATTGTGCTGAAAAGTGCCCCCCTCGGCTTATACACGAGTCAGTGACGGCTGACTGTGTGGGGCCGGTGTCCGGGGGATGGAGGAGGCAGGGGGAGGCTGTACAATGAGCGGCCGGTCACGTGGGGCCGCTCATTAGTGCAATGCAATATGCACTGCATCCCCCTGTCCATCAGCGGCAGGGGGAGCCGTGCATATTACATAGCACTGTCAGTGCTCTCCCGCCCCCCTGTGGTAGTATACAGCAGCCCCCCCGTGGTAGTATACAGCAGCCCCCCCGTAGTATATACAGCAGCCCCCCCCTGTGAGAATACAGCAGCCCCCCGTGGTAGTATACAGCAGCCCCCCGTAGTATATACAGCAGCCCCCCCGTGGTAGTATACAGCAGCCCCCCTGTGGGTATATAGAGCCCCCCCGTTGCTGCCGCACACCTGTAAAAAGAAGATCTTTCATACTTATCCTCCTGCTGTCATCGCGATCATCCTCCGCTCCCCTTCTTGCTTGCACCCGGCGTCCATCCACGTGACCGCGCACAAATAATGACGTCATTATTTGTGCGCGGTCATATGGATGGACGCCGGGGCCCGGGTGCAAGCAAGAAGGAGAGCGGAGGATGATCGCGATGACAGCAGGAGGATAAGTATGAAAGATCTTCTTTTTACAGGTGTGCGGCAGCAACGGGGGGGCTCTATATACCCACAGGGGGGCTGCTGTATACTACCACGGGGGGCTGCTGTATATACTACGGGGGGCTGCTGTATACTACCACGGGGGGGCTGCTGTATTCTCACAGGGGGGGGGCTGCTGTATATACTACGGGGGGGCTGCTGTATACTACCACAGGGGGAGGCACTGCTGTATACTACCACAGGGGAGGGGCTGCTGTATATACCACAGGGGGGGACTGCTGTATACCCACAGGGGAGGGGCTGCTGTATATACCACAGGGGAGGCACTCCTGTATACTACCACAGGGGAGGGGATGCAGTATATACCACATGGGGAGGCACTGCTGTATACCCACAGGGGGGGCTGCTGTATACTACCACAGGGGAGGGGCTGCTGTATATACCTCTGTGGCTGCTGTATACTACCACAGGGGGAGGCTGCTGTATACTACCACAGGGGGAGGCTGCTGTACACTACCACAGGGGGAGACTGCTGTATACTACCACAGGGGGAGACTGCTGTATACTACCACAGGGGGAGACTGCTGTATACTACTACTGGGGGAGACTGCTGTATACTACCACAGGGGGAGACTGCTGTATACTACTACTGGGGGAGACTGCTGTATACTACCACAGGGGGAGACTGCTGTATACTACTACTGGGGGAGACTGCTGTATACTACCACAGGGGGAGACTGCTGTATACTACCACAGGGGGAGACTGTTGTATACTACCACTGGGGAGGCTGCTGTATACTACCACTGGGGAGGCTGCTGTATACTACTACTGGGGCTGCTGTATATACCTCTGTGGCTGCTGTATACTACCACAGGGGGAGGCTGCTGTATACTACCACAGGGGGAGGCTGCTGTACACTACCACAGGGGGAGACTGCTGTATACTACCACAGGGGGAGACTGCTGTATACTACCACAGGGGGAGACTGCTGTATACTACTACTGGGGGAGACTGCTGTATACTACCACAGGGGGAGACTGCTGTATACTACCACTGGGGAGGCTGCTGTATACTACCACTGGGGAGGCTGCTGTATACTACTACTGGGGCTGCTGTATATACCTCTGTGGCTGCTGTATACTACCACTGGGGAGGCTGCTATATACCACTGGGGGGGACTGTATACCTGTGCTGGGGTCCACCCTCGGCTTATACACGAGTCAATAGGTTTTCCCAGGTTTCGGGGGCAAAAGTAGGGGGGTCGGCTTATACACGGGTCGGCTTATACACGAGTATATACGGTAAGTTTTCAGAAAGCGTGAAAAACCTGTCGCTGACCTGCAGTTCCTCCTGAAACCATGCGATGAGGGTAGATGCACGTTGCTCTGCTACACAGCACAAGAGCATACAGGAATCCAAACAGATGAGCAGCACTCGTGCTTCTGTTTTAAATCCAGCATTTAATCATCGTGCAGACATGATGCAAGGGAAGTGTCCATGGGGAGGGGGAAGCTGAGGGCGACGGCAACCGTTTTGCGGGAATATCCGCTTCTACTGGCTCCGTAGAAGCGGATATTCCCGCGAAACGGTTGCCGTCGCCCTCAGCTTCCCCCTCCCCATGGACACTTCCCTTGCATCATGTCTGCACGATGATAAAATGCTGGATTTAAAACAGAAGCACGAGTGCCGCTCATCTGTTTGGATTCTTATACTTAAGTTTGGTGCTTTTCTGTTTATTTTCCATAATGTTGTTAAGTAAGCATTAATAAATACTGTGGCCTTTTATTAGCATATTATGTGTCATGTGTTATTTTTATTATATAAGTGTGGGGCAGCGCCGGGATTGCAAGTCAGGAAAAATGTTGAGCCCGGTAATAGTTCAAACAGTACCTGGTTTTATTGGTGATAAACACAGCGATGACACAAGCTGCCAGAATCTGGGTCGCAGCCGGGTACACAGGATACAGTCCACACATAAAGTAACCCGGTTCCTTCAGGTTATGAGCTTTCCGTTATAGGTCACCCTGAGCTCCCAGCCCTCCCGGGCTAGACTGTGTTATTATAGCACACGGCCCCCTAGAACTCTTGACCTCTCCGGTCTATCTCTGCTGCTGCTTCAACTTAGGCAAAAAGCTGTCCACTGGGAACCCCACTCTGTCTCCTAACCAGGCTTTTAACCCTGTGTCTCCTTCTGGGGGGAATCTGCAAGACCCGGAGTGGAGGGAGTGGACCGTCCCTCTCTATTACACCCTATACCAGGTTCAATATGTGACAGTGCGCATTCTGGGCGAGACATAGCGCCCCTCGCATATGATCCCCCGCACTGTCTCACATAAGTTAGGAATGTTTTGAGGAGATTTAGTGCCTGTGATCCCATTTACTTATACTTAAATAAATCTTTAGTACATACTCTAACCAACAATCCATACATTGAGGTTTAGTCATTATATGACAAGCATGAATGTGCGGCAAGAATATCATATAATCCAGTCTAAGACTTATTCTACAACTAAAAGCCAAGAGAGAAATAAATACACCTTTTTCATTTATCTATAATTTGCAAGCCCGGAGCGGAGGGAGTGGACCGTCCCTCTCTATTAACCCTATACAGGGTTCAATATGTGACAGTGCGCATTCTGGGCGAGATATAGCGCCCCTCGCATATGATCCCCCGCACTGTCTCACATAAGTTAGGAATGTTTTGAGGAGATTTAGTGCCTGTGATCCCATTTACTTATACTTAAATAAATCTCTAGTACATACATACTCTAATCAACAATCCATACATTGAGGTTTAGTCATTATATGACAAGCATGAATTTGCGGCAAGAATATCATATAATCCAGTCTAAGACTTATTCTACAACTAAAAGCCAAGAGAGAAATAAATACACCTTTTTCATTTATCTATAATTTGCAAGCCCGGAGCAGAGGGAGTGGACTGTCCCTCTCTATTAACCCTATACCGGGTTCAATATGTGACAGTGCGCATTCTGGGCGAGATATAGCGCCCCTCGCATATGATCCCCCGCACTGTCTCACATAAGTTAGGAATGTTTTGAGGAGATTTAGTGCCTGTGATCCTATTTACTTATACTTAAATAAATCTCTAGTACATACTCTAACCAACAATCCATATATTGAGGTTTAGTCATTATATGACAAGCATGAATGTGCGGCAAGAATATCATATAATCCAGTCTAAGACTTATTCTACAACTAAAAGCCAAGAGAGAAATAAATACACCTTTTTCATTTATCTATAATTTGCAAGCAATTGAAGCTATTGATGATATCTGAATGGGTCGGCATGACGTGTCTTAGGATCTTTCAATAACATACTCACTAGATGTGTGTTAGGGTTTTAAAAACGCAATACACACTGAATATACATTGACCTTGAGTTATTCTTCAATTGTGACTAACAGCTTCTTGCTGAGTGCTATACATGACTGCACATTGAACCATTAATTATATACTCTGTATTTTTGAAGGGAAAATGTGTTAGAAACAAATAGTCAAAAAGAACACAATGAAGCGAAAATAAACTAAAATCACAGAGTACGAGCATGCTGGCATGTTGTGCTGAAAGTTTTCTGTTAAAGCTGACTACAACATTTACTAAGACCTTTTTGGATGATGACAAACAATAAGCTAAGGCCTCATTCCCATCTCTGTGTTTAAACATGTACATGAAAAAAATGGTGCAGCTGACATGACTGTTTTGGATCAACATGTCAACAGTGTACAGTCTAGTTTGTGCGTTCATTTTTACCAACCGTGTTTCTTTCTATGGATGCATAGATAATTAAGTAAATAACAAAGTTTCTTTTATCGCTTTTAATGTTAAACACTTATAGAACACAAATTCCAAATGTATGTTTTTCACAAACTTATAGACTTGTATTGGCCCTTGTTATCCGTACTACCAGATAAAAAACAGACATGTCTCTGTGTGTTTGGCATGGACACACAATTTATGAAAAAACACAGGCATGTGAATAGCACCATGGGTTATAATGAGTACATGTTGTAAGTGTAACATAGATGTCTGAATGAGGCCATACAAGTAGCTTAGTTACCGTATTTGTGGACTATAATATGCACTTCTTTTTCTCCAAATTTTGGAGGAAAGTGTGGAGTGCGTCTTATAGTTGGAACATACAATTTTATGTACTAGATATCTGAAATTGCTACATGATTCAGATATCCAGTGTCATTGAGGTTTCCATTGATGAAGAATGGCCCCACTATCTTTGTACCCCATATACCACACCATACCATCAATTTTTGCTTTCCAAGAGTCTTGGAGGGATCTATCTACTGTGGGTTGGTGTCAGTGTCAGACCAATAGTGGTGGTTTTGTTTGTTAAAAAAAGTTTGCCTCATCACTGATTTGAAGGCAATTGTCTATGCTTTGAAGATACGAGATGTGCAGCATTTGAAACAACGGATACTGGAAGCCTGTGCTAGCATTTCGTCTCCAGTTTTGCTATCAGTGTGTCAAGAGTGGGAGAAGAGGGTTGCATTGACAATCCAACACAATGGGCAGCACTTTGACAATTTTATAAGTGGTCATAAACTTGTAAATAACTCATGAAAGAATAAAATTACGTTAAAACCAAGCACACCATTGTTTTTCTTATGAAATTCTCATTTGTGCCACGAACAGTAAGTTGACATCATCAACCATTCCCATTTTAATTAGGTGTATCCATATAAATGGCTCACCCTGTACAGTAGATTTGTCTCCTCAAATGGTGCTACTCTCACTGGAGTGGACAACATTGATCCCTGTTTCAGATGGGTATTAATCATATAGTTTTGGTAGTTAAAAACCTCATAGCTGCTAAAAGGATGAGCACATCTATTCCCATGGTCCCGAAGATAGTGGAGAAGGTGTCCCTACATAACTCATATGAGAAACGAAATGCCATCTCCAATAACTATTGTCACTCTTATTGTAAAAAGGGGAAACCATGGAATGAGTTCTTTCTGAAACACCACCCTCAAACCTTGTAAACCTCCAATCTTTCTCAGACCTACCATACCCTGTGTTATATAACCCTGTAGGTTACGATAATTTAAATCGTTGCGAAGTCAAACCTTTTCTGTAAACTCCTCCCTCTGTATCTGAACATTGTTCTTGTTTGGTATTGTGTTTCTAGTTCTCCCCTATCACCTCGCCCTACTCCGTCCACCCCCCCCCCCCATCAAATTTCATCCCCTTATGCTTTTCCTCCCTCTCTTCTCCCTCCCCAGGCTCAACATGAATCTAACCAAACTTTGTAACATGGATGCTATGTCAAACCTTACATGTACTTGCTCCATTACGTATTCCTCTATATTTACCACCTCTTCCCTTGTATTGTATTAAATTTTAACTTCAATAAAAATATTTCAATATATACAAACATGGGCATGCCCTTGTGATTCTTAGTGGACCATCCATGTTAATATCCATGAGAAATATTAATAGAAAATTAATGTGATTTATGACTGTCAGAATAAGGTCTTAATGTCTTTCAGGTCCCAGCGTATAACTACTTACTGAAGAATAAAGGCTTTTTCTTGATTATTTCAGGACTGGTGCAGCCTTTTATGAACATCTAAAACATAATTTGATCATAAGATTAAGTCAGGTGCAGTTAAGCATTGTTGCACATTATGTACTGTTAGGATTGTATGAACCAAGTGGATTAAATGTTGCCTTGAAGCACGCTGTACTTTATTTAATTTAGTAATTTAGCTAAATCTGCATATTAATAAACAACCATTTAATGTTAGACACCTGGTGTTCAAGGAGATACTAATTAAAATACTGAAAGCGGTTTCAGATTGACAAGCAGAGAATAAAATTAGCAGTTTTACAAGAGTTTAAGCAACTCATGTCTTTTCTTAAGAAACTTGGTACCTATTTGAAATACATTAACACATTCTCTACTGCTTTATACAATTGAAGAGGAAACGTTGTAAATGTCATTAAACTTCTAAAATTTTCTGATGACAAAAGTTCATAATCCTCTATTAGAGGGAAGATGAAACAGTGGTAAGGACACTTACGTCACATTGATGTATATATGATGGTTATGTCTGATGACAGAATTTGCTGCACAAATAGCTCTTGAAAGAAATCACTTTTGCTATCATGTTGAGTGCTAGTTTATCTACAGAAAAACAGATTTCTCATCACTGGCAAAATTTTGAGGCTTTTACTCACTTTCAATCCTTTTGCTTTAAAGTTTTCAAGTGTAGTGGTGTGCAGAAGTTGTCCAGTACCCTCTCCGAAACTGAAGACTGTGGATTATGTGATGTTATGCACCTGCTATGTTACCTGTGTTTAAAATGTTTAGGTTCCCCTATGGGCTGCAGCATTCTGTATTAAGATGTGTCAGGGTTAATTTCTAGCCAGGCAGGGAGTAGAGGTAATGAACAAACTCTGGAAATGAGTTCCTGTTAGGCCCCTTTCAATCAGCGTTTTTCACTGATTGCTGCAGATCCGGCAGATTTACCGCATCTTCCGCCTAACGGCGCACTTGCTCCGAGTTGCCGCATTCCCGCACTTGCGGCAGTTACGGGCGTGAAAAAAAGTCAGTCAGATGCGGTTGTTTTTTGCGGCCACAACTGACGCAAATGCTGAATCACGGCAATACCACACTTGTCGCACTTGCCTCATGCCCCATAGACAATGTAGGGGCTTGCCTAAGGCGTGCAACTGCGGCCGTTAGGCGAACAGATGCAGTAAATCTGCCGGATCTGTCGCATCTGCGAAAGGGGCCTTAGCACGTAGTTATGAAGTCTTTTTCATAGAAACAAGACTCTCAGCAGCGCAGCCACTTTGGGTGTGAAGTGAAATCAGATAACAGAAGGTAGTATGGTAAGTTTCACTTTGAATAGTAACAGTGGCAAGTGAATTCTACAGAATAGGCAAATTAGGGCACCTGTCAGGAAAAGACTTGGAAGTGTGAGTCCAGTGTTTCCAGCTTGGGAGATTTTGGGGAGAAAAAAATATCAGCCTGGCTGAAGTCACAGTAAATAGGGTAATGGCTCTATGAGCAGCCCCAAGAAAGAAACACAAACGCAAATAGTTTGGGTATAGTGGTCATGGCTAGGAGGGCAATCCTAAATTATCGATCGTTGCCTAGATCGAGCCAGACTCTATCGTGCGAGGGCTAGCGGTCCATGTAAGAATGGGGAAGCGAGTAGTAAGCGTAGTAGTTGTGTGATTACAATCACAGATGTGTCGGAAGTTCAGCCTGAACAATCCTATTTGCCAAATTGATTGCATTGGGTCCTGTTACTTTGCAAGTTATCGTGGGAAACTCAACAGAAGAGTCTGTTGTTAGTTGTGGCTGCGCATTCCTGGGTCCATAGAGCCGTCCACTTGTCCATGAAAATAGCATGCTAAGATGGGTCCAGTCGCTCATTCCCTGTGCATATGCCATCTATATCTATGCACAGGGGATGTAGCAAGGACATCGCTTTTGGACTGCGTGGACGGAAGAGGATTTCTTAATTAAAGATGGAGTCCCTAATGGCTTTTTTTTTATTTCTAATAAAAATTTTTCTCTGTGTTGTGTTTTTTTTAAAACAATTTAATAGAAATTCATGGCGGTCATGTCTAATATTGGCGTGACCGCCATAAATTTCGGGCTTAGGGCCAGCTGATAATACAAAGCTGGCCCTAACCTCTTTATTACCCAGCGTGCCACCGCCACCAGGGCCGCTGGAAGAGCGGGGTTCAGCGCCAGAGGATGGCGCTTCAATGAACGCGCCATCTTCTGGGGCAGCTGCGGGCTGCAATTTGCAGTGGGGGGTGCCCAGAAAGCTTGGGCATCCCTGCGCTGCGGATTCCAGCCCCCCGCTGCTTAGCTGTACCTGGCTAGACATAGAAATTGCGAGGAGCCCCACGCATTTTTTTTTTATTATTTCATGAAATTCATGAAATAATAAAAAAAAGGGCTCCCTATATTCTTGTGTCTGGCCAGGTACAAATAGGCACCTGGGGGATGGGGGCAGCCCGTCGCTGCCTGCTGGATCCGGCTGGTTCCAGAAATACGGCGAAGCCCATGTAATTTTTTTTCTGAAAAATCAATAAAACAATCCTAAAAAAGGGACTGCATCTTTATTAACCCCTCGCTCATGGTCCAGGGGTTAATAAAGATGCAGTCCCTTTTATTTACATTGTTTTATGGATTTGTCAGAAAAAAATTTCACGTGGGCTTCGCCGTATTTCTGGAACCATAATTTAAAGGACTGGCTTCACCTTTGATGTGCAGGTGCAGGCAAAAAAATGTGTATGCAATAAAGGGAGTAAGTTTGCCGCAACACTGAACACAATATGTTAGAGAAACAGCTAAATGGCTGATACATGAAATGCAGGATTGTCTGTGCAGCTAATGAATGCATGTATGAATTGAGACACAGTTAAATACTTACTGAATTGAACTAGAGGACTTAGCTCATCACTGACGTTCACCTAACGAGCCCGAGTAACTGCGCCCAAAGTGACTTCAAACTTACCGGGTCTACTCTGAACATCATGTGGCGTCGTTCTGCAAGGCTTCAATGCCTGTGTAATGCAATTCAAAAACACCATGGTAGTGGTCTGAACCAG
Source organism: Allobates femoralis (assembly GCA_033576535.1). NCBI lineage: Eukaryota > Metazoa > Chordata > Amphibia > Anura > Aromobatidae > Allobates > Allobates femoralis. Next base: position 595,413,737 of record JARQOC010000002.1, on the reverse strand, counting down.
GACCTGGCTCGCAAGAGAGGATTGTGGGAAGCTACTAGGCGGGGGTATGGGGCCAGTTAGGAAGAATGCATAATGCCGATCTCTATTGCATAAGGTCTTTTTGCCGCACTATGAAGTTCATAGAACAGTCCTTTAAAAGATGCAGAGGGCGTTTGGTCTTGTTGTGTTTCATACAGATGTATGAGGTTATGGAATTCATTTTCAGATAGTCACGAGTTCAAGAATTAAAGGCTGCGGGACTTGGGGCATAGAAAAGGATGAAAATGCCAGGGTTTTTTAAGACACGGGATTAGATTTGGGGGTTCCACATTTGCGAGTATTTGCTGCGTTTATGGCGCTGACTTTTTGCGCCGCGTTTTTACCGCAGTTGGAAGCGTCGCAAAAAGCAGCAAATACCAGGGCTCACCAATCCGAAATGTGTTCCCACGAAAAGCAGTGTAATGTCACGTAGGTAGGAAGAATCCTGCTTCCTCTTCCCACTCTGTGACTTGTAAGACGCACTATAGTTCCAAGTGTGTATAAAGTGAAATTACATTAAACAAGAAGTTTTATGAAAAATAATAAAACAATCAAATACATTCACACTTGTCCGACGCACCTGCGCAGTGCGACTCGATTCCAAGTGAGCTCTCTTCGACAGGACTTATGAGTCGAGGGGGGCGTTCCGGGCGTCCAGGATGATTAGGCTTGTGGGATCTCATGATTCGCAAGTAGCCGAGTAACCCCACATTACACTCAGGTCTTGTGGCATAGAAACTGATAACAACCGGGGATGAAGACACGGGAAGGCGTGGAAGGTGATTATTCATTCTTTTTATTTAAAAAAAACACTTGGTTTGGTTTAATTTAGATTCACAGTTGTATTACAACTTGAATCATATTGGCGGCCACAGCTTTTCAAAGTAAATGGAGATACTGGATTTTCCCCTACTGGGGTCACATACGAGAGTAGCTGCGTAAATTGCTCATATTGTATTTTTGTTTACGGAGCTGCATTTTCCCGGAAAACGCACTGGTATTTTAATCAAAATCTGCATTGCAATGGATTCACCATTCCTCCTTTGTCAGGCAGACAAAAGCACATGCGTTTTTGAAAAAGAACGCTAAAATTTTAACGTGGAACATACGCAATGTGGATGGACAGCCTAAAGATTGGCACTTGCGTAACAAAAAAAACTTCTGGGTGAGCTTTAAGGCAAGAACAAGCTTATAACCAAAGCCAATTTAGAGATAACAAGCACCTATAAATTCAGATGTTTTGCAAAATTAAAATTAACAAAATTATTGAACCCCAGCTTACTTGTTATCAGCCGATTTCTGCCAATTGTGTCCTGCATTTGGTATTTGCTGCCTGACAGCTGATTCCGGTGGTAGTGTTGGTGGTGCTTCTGCTGCTGCTTCTTTTACTTACCTTCTCCATTGCCACTGCTACTTTTTCTTTATCATACATATTGAACAATACCATAATTAACTTTTGACATATTTTCAACCCCAATCATTCAACTTTTGCCAAAAAGGCTGTAATAAGAAATGCTAGGTAGGTTCATCTACAGAAGGCAAAATACCTAGGTGTGGTGTGTACAGTTGTTATATTCAACTAGGTAAACTAGTTAAGGGTGTGCAAAAACACACATGTATAGGTTAAAAGTCTACAACTTTTAATTTTGCAACAAACTTCCACCCCTTGAAAATAATGATGTAATGAGAAATACTTGTAAATAGCCAGTACCTCCAACAGGGCGCTGTATTATTGTGGCGCGTATGGATGTAAAATTTCACTAGAAAAACATGTAAAAAATTGTTTGCCATACACACACTTTGTGACGTAGAACTTAGACACCTGTTTTGGGAATTATTTTCTTTTGTGTTTATTAAAATAAAACTTATTTCCCACTTTACAAAATCTAATGAACAAGAAAACAAAAGCAAAGAGCAGTTACATTTGACAAGAAACACACTGTCAGACACTAATTTCAGAATTTGTTGTTAAACTGAAGAAGTAAAGTTAAATTATAATTTAAATGTAGCAGAACAGATGTCAGTCACATCTTATCATAGATCAATCCTACTGAGTCTAAAACTTCTGGTTCTAGCACCTCTGGTGTCATCTTCTTGACATCTTTTCACTTCTTTAAAGCACCACTCCATACATATTATTATTTTCATTACTGGAGTGGTGCTTTTAATTTAAGGTTCCAGACCCAACTCATATATTCACCCTCCAGTGTCTTCATCCTCTATCCACTATACCCCGTCGGTCTCAGGCAGTTTGTGACGTGCCGGCATCTACAGTGTTTCATAGAGGTAATCTATTATATAATCATCAATAATGTGTGACACAGACTTCCGGGGCTTATGTCGATATCCCACAATGCATACCAATGGTGCCATTGCGGGATAGCGTCAAGCGACAGAAGCCTGTGGCACAAATGCCACCACTACCGAGCGCCAACCACGGGACCAATCAGCGCTCACGGCGCTCGGTTTGAATAGCGCTTGGCTGACTGGTCATCGCAGCCAGCGCGTCCAATCAGCGAAGAGGCACGGTATTGGTGGGAGATTTAAATCTGCCCGCCAATACCGCTCAGCTGATAGGTCAAGAGCCGGATAGGGCAGGTTTAAATTTCTCATCAATACCATGCTGTTCGGCTGAGTAGTGCGGTATTGGCGGGAGATTTAGAGCTGGCTCAGTGTTAGCACTGTGTGGTGGCTCAGTGGTTACCAATGTATATAGTGGCTCAGTGGTTAACACTGTATGGTGGCTCATGGTAGCACTGTACGGAGGTCAGTGTTAGCACTGTATGGTGGCTCAGTGGTTAGCGCTGTATACGGTGGCTCAGTGGTTAGCACAGTACAGAGGCTCAGTGGTTAACATTGTATATGGTGACTCAGTGGTTAGCATTGTATGTGGCTGAGTGATTAGCACTGTATACTGTGGCTCAGTGGTTAGCACTGTATGGTGGCTCAGTGGTTAGCACTGTGTGGTGGCTCAGTGGTTAGCACTGTATGGTGGCTCAGTGGTTAGCACTATATGTTGGCTCAGTGGTTAGCACTGTATGGCTCAGTGTTAGCATGTGTGGCTCAGTAGTTAGCACTGTATGGTGGCTCAGTGGTTAGCACTGTGTGGTGGCTCAGTGGTTAGCACTGTATACGGTGGCTTAGTGGTTAGCACTGTATGGAGGCTCAGCGGTTAGCACTGTATGGTGGCTCAGTAGTTAGCACTGTATGCTGGCTCAGTAGTTAGCACTGTATGCTGGCTCAGCAGTTAGCACTGTATGGTGGCTCAGTGATGGAAGGCAGGCACAGGGGAGGCAGAATGCACAGGGGGAGGCAGAGTCATAGGGACCCAGGGGCTGAGAGCACACAGAGCGAAGAGAAAGGCACAAGTAAGACAGAGCGCACAGGGGAAGAGACAGCACAGAGAGGAGAGAACGCACAAGGGGACACAGGCACAGAGACTGCCCTCCCGATGCAATAGCATTGGGCCTATTTCTAGTAACTCAATATAAATATATAAGAGCCTTGTTCTTTCCTCCTTCTGGTTCTCATAGACTTGCACTGAAAGCTTACGACATAACTTATGATTCCCGGCCAGTCAACATTGATGGCACAAGTTGTTGCCACGGGACTGGAGCAGCGTTGATAAAAGGTGAAGATGTTGGAGGATGAGAACATGAGTTAGGCTGGGGTTACACATAAGCCCTCAGTCAGTTTTTGAAAAGAAAAAAATGTGTTGCGCCACCTGTGGACTTATCCTGCTATTATAAGGTTGCACTTCGGGATCAACTAACCTTTTATGGTTGTGCCAGTTCTGCACAACCAGAATGTGGGCGTGTGTTAAGGCTCAGGCTGCCAGCCTCGGACCTGTATCTCTTCCGTGTCCTAGATCCTCTCAGCTTCAGATCATGTGCCGATCAAGTGCTCACTCCAAGGCCAGGCCGGACGGCGTCAATCAGGTCCTTTCCCTCTGCAGCTCTGTTAGACCGCTTTCCCCGAAGGGAGATGTATACGAGTAGAAATTGTTTAAGCGGTTCTTCGGTAGAGCGCTGAGATTACACGAACACAATTATCTCCAATCTCTATCTTTATTCTTTAAAAGATGATGCTCCAAACTCCAACCCACAACATGTTTCGACGTGGCAAACACGTCTTCCTCAAGCGGATCTTCCGCTTGAGGAAGACGTGTTTGCCACGTCGAAACATGTTGTGGGTTGGAGTTTGGAGCATCATCTTTTAAAGAATAAAGATAGAGATTGGAGATAATTGTGTTCGTGTAATCTCAGCGCTCTACCGAAGAACCGCTTAAACAATTTCTACTCAGTCAGTTTTTGGCTTCAGTTTTGTCATTTTTTTTTTCTAAGTCCAAAAACTGACAGAAAAACGCATTGGGTGTAATAAACACCCTGTGCGTTTTTCTCTGGAGCTCAAAACATTGCCCTGTCCGTTTTTGAGCCAAAAACGCAGTAAACAGCGTTTTTGGCATCAGTTAAAAAACGCATGCGTTTTCATGCGTTTTTTTTAACATGGGGCCCTATGGGAAACGCATGCGCGAACGCATGCAATCGCATGCACTTGCGTTTGCGCATGCGTTCGCGCATGCGTTTTTTTAATGAAAATTCCAAAAACGTTCAGGAGTGCAGGAGGCTCAAAAAGCACCCTATAAAAAACGGATTGGTGATGAAAAGGACTTCCAAAAACGGATTTCTATGTGTAACCCCAGCCTAAGGTCAGGGACCTTATATTAAAAGAACCACTGGAGCGCTGTACGGCTATGTGTACACACAAAAAAGTGATTCGCTTGTGCTGGGGAAAATTCTGCATGAAATCCTTACAAAAAAAAAAAAAAAGCAGTACAAATGGATTACCTTCTTTTGCAGCTTCGTTTGTGCTGCAATTGTGGACACAGAGACAGACATACAGACACACACACAGATACTTTCTCTCCCTTCACGGTGATCCCCTTGTGACTGGTGATTTTATGCTTATAGGTTCGGTTTGATTTCAGCGGTGATTCCAGATGGAGCCAGAGATATTTCTTTAATCATAGTTTTATTGAAAGTACAGTAGTGGAGATAGTACAACGCGTTTCAACTCTTTTTGTGCCTTCCTAAGGTACAATTTGTTATAACCATAACAAATGCTATGATTTAATTATAACAAATTGTACCTGAGGAAGGTTCAAAAAGTACCGCTGAAATCAATCTGGAATCCCCTTTCTGGCACATTCTGCAAACAGGATCCCCTTCCTAGAGACCTGATTCCTCCGGCTTAGCATGCTGCACACCAAAGGAGATCCTCTATTATAAGCTGTTTCCCAAGACTCCATAAAGGTGAGCAGTTTTAATATATACTACCATGACCGCTAACTAACAGCTACACTTAGATCTTTGCCAGCCCTTTGTTTTGTCTCCCTTTTGTAAAAGCTATAAGGCAGCAAAAGTAAAATATTTGTGGGTTCGGTACTTCAAGATCCTGAGCACCATGTGACAGGCTGAGTCACATGGTACAAGGTCCTGGAAGATTGATAAATACAGCATTTGTGGCGCCCAGGAGGAAAAGTCACCGAAGCTCGCCATGGGGTTGCCGGGGAGGGTGACTATTGCTGTATTTTGCTGCAAACCCGGATCAATTAATTGACTTGGTACTTCTTTTACTGATCACGTTTTTGCAGCAAAACCAGATCAGGAAAAAGGCAGCCGTGGACACAGCATTTCTGAAGCCTCATAGACTTTGCTGGCCTGACAAAAATGTACCCATTTTTTGTGCAGAAACGCAGCTTAAAAAGCAGATCACAAACACCCAGTGTGCACGTAGCCTTATAAAAGAGCTGGAGTGGTGCTTTAAAATAACAAATCCATGCTTTTGCTTAGATCAAATTCCTTTTATAAAACTTCACATTTTGATACAAGCATTTTAACTGAAATTGTTTGCTGTGTAATATAATTATATTATATGCCATTGCAAAAGCATGTAATCACCTAGTGTTCCTAATTACCATTTGCTGTGTAAGCAACTATACTTGATAATTAAATTAGCTACTGACAGTAGAGGGAAAAAACACAATCAAAGCAAAATCATTTTAGAAAGGTAATTTCAACTGCAGTCATTTCATGGCTTAATTTTGTCTTTTTCCATCTAAGCTGGCTGAACCAATTAAAATGATTTCAAGGGCAAAAACTAATACAAAATGCAAATATAAATCCCCATTTTGGCTCAGAACCAAAGTATTGTCCCCCATTGAAATGACATTTGGAATGAAAGCAGTCACTGAGGAAAGCTGTACATCACCACAAGTCCACTCTATTATAGTTTATTACACTTCAATTGCATTGAACTCTTGTAATGTGCTGTAATGCAATCATACACGGCTTCCTTTATCAGTTAATGGAGCATCATTCAGCAACTGAAAAAGATTCTCTCTTTTCCAAGATGAAGTTCTGGCAGCTTGTGATTTGCTGCTGAGCAGAAAACAGATCAGCTCTATAGAGCGATGGGGCTTCCTACAGTGATTTCCCATTTTGGGGGACAGAAAGAACATCTGATATCCTTCATGCATATCTGTAACATTTGTTTCTGGGAGTTTTAAAGGAAAGGACTTCAAACCCCATCTGTATCTGGCTGGTGGGATGCAAGGAAGCAAAATGTTCACGTAACGTTCAAATGGTTTCTCTATAGGCACAGCATGTATCCGGGGTGGGACAGGAGTTGTTTGATAGTTGGAAAAGATATCAAGCTCCCATCTAATATATAAAGCTGAATGTGTGTATGTGTGTATGTGTGTGTGTGTGTGTGTATATCCGGGATTGGAATCTACACCGTCCAACTACAGCCACAAATTTTGCACAGTCACACATCTGGACCCCGAGAGTGACATATGCATTGTTGTGAGGCAACGTTCTGCGCGTTCCAGTTCACCAAACTATTTTGCCCCTATCTACATAATGGGGAAAAAGTGAATGGAAAAGTGTTGGGAGAAAAATCAACAGCTGTCAACTATAGCCACAAAATTTTGCACAGTCACACGTCTGGACCCCGGGAGTGTCATAGGCTATGTTGTGAGGTAAAATTTTAACCCCGCGCATTCCAATTCACCAAACAATTTTGCCCCTATCTACATAATGGGGAAAAAGTGACAGTTACCAGTTGACAGTTGTGAATGAGAGGGGCTTAATGATAGCGCCAAAGACTAACAGCATATACCAGCATATAGTCACTAAGGTGGGTCCCCAACCTGAGATATTCACCATGCATGGGGACATGTATACACACCACACGCACACAAAGAGTAACAGCAAGTGTATAGTCGCTAAGGTGCAGCCCCAACATTGGATACTCACCACGCACCCGAACAAACACACACCACAAAGAGACACACATAACACAGAGACACCCCCCCAAGGGGACACACACACCCTATAGCGACACATGCACTCACCCCACAGGGACACACACACACCACAAAGAGACACACACAATACAGACACCACACCACACAGACCCCCCCTCACAAGGACACACACACATAGCCAGCCTACAGGGCCACATGCACTCACCCCACAGGGACACACACACACCACACAGACCCCCCCCCACAGGGACACACACATACACACCCTATAGGGACACATGCACTCACCGCACAGGGACACACACACACACCACAAAGAGACACACACAACACAGAGACACACACACCCCACACAGACCCCCCCCCCACAGGGACACACACACATACACACCCTATAGGGACACATGCACTCACCCCAACAGGACCCACACACACACACACACAAAGGGAACAACACACAAACAGAGGACACACACACCCCACAGACACCACCCCACCACACCAAAGGGACACACACACATACACACCCTATAGGGACACATGCACTCACCCCACAGGGACACACACATACACACACCCCAGGGACACACACACCACGCAGACAGACACAGATGTGCATAAATCACCTCACACAACTCGCCTCATACATGTGCTATCTTTAATTTCCAAACATAAACATCTGATTAAAAACAGCCAATGTGCAACACATGTGCCATATAGGGAATTAAGGCAGATGTCAGTCACATGACCTGTCTATTATGTGTATGTGTTAGGTAACATATACTGCCCGCCCGGGGGGAGGGTTTACTATTGGCTGGAGATTTATTAGGCTGCCTATAGCAATCAATCACAGCTCAGCTTCTATTTTCCTACAGGTCATTAATATGACATATTCAAATTATATTTTGTTATAGCTAACATCAGTTATTTATTAACCCGGGCGTAGCCGGGTACTACAGCTAGTTAGAAATATTCTAGGAGATAGACAAAATTGTAACCACACTGCTACAAAACAGATAACAATCCCTGCAATACGATAGCGTCACACTTGGAGGGACGTTTTTGGGATGCCTGCGTTAATGTTAAGCGTTTTCTTTCTGTTGCCATTTTGAGGCAAAATTAATGCTAGTGTTAACGCATGCATTACCGCATGGTACATATATATAACGCATGTGATTCTCTTAGGAGCCCATGTTAAAAAACGTATGAGTTTTTGCAAAAAACACCAAAAAACGCTGCTAGCACTTTTGCAATGCTTTTTTAACATGGGAGCCTATGGAGTCGTTAAAGCTAGTGTTTTTCACAATTTGCACTTCTGTTAGCTTGTAGCGCTAATGTGACACTAGCCTGATTCAATTGATCATGACATCCACACCTTTATAAGATTAAATGTTGTGTTGTCTATACTTTCTTAATAACTAAATGCATAAATTGCTAAATAATGTTTTTTCTTATCCATGTTAATATTTCCCGATTACATATACTAGTGCATCTAAATGAATTAGAATATCATCAAAAATCACTATCATAGTGACATATTTCAGGGGATTTCTGGGATCAATATTATATTCACCCTTTGATGTCTCATGGGATACAGCAGCGTGATTTTTAACCCTTAATTATCCCTAATTTATTTTTTTGAGATAATGATCTTTTGGTTTTCATTGGTTGTAAGCCATAATCATCAACATTTACAGAAATAAACACTTGAAATAGATCCCTCTGTTTGTAATAACTCTATATGATATATGCGTTTCACTTTTGGTATTGAACTTCTGAAACAAATTAAATTTTTGATGGTATTCTAATTCATTGAGATGCAATAGTATATCAGCTGTCACTCCCTCTAGTTGCAGGATCAGAAGACAGCAATGATAATAGATGTGGCAGTGGCAAATGGCAGCAATATCAAAAAGAAGGAGTATGGCTGCGGTCACACTTGAGCCTTGGATCCACTAAAAGCATCCGTTTTTCTACTTAGAATTTGCTGAAAGACGGATCCTTTAACAGATCCATAGGCCCCAATGCAAAAAACGCATTGTCAAAAGGGCACTAAAAAAGGGTATGCTTTTTTTAAATGGCTGCAAAAAACGCTGCTAGCAGCGTTTTTGGTGCTGGAAAAAATGCATACCGTTTCTTTAACATGGGGCCGTATGGGAAACGGATACGTTAACGCATGGTAAATATAACTACTATCCGTTAACAGATCCGTTAATACTAGCGTTTTTAGCCATAAAAATGGCGAAGTTAAAAAATGCATAGCACTACTGAAGGCTCAAAAACAGCCTCAAAATAACGGATCCGTTATTGGATTCAATAAAAAAAAACTGACTGCCAAGTGTGACCCCAACCTATGAGAAGTTGGAGAAATATCAGGACCTCAAAGGACAACTGGAGAGGATGTGGAAAGTGAAAACAACAGTGATTCCATTAGTGATAGCAGAACTTGGAGTAGTGACCACTAACATGGAAAAATGGCTACAAAAGATCCCAGAAGCAACATCATAACTCTCTGTCCAGAAAAGTGCAGTGCAGAGAATAACTAATATCCTGCGCAGAACCCTCAAACTCCGAACATGCCTCTGGTAGAGAACCCGAGAATGAGGAAGAACAAATAACCACCCCCCAGAGGTGAGAAGGTAGTTTTTATCAAATTATATTTCTGCCTGCGATGAAAATAAGATGACATCTCATAAGTAATATATCCAGAACAGAAAAACAGATAGTATACACCTAATATTATGTAATGGCAGTTTACATTTTTATTTAATAATAATGTAGAGCAAGTGATTATAATAAACTTTCACATATACTTCATAAGTTAAATCTGGAAGATAATCAAAAACATTCCAGAAGATGCCGCCACTAGGATGTTTCTAAACCTGACATATGCTGGTTGTCAGGGAAATCCGTTTTCAGTTCTACACATGAATACAGCCATATTAGGATTGGAGGGGCGGGGCCTACACAGCATTCACAATACAGCTGATCAGAGACTCAGGTTATCTCAGGCAAAGGGAGCTGCTCAGGCTGTCAGCACACAGTGCCTGTAAGATCTTATCTGACTCCTCCATTTACATCATTTTGCTCCATGCAATCAGCTGATAACGCGGAGCAGAGCTGATAAGAATGGAGGAGTCAGATAAGATCACACGAGCTGTATGCTGACAGCCTGAGCAGCTCCCTTTGCCTGAGATAACCTGAGTCTCTGATCAGCTGTATTGTGAATGCTGTGTAGGCCCTGCCTCTCCTGCACCCCACACCACCGTTCCCCTCCTGTGCCCCCGCTCTTCCTGCCCTCCTCGCTCCCCGCGGCAACCCCCTCGCTTCCCCGCGACCCCCCCACGCTCCTCGCGGCCCCCCCATGCTACCCGCGGCCCCCCTCCCTCTGCCCCCCCGCTCCCCGCAGCCCCCACTCCCCCTGACCCCCCCTCAATGGTGAGAAAAAAAAAATTCCCACAAGGATACTCACCCTCCGCAGCCGCGCGCTCCACCTGTCTTCTATCGCCCAGGACATGACCTGTTGTTGCCTGGGAAACCGATGAGCTGGAAGTTAGAAGACAGGTGGAGTGCGCGGCTGCGGAGGGTGAGTATTCTTATGGAAATGTTTTTATTTTTATCAGCATAGAGGAGTGGGGGGGGCAGGGGGAGTGGGGGCCGCGGGGAGCGGGGGTCAGAGGGAGGGATAATGCCTGCCACCTGCCCACCGTGCTGCTGCGCTGACCACTCTGCCCACTGTGCTGCTGCGCTGACCACTCTGCCCACTGCGCTGCTGCGCTGCCCACTCTGCCCACCACGCTGCTGCACTGACCACTGCCCACCACGCTGCTGCGCTGACCCCTCTGCCCACTGTGCTGCTGCGCTGCCCACTCTGCCCAGCGCACTGCTGCACTGACCACTCTACCCACCGCGCTGCTCCGCTGACCACTCTGCACACCGCGCTGCTGCGCTGACCACTCTGCCCACCGCGCTGCTGCACTGACCACTCTGCCCACCACACTCACTGCTAACCACTGAGCCACCATACAGTGCTAAACACTGAGCGACCATACTTTGCTAACCACTGAGCCACCGCGCAGTGCTAACCACTGAGCCACCGCGCAGTGCTAACCACTGCACAGTGCTAACCACTGAGCCACCGTGCAGTGATAACCACTGAGCCACCGCGCAGTGCTAACCACTAAGCAACCGCGCAGTGCTAACCACTGAGCAACCGCGCAGTGCTAACCACTCAGCCACCGAGCAGTGCTAACCACTGAGCCACCGCGCAGTGCTAACCACTGAGCCACCGCGCAGTGCTAACCACTCAGCCACCGTATACTCTGCTAACCACTGAGCTCCTGTATACTCTGCTAACCACTGAGCTGCCATACAGTGCTCCATCCTCCTCCTCCCAACGCTCTGTGCTCCATCCTCCCCCTGCCTGTGCCGTTCCATCCTCCTCCACCGTTTCCTCCTCCTTCCTTTGTCCTCCTCCCCTCCGCCACTCCATCCTCCATCCTCCCCCTACCTGTGCTGCTCCGTCCTTCTCCCCCCGCCACTCTGTGCTCCATCCTCCCCCTGCCGCTCTTTCCTCCCCCACTCCACCGCTTCCTCTTCCTTCCTTTGTCCGCCTCCCCTCCGACACCCTGTCCTCCCCCTGCCTCTGCTGCTCCGGCTTCCCTCACCCCACCACTTCGTCCTCCATCCTCCTCTCCCCCACAGCTCTGTGCTCCGGCCTCCCCTGCCGCTTCATCCTCCCCCTGTCTGTGCCGCTGCATCCTCCCTCACTCCACCGCTTCCTCCTTTTTCCTTTGTCCTCCTCCTCTCCGCCACTCCATACTCCGTTTCCCCCCTGCCTGTGCTGCTCCATCCTCCCCCACCCCGCCGCTTTGTCCTCCGTCCTCCTCCTCCTACCGCTCTGTGCTCCGTCCTCCCCCTGCCTGTGCTGCTCCATCCTCCTCCACCACTTCCTCCTCCTTCCTTTGTTCTCCTCCTCTCCGCCACTCCATCCTCCCCCTGCCTGTTCTGCTCCATTTTCCCCCACCCAACCACTTCGTCCTCTGTCCTCCTCTCCCCCGCCGCTCTGTGCTCTGTCCTCCCCCTGCTGCTCTGTCCTCCCCCTTCCTGTGCCGCTCCATCCTCCCCCACCCACCATTTCCTCCTCCTTCCTTTATCCTCCTCCCCCTCGCCACTCCATCCTCCGTCCTCCCCCTGCCTGTGCTGCTCTGGCCTCCCCCACCCCGCTGCTTCATCCTCCGTCCTCCTCCCACCGCCACTCTGTGCTCCATCCTCCCCCTGTCTGTGCCACTCCATCCTCCCCCACCCCACCGCTTCCTCCTCCTTCCTTTGTCCTCCTCCCCTCCGCCACTCCATCCTCCGTCCTCCCCCTGCCTGTGCTTCTCCATCCTCCCCCACCCGCCGCTTTGTCTTCTGTCCTCCTCCCCTCTGCCGCTCTGTGCTCCGTCCTCACCCTGCCTGTGCCGCTCCATCCTCCCCCACCCCACCGCTTCCTCCTCCTTCCTTTGTCCTCCTCCCCTCTGCCACTCCATCCTCCATCCTCCCCCTGCGTGTGCTGCTCCATCCTCCCCCACCCACTGCTTTGTCCTCTGTCCTCCTCCCCCCACCGCTGTGTGCTCTGTCCTCCCCCTGCCTGTGCCGCTCCATCCTCCCCCACCCCACCGCTTCCTCCTCCTTTCTTTGTCCTCCTCCCCTCCGCCACTCCATCCTTCGTCCTCCCCCTGCCTGTGCTGCTCCAGCCTCCCCACCCCAGCCGCTTCGTCCTCCATCCTCCTCTCCCCGCCGCTCTGTGCTCTGTCCTCCCCCTGCCGCTCTGTCCTCCCCCTGAACCCGGATGTTAAGGTCCAGCAGCATAGCTGCTGAGAAATATTATTTTCTTTTACAACAGGGACGGGTTTTTGTGAACAGCTAAAGAGATGGGCGGGATGGCTGTTCACCACATCTCCATCTCAAGGTGTGCTGCTCTTACTGTCACAGAAAACATCCTCAACATCACATCACCATCCTCCCGATGCGATAGCATTGGGCATTAATCTAGTTATTTATATCTGTCAAATGCCAGAATAATGAGAGAGACAGAATGTTTTAAGCATTTTTATTACTTACTGCAAAGTCATACATTTACATACATTTCATTAATATTTGGTACCATTGCCCCTATACTGTATGACTTGGGTTAAATATTTTGGATATCCTTCCACAAGCTTCTCACAAATATGGTAGGAATTTGGGCCCATTCTTCTTGACAGAATTGGTGTAACTGAGCCATGTTTGTAGATTGTCTTGCTTGCACCTGCTTTGCCCACAAATTTTCCATAAGGATTGAGATCAGGGCTTTGTGATGGCCACTTAAAAAATATTACTTTGTTATCTTTAACTCTGCTGTTCTGTTCAGGTTTACTATACATTTATAATGTTGCGGTCATTTTTGACCGGACCTATTAAAGTCTTAATTTTTAGCTAATTTAAGTGTTTTATTTGAATACCTGTTGCATTATTATACTGTATGTGAACAAAACTTCAAATTCTGTATATTTTGACAGAACAGCAGGGTTAAGCCTCTTTGTAACTAATTTGGCAGTATGCTTTGGCTCATTGTCCATTTGGAAAACCCATTCCTGCCCAAGCCTGGCTGATGTCTTGAGATGTTGCTTCTGTATTGCCATATAATCTTCTTTCCTCATAATGCCATCTACTTTGTGAAGTGCACCAGTCCTTCTTGCAGCAAAACAACCCCACAACATGATGCTGCCACCCCAGTGTTTCATGGTAGGGATGGTGTTCTTAGGCTTCCAAGCCTTCACCTCTAAATGAAATGATGGTCATTAACCCATTATCTACCAATGTCCTTTTTTTGGGACGCCTAATCTTTTGCTTCTAGCAACTAAGATATTATAATTAGGTCCAATTTTTTGTGTTGTGTTTGTAAAATGAATTTTTTCAAAACAGGAAATCATGTCATTGTCATTTTTAATTGAATATTATACCATCCAGAGAGCTTTCATACACCAATTTTTGAAAAGGAAAATTGCTAATTTGGTAAGTAATGGGTTAAGGCCAAATAGTTCAATTTTAGTTTTGTCACGCAGGAAATCTTGTCCACTGGGGTGTGATATGTGGCGCCCCACTGGTCAGTGCGCCACAATAGGGGTTCTGCACCCAAAGCCAGTAAGTGTGGTGCCCCAGTTATTGGAGGATGTGATGTTAAACTGAGGCTCTCATCCCAGCATCCCTACATCTATAATGAGGGGACCAATTGGCCAACCCGTTACTAGGGTAACCTGTCCCAGTGGGAGGAGTTTTTGGGGTAGTGGAGAAAAGCGGGAAAAGAGAGAGAAGTGAAAAGTGAGTCCTAGAGGGAAGTCACAGTGAGGGTGCCTGAAAAGGAACGGCAGCCCAGACAGAAGGAGGGAGCCCGAGGGTGTCGGTGAACACCCGGCGCCAGATCGTACTATTTTATGGTCTGGGGGGATCCTAGTCCTGAACTGGGGAACCGGCTCAGAGAGCGGTACAGGCGAATCTAACACCGGTGGGTCGCAGGTCTGTCAAGCAGCCCCCCACCTTGTCCACAAAGCACAGCCCCACTAGGAGCTCCAAACTGGGTTGAGACACTTAGAGAGAGAAGGGTATCCTCATTACACCCAACGGGCCTAGTAGGAAGAGGGTTCGTGCAGGGCAGTGCATGGAAAGAAAGGAGAGCGCAAGGAAAGACACAGAGGGACTGAAAGTAAAGTGGAAGGAACATCCAAAGCATTTTTTTTTTCGCGTCCGCAAGTGCCGGATCACAGCAATATCTCACTTGCCGCACCTGCCGCAAACCCCATAGACAATGCATGGGGACTGCCGCAAGTACGGCCGTTAGGTGGCAGATGCGATAAATCTGTCGGATCTGCCGCATTTTGAAAAAAACATCAGTGTGAAAGGGGCCTAAGTGATATGGTACATGTTATTTGTAACCTTATAGATGGCATAAAACATGGTATACTGGTTAAATGGAAAAAACAAGAACACAAATATTGGTTAACTCTATAGATATGATCTACGGTTATCAACTGAATTGTTTTGCAGTAATAAAGTTACTTACTAAAAGGATCTGTTTCTCGAATAGTAGTAATCACTGCACTTTCTAAAAAAGATAGCACCCCATGTACGAGGTTTATATGAATGTGTACCCAAGAATTGAATGAAAGTGCAAAGAAGAGAAGAAATAAGGTTGATTTGAAGCCAACCTCATAATCAGGCAAATGGTTGTATGCTCTATAATTATTATTGATCTCTGTCAGGCAGCAATCAGTGGAAACTTCGTACAACTTGGCAGAAGCAGAGTAATAAATAAACTCATTCATTCAGAACCAGAAATTCTTGAAAACCACATTTGATGCAAGTTTTACATTTTCTTATCTTGTCTTCAAGATTCTATTTTGAAACCCTTCAAACTTATTGAGCCTTGGCAACATCTGCCACAATAATGACTTTTTTGTTTTACCTGGTTTTTAACAGATGGATATTACCGGAATATTTATTTACAGTATGAAATCAATTGAAAATAGCATCTTGATGTGTCATTTGCATAATCAGCTTTGTTCTGAGTTGATGAGTTTTCTTGCTTGCAATTGAAACCCTTCAGTCACAGCTGCATCAAAGGCATTGTGAGGAGATTAAGCAGTTTCCAGGCTTCTTGATGCCAATCTTTTCATCAACCATTAAACTTCTAGAGTGATATCACTCCTTTAAATAGAAGTATATGATCAAAGCCAGTAGTATAATCACAACAATTTGTGCCAACATGAATATTTTACCAGTTAAATGCTTTTTCAAATATGTAAAATCTGATTACCATTATATTTAGCACATAAGCAGATCTGGGGCTAAAACTCACATGAAAATGGTAATCCTAAGATTATTAATGACTAAATAAAAGCTTAAAGGGGAACTCCAGTGGGAGAAAACCTTTTTGTACAGTCCCTGCCCTCCTACATGATGAAGCAGAGCCGTACACTGCAGTTCTAGGATCTATAGATCACTTATAAATCAATAAAATCATACCTGCTCCTCAGCTCTGATCCCCCTTCATGGGACAGAGAATTTTCAGCCTGGCAGCTTCATGCAGCAGCAGAGAGCAGGAGGAGTGTTGGGGGCGTGGATGCTGGGATCTGTAGGATCATCCTACATTCCGCCTCCCCACACTTCTATATGGGGAGGGGGTGCGGCAGGGAGATCAAAGGAGCAGGTAGAATTTTATTGAATTATAAGCGATCTATAGAGAGAGCAGGAACTGTACTAAAAAGTTTTTTCTCCCCGAGTTCCCCTTTACAGGTTACCTGTCAGGTCCTCTGTGCACCCTAAACAAACATCACTGGTGAACACAGATAAAAATTCCTACCTAACAACCCCTTCTTTTATTTGCATACACAAACAAATCTTTTAAAGAGGTATTTCTAAAGTCTGTTTATGATATGCAAATTATGCCTATGTTGACTATGATTAAAGAACTTTTGAAACACGTAAGGCGTAAACTATTCCTAAAAACGTTTTTATGATAAACTTTAAATAAAAGTAGACTTTTATTCAAAGAAAAAAGTAGTTGATTGCCTGTATTCCTTTTCTTCAATTCATATGCAAATTATACCTCTGATTTTTCGAGGGGAGTTAGTTCCTTGACTAGTCATGGCCCTGTGGGCTTTACAAAAGCCAGTATCCTCACCAGCACCATACAAAGCTTGCGCATACCCACATCTTTTACCCCCTCACAGCATTAAGCTTCTGAAGGCGGGTGTATATGTCCTGACTTGAGAGGCTCACTGCGCATGATCGTTAGTTATCCGCAAGCTTTTTTGAGGAAAACCAAGAAATAGAAAATGTTGAGGAGCTTAGATACATTTGTTGACCATTGTTGGCGGACAAAAAGTTATATGTTTAACATAGAACCAAGGTCAAGCAACTCAACTATGCACGAGGAACAGAGCTGGCGTAAAATAGCAGCAGGTGCTCTTAAATGATGGGCCAAAATGTAAATTATTTTGCTGTAACAGAACGCGGTTTGTTTGCCAAAAAGACTGGAGAGTGGAACAATAAGTGTTAATCTGCTTACTGTAAACTATATCTATAATTTTGTGTGTAACCCCTTCTCCTGTTCAGCACCATGGAATTAATGCTGCTATATATATATAAATAATAATAATTCTCTTTCGTAATTCATGAGACTATTGCTGGCATGGTCATTTTTTACAATAAATAACCTGTTAGGCCCCTTTCACATCAGCATTTTTGTCCAGATCCATCCGATCCGCAGCAAAAAACGCATCTGCTGCATGTGCTGCCTAACGGCCGCACTTGCTGCAAGCCCCATGAATTATCTATGGGGCTTGCGGCAAGTGAGGTATTGCCACGATCCAGCACTTACTGCAGTTGCGGCCGCGAAAAAATATGCGGTCAGCTACGGTTATTTTGCGCAGCCTCACCTGCCGCAAGTGCCCGATCGCAGCAATACCACACTTGCCGCAAGCCTCATAGACAATGCATGTGGCTTGCCGCAAGTGTACGGCAAGTGCGGTCGTTAGGCAGCACATGTGGCAGATGCGTTTTTTTGTCTGGATCGGCCGAATCCAGACAAAAACGCTGATGTGAAAGGGGCCTAAGTATAATAATTCATATGATATTTTAGAATAATTGTATTTGATTCTTCTGATGTAGTGAAGGTTCACACAGTTTTTTTCTTTACAGACTGATGCAGAGATCACATTTTGGTACAGTTGGGTTTTTATTTGTTCTGTGGGCTACAAATTCTGCTACATTTTTTTGTTTTCCATACACCAGTGTGGAATGATTTGGAATTAAATCCTCTACCACTTTGTTCTGCTGGAAAATGAAAAATGTTATTCTAATTATGCAATTAATAAGGTTCCCATATTTTGTACATTCAGTTATTATATTTTCTTTTGTATATGTAGTTAAAATCGGAAATTTAATGACGCTAATTCTTCTTTTGCTGGTTTGCTACCGGTCCCAAAGTATAGCTAGAGAGGCTATTGTACTATGCAGTCCAGAAAGCAATAGGGTGCTGTGATACTCCAGAAGAGCCCAATGGGTGAAACATGTCGGGAGGCATCTGGGCATCTGCATAGGGCGAGTGACGGCTGGGTGAGCTGTGGACTGCCCTTGTAAGGGCGGGAGTGAGAACGTAAGGCGGTAGACAAGTCCCTGATAGGGTGAGTCGGCATATGCCTACTCCTCTCCTCTGACGTACCGAACAAGAAGCACTTGAAGAACGCAGTGGCACCACCCCACCGTGAACCTGGTGAGACTGTTCTGACTATAGTGTTTTCTTTGCCAGGAGGTATCAGCTTGTCTCATACTAAACCAATGTTTTGTGTAATGGGAAATGGGGGATACATTCCTTTTAGGTTTATTCAGCAGGTCTGAATGAACAACTGTGGGCTTGACCCAGCACAGAAAAGGTATCAAAGAAAGGATCTGTCCCTGATGGGGATCACTGATAAAAAAAAGTGATCCAGCAAGGAGGATACTGATACCCTAAGTGTTTGTAAATTTGTGGGTGTTATTCTCACGGTGTATAGATGTGTGTTTGTCCAAGGGTGGCAGGACAAAGCCACTTTTTAAGCTGTAATATTAAAAGTTATATTTTAATTTCCAGCACACACAATGTGCTATATGTTACTTTGAATCTATTGTGATAAAAGACCCATTAGGTCAAATGGTTAGAGTACAAATCAAACCCTGAGCTATATCTGATAATTCTTGGTTTGCTGTATAATAAAAAAATAAACCATGGGGCTATCCTCCACCTCTCTTGTTATTTCTTTTAAACTTTCTTTTATATAATCCTTATGTATTAAACTTTTAACAAAATTATATGCCTCTTCCTGAAATTAATATTTTCGAATAATTTCTCTACACTTGCATAAATTTTCGCCCAGAAATATTATCTAGTCATACTGGTAAATGGCAACTGGTAGGGAGAATAAAGGTATTGCTATCCATTGGTTTGCCATACAGTATAATTTGGTCTTTAGTTGTCCTTTTTATCTATATTTCCTAATTGCCAAAATAAAAGAATTCATACTTTAATTAGTAACGTAAATAACAGTGTATTTTATTCATACTTTAAAGCTAAACAATTAATTAATTATATTTCTCTTCCTATTAAATAAAAAAATATATATATCATCTATAAAACATTACTAGAGAACCAGGCTTATACCAAGCATGCCCTCAGGGTAAATGGTAACCTCCCTCCACTTGCCCACATATAGATTGTTGAAGCTTCACACAAACTTGGCCCCCATCGCAGTATCCTATGATCATAAAATTCATCATGTGGTTTTAAAATATTATGGGTTGCCTAATAATGGTTGTTGTGATAGAATCTTATCAGTTTTCACACAGTATTCAAAAGAAATGTCACTAGATCACAGCCTTTTTGATTTTTGATAACGGTGCACAGTTCAATATGCCCATAATATAATGAGGTTCCCATTGAATTAACTCAAGTGCTTGCAGCATATGGTTTGCATCTCAAAATTAATCCAGTAGCAATTGTACATGGTCTTGCAAAATGTGATCTAAATATTCAAATAGATGCCCAATAAGATGAGCCTATCTGGCGGTTCCAAGTCTATTTTATGAATTTTGGGTATTTGATAAATTGCCATTGTACATGGATTCTGAATTTTAGTATACTGAGCCTCTTGCTTTGGAAGAATACCGTGTTGCCTATCTTTTTCCACCAGGGGTATTTATTTCCTTTTTCGATTGACATTAAACGTCATATAAATTGTTACATTAGGGGGGGTGATTTATTGTATAAATGCCCAAAATATAAATTATGAAAGCAAATGAATGAAAGACAATGTAAACAATATTAAAAAGCAATTTATAAGACACACACTGTCTAAAATTACAAAGAGAAGCATAATGGAAATGTATTTAAAAGGAAATTCCTTTTAGAGCCTAGAAAGGGTTAAGAAGAGAAGTTACTATATTTACAGGATAGAAACCTGCTGGACTTTTCGGTAAAATATGTTAAAGCTAACAGGACTCAATAATGGGATTGAACAGTTTGCCTTCATGTGATAAAATGATTAAGCTTTGTCTGTGGCACTGCTGATCTCCCAATGCCAGAACAAAGTGCACCAAGAGTCCATTAACCCCTTGATGACCAGGCTAAATTTTTCATATCTGGCAAGAGATCAAGAAGTCTCCGCATATAGCCAGAGCACACCAATATAGTATAAAAATATATAAACTTTATTAAACACAAACCACATAAAAGCTATTAACATACATTCATATGTAAAAATACATATGAAAATAAGCGTCAGAGTGATTAAATCAAATCAAAGTTAAATTAAGTCAAAGTCATACTACCGTAGCATTCCCTAGTATCAAATTTACCATGAATAGAAAAATTCTAAAATCTGAGAATCCTCAGTGGTTGATACCTTTTAATGGAGAACTGAAAAGATGGTAACAAATAGCAAGCTTTAGAGATTCTAAGGTCTCTTCTTCAGGCTCATATTAACACAAAATCTGAAAAGTCACATATTTCTACACAACAGGACATGGAGTAGTGCAGCTCTTAAGACAAGTGAGGTGGAGTAGAATAGGAATGATTAGTAAAAGATGAGGTGAAACAGTTATGGCAGTAAATATTAGAACAGTTCATTGGTAAGAAGTGTGAAAGTTTTATTGTCCTATAATTGGGGTCTGCTCAAACATATCATGCCCCCAATATAAAAAAAAACATGGATCCATGTGAAATGTTCATTCCTGCCCTGAATGTGTCAAAGGTCATCATCAGTTTGTATTCCCAAATTCTTCTGTCTCTCTGAGACTTGAAATTACCTTTTAATACTAGTAGTTTCAACAAGAACAAGAATAATAATCAACAACCCCAAGCCACATAATATGGAATGTGTATATGTGGCGCCCCTATGGCAAGACGCCACATGGAGGTGTAGTGCCTCCGTAGCTGTGGATATGGCGGACACTACAGAGTCTGCACCCCAACACCCATACAGTAGGCCACCTTAGGACAGGGGATCGTATATTCATAGGTCCCAGGGGGTGGAGCCTAGAGAGCTGGAGACAGAGAGTGACAGTAGTGTCAGGTAGATGGTGTGAGACCACAAAGAAGACGGACGCAGGGGACCCTGTGGCTGTGAGAGGAGGACACCTCTTAGGAGAGGGGTGACCTAGACATAGAAGGGGGCCACTCCAGGACTGGTTGGAGACAGCTGGAAACCCAGGTCACCACCGGCATACCGGAGCCGAGGCGGTTAGTCAAAGGTCTATCTTTAATTGCAGACTGGCAGGCTGTGGGCCCGACATAAGGGAGCCACAGCAGCCCTAAAGAAGTCCATTATTGATCCCGAAGCTGGGTCCACAACACCGACAAGTAAGAGACATTAGGTAACAGACCCCGATGACTAGAGACTTGACTCAAGAGGGGGAAGCAGAGAGAGAGAGAAACAGGACCAGGAACATCATTTTAAGGGCACCACTGCCAGACTCTGGAAAATCCTCCGAAATCTGCGGCTACAATCCCTGTTAAACCAGACTGTATGGTGTACCCTTTTCCATCTGGTGCAAGTAAAGAACTGGTTGAGCTGATCTGGTGTCTGATCTCCTTCCATCCGCTGCCCGGAGGGCTTCTACAGTATCATCGAGGTGAGGGCTACTACTCCTCTCATACACCCCGCTGCCCTGAGGTAAAGCTTCCACCTGTGGGGAGCTGTACTACCAAAGCTGCATTCCCATCGCCTCAGCAGCCGGCCGCAGCTCTGGTAACCCTATTACCAGATACCACAGGTGGCGTCACGTTACAATCCCCTATCATCATCACCCCCACCCCAGCCACTGAGGGTTCAGGGCATGGAAACAGGAACCGACCAGCTGTAATCCCCCACCGAAGTGAACCCCCTGTCACGGTATCCGAGTACCCCCTACCCTGTCGACCGACTCATATAAATGTATGATACCATTACTTTAAATAATAACGACACCAAAAATAGTATAAAGGCCAAATTGATACAAGGTAGTTGAATACCTATATAGATCAATGTTGAATAGTGGAGAGATAATAAAGGGTAAATAGGTATTGGGGCACAAGAGCAGGGAATTTATTATATCTGTGGCAATATCTCAGCAATGCTTCAAAATATTCCTTGTGTTTTAAGATTGTGTTTTTGACACGCCACCCCCGCCCTCCAGGGCCATGCGAAACTCGGAACCAGGCTACAGTACTGCTGGGAGAGTCACGGGGGTCGAGACCTGGCTCCGTGACCCTGACGGTGTAAATAAAAGTTCAGGGATTAAGGTTTTGGGGATAATTGTCATGATGCCACCTATGGTGCTCAGCCAGAGATGGTCAATGCTGCAGTTAAGACCTTTGGGGCAGAGGTGGTGCAGCCAGATATTGTCGCTCCCCGTAAGTGGAGCGGTACCCTGGGACAGGTGTGAAAGTCAATGTGTAGATGGTAATAAAGTTGTAGTGCAGGGCAGAGGATGCTGGAATGATTCAAGGACACAGCTGGTGCAGTTTCACTCGTTTACTCGAGATTCTCAAGTGGTACCATCCAGCTGGGTGCTGTGTCCTACGGGGTCCTGCCACTTCCAGGTAGATTGGAAAACACTTAGCCGAACCCCGTTCTGTGTACAGTTTCCGGGTCATCTCTCTCATGCTGGCTCTCTCCAGCCCTGCACCTCACGCTCAGTGTCCTGCGCCAGTGGCCACGGACCCTGCCAGATGACGTTCTCTTTGTCCCCTTCAGCCCTATCCGGCCACCTCTGCAGTGAATGACGTGGATTTGGCTAATGCTCCTGGAGATGCAGATGGCTCCAGCTGGCCAGATAAGGCCTCAAGTCTCCTCTACTAGTCTCGGGCCGGTGACTCTCTGCGGCCCTGGTCCCTCCACTTGCCTGCGACCAGCAATAGATGCGAGCCTTCTGCCTGGCTCCCTCTCAATCCTTCTCCACTCCTTCACTGGAGCTCAACTCTCCTGCTTCTTCCTCCTTCCACTTCTCTCACTCTCCAACTCACTGACTGACTGACTTCCCACTTTCTGGTGTTCCCTCTTTTCTAACTCTTCATGTTCCTTCCTCTAAGTGGCTCCACTTTCTATGGTTTCACCCACCACCCTCTCTTAGCCCCATGTCCAGCCAGGTTCCCCCCACCTTTCTGATCTGGAGTGACTAGTGGTGCATGCAGTGTGTAGGTACCGGGTAGTGTCCCTTCCTTACCTGGGGTAGTACCTCTTTGGTGACTGGACCCGCAGGGACACCACATTTTTTTTCATGATACATTATATTTTATAATAATGCTACATTTAGGTCTATATGTTTTGCAATTAGCTATAAAAATATCATAATGTTACTTTTACTACCTAAGTGTTGCTAACTTCTGAACAGGTCACTATAGCAAGCACACTCTAAGGTCATTATTGCCATGGCAAACATCAGGACCACACAATCATGATCTCAGGATGCCTATGGGGTCAAAGAGGAGCCCCTACACTCTGTTAACCATGTATATGCCATAGTCATTTTTACAGCAGCATCTAAGGGCTTAAACTGCCATGGTCAGTGCAAGCACCGATCATGACTGATGCAGCTGGGTATAAGATATATCGTACAGATGACAGCTGCTGTATTTTCACTCGTTGAGGGATGCTATTCATTTATATCTCAGGTCAGCTCAGTTTTAAGTTGTATTGGTAGTCACTAAGGGGTTATTTTACCATTATAACGGGTTAATGTGACATCCCTGATAAGGTAAGATGCCTTCTGAGAAACTCATTGAATGGAAAAGTTTAGTTAAAAGGACTTTAGTGACATCATAACGAATGAGCAATTGATTCAATTGGGAATTGCCTGAAAAAGCGTCATGAGCCACGGAGTATTCGTCAAGACTGTCAGCAGTATTGCTGTTCCCAGGGACAAGTTTATCGAAAGTTAATCATTCAGCATCACATTTTACCATCATCAGGAAAAAAACAATTGGAGGACATTGTTTGAGCATTATTTATCCAGTTCATATATCATATGCTGATAGCATTGCATTGGTCTAGTGAACTAGTATTTTCCCTATAATGCTAGCTGGAATATTTAGTAGCAAAGTATAAATTTCATGACTATTCAATTATTCTTCGTAGCCCTATACTCCATGGTTCTCTCTCCTCAATATTAGTTACTTATATACAAGTGCCATTTGTCTTTGGGCATAAATCTTTTAATATCATACATGAAGGCATTAAGTACGGTATGTCACATATTACAGCTCTATATTTTAAAGTGGGAGAACTAGTATATTCAGCATGCACATTTCTACTGAATTTACGGTAAATTAACATACAGTATATAAAGCTTTCTTCTGTCAGCATCTACATGAAGATTGTTGCATTCTCTTTCAGACATTAATAGGTTTTCCTAGCTAAACATAAGTCTGCAATGTCTCTATTTCTCTTCATATTGATGAATCCTGACACTCTGCAACGCAGTCAGGATTTTGTTCTGCTTCTAGCTTGAGGGGCTGTCATATGACTTTTACAACAACTATTCAATATGCATATTTGCAGTCACATGCCAATGTCAAGCCCCAGGCCCTGGGGTACTCGAGTACAAGGCTCGATGGGCTGTATTAGGAATGTCACGGGTGGCAGCGCCTGATCCCGTGGCCTGGGTGACGCTTCAAAAAGGGTGTATTTACAGGGGAATAAGAGTTTTTGTCATGTGACACCACCTGTAGTATCTGGTGATGACTCAACCGCCCCGCTCCAGTCCACCGGAGGTAGATGATAGCGCGGCTTAGATGGCAAAGCCCCCTACAGGTAGGGCTGGTCCTTCGGGGCAGCATTCCTGGAAGGGAACAAGATGGTGTAGGAAAACACACGCAGAGGCAAGGTCACTTTCTCCCGGGTACTTTACTGTCAACTTGTAGCAGCATCAGATACAGTTCACAGTTCAGTGTTAGATGTTACAAATAACAGGTAGCTTTACGTGTGGCTACAGGTGAATCCCAGGTGGTATGGTGGAACCCGTGGTGTACCTTCGTTGACACACCCGTGTCCATTCTTCCCCGCCTAGAATGGGCCTATACCTAGTAGCTTCGTGTAGGTAGTATCGGGGGTCCTCTCCCTCATGGTGAGGAAGCAGGCAGACCTCTCCACTGGCAGGGAGCTGCAGCTGATAAACAAGCCACAACAGCCGGTTGCCGACTGCAAAGCTGAACTTTGGCTGGATCCTCGGGCCTGGCGTTCCCGTGGTGGTCTGGAGTATGGTTGCTCCACTCTGAGGATCTCCCTTTCTCTCTAGGGCCCAGACTTCTCTCATTGGGTGTCCTCTTTCAGGACCTCCTCAAAGTCCCTTCTTCTTCCCTCCTTTTCAGCTTGAAACTGCCCCGGTTTGACCTTCCGCCTTCCACACTCATTCCAACTCTCCTCCTTTGACAGTTCCAAACCCTCTCCCTCTCTTGCCCACTAGAGAGGGACAACTCTTGCTCCTAGTTAGCCATTCTGCTGACAAAAGACCTCCTTGATCCCCCTAGAGTTGAATATATCCCTGTAATGGATGCCCTTCACACCTTTCGGGTGGGCTTTCCTCTTAATTGTCTGTCGCTGAATTGATGCTTTGTCTAAGTGTGTGCACCCCACCGTAAGAACCATGCTGACAACCATGTCAAAGTAGAGCATAATGACAAAGACCTTTATTATGGGAGGGGTTAACAGTTTTATACGGCTCCTTAAAGGGATATTAAAAGGGGTGTTACTAGGGGTGATTGCATCATATTATGCTGAATCTACATTTTATTCTGAAAAAACATTCAATTCATATAGTGTGTGTTAGTTAGCATTCCAATTTAGCCTTGGATTAGTACATTACATTCGGTCCTTGCTGATAAGAACGGCTTCAGCGCTGCTACATAGTCTTGAGACAGAAGAATTTCCTGAGGAGGGAGGAAGGAGGGGGAAGAATAGGAGCAAAGGTTTAAATATAACATGCTTGTTAGTACACTGGAAGATTTCTGAATGACTTCTATAAGAGTTATATAAATTATTAACTATTTATTGTGATAACATCCCCTCCCGGGTAACCTCTGACCGCTCAGCTAATGTAAGAGTGCTGGGAATGAGTCCCACCCACCATCCTAGGGTCCACCTGCAGCTGGGGCAATTACACCTCTTTTACGGGTGCAATACCCCTCTGTGATGCCAGACCATGCGGGGCGCCACACCAACAAGCAATTTTTCTTTCTCTTAATGTTTTATTATGAGAAGTGGATGTGAATCTAGTCATCAAATTTCATACTTTCAGTAGCATGATAACCAGTTGAACTGGAAACAGAGCACAATTCCAAAAGTGTGCATGCTGCACACTGTCAGCATTTGTCAATATGCAGTAAGACAGAAGAATTGCAAAAATGTATGTCTAGCCAGGAATGCCACTTCTATGGAAACACTATGAGGAGGGCAGTGACATCATGATGGGGTGGGCTCTGTTGCACTGGAGGTGGCAGATGTCTTCCCTCAAACCCCCTTTGCTCTCTCCCAATGTATGTAAATACATGTATTTTTAGTTAAAAACCTGTTTCTGTGGGAGAATTTTAATATGAAGGGTTTAATTTCCTGGTAAAAAATGTGTAGGGATTTGCTGTGTTTTCTATTGCCAGCACAGTAAACCAAGCAGCTACTGGATGCCAATTCCTGCTGCCTGGTGTTAGCTTTACTGGCAATAAAAAATACAGAGAAGCACTACTTTTTTTTTAGTTACCTAAATAAATAACTAAAAAGATTGACGTGGGCTTTGGCGTATTTTCTGTTGCCAGCTGAGGTAACCCAGGCAGCTGGTGGCTGGAATTCTTAGCGTCACAAGGCCCAAGCTTTCTGGACCCCCATGTTAAAAATTGCAGTCAGTAGACACCCCAGAATTTCCACCTCCATGAGAGACACCAAAACTGGCGGTTACCCCCGCTCTTCCAGCTGCCATGTGGCAGTGACAGACTGGGTAATAAATGGGTTGATGTCAGCTTTTTTGCCAGCTGACATCTAGCCGTATTTCTAATGTCAGCCATCAGTATGACAGGCAATTAGCAATACTTTCAGTAAAAAGGAAAAAAACACAGAGAGAGAGAGAAATCTTTTATCACCTACAGAATAGACAGAAATACCTTGTTAACCATTTTATTAGCTCCCACCAAGTTCCCCTCTGACATAATCCTGTACTCTTTGCAGTAGGGTGGTGTGATGCATCATGTGTCCGCCATCTTTGCATACCTGAGTGTCCAAAGAAGGCGGCCGCATGAGTATTTGTGTGTATGTGTGCATGTGTGTATATGTATGCATGTATGTCTATGTATGCGCATATGTGTGTATGCCCATGTGTGTGTATGTGTGCGCATGTATGTGTGTGCATGTGTGTATGCATCTGTGTGTGTATGCACACGTATGCATGTATGTGCATGTGTGTATAAGTATGTGTCTGTATGTGTGTCTGTGCATGTATGTGTAAGCGTGTGTGTACGCTTGTGTGTGTATATGTGCATATGTGTATGACCAAATGTGTGTATGCGCGTGTGTGAATGTGCATAAGTATGTGTGTATGCATGTGTGTATGTATGCATGGGTGTATGTGTGTGTATGTGCTTGTATGTGTGTGCATGTGTTTGCGACTGTATGTATGTGTGCGTGTGTATGCATGTATGTGGGTGTGTATGAATGCGCATGTGTTTGAATGTGTGTGTGCATGTGTATGTGCATGTATATGGGCATGTGTGTGTGTATGTGCTTGTGCGTGTGTGTGCATGTAAGTGTGTGTGTTTGTGCATATGTATATGCATGTATGTATGCGTGTGTATGTACATATTTATGTGTGCATGTGCGTGAATGCATGTGTGTATGTATGTGAGTGTATGGATGTGCATGTATTTGTGCATATGTGTGTGCATGTGAATGTATATGTATGTGCATATCTTCATGTATGTGCGTGTATACATATGCGTATGTATATGTGTGTTTGTATGTATGTGCACGTGCATGTATATATGTGTGTGGAGACATTATTCTGTGTGTATGTATGTGTATGTATATGGTGGGACGTTATACTGCGTGTATGTGTGTGCATGAATGTGTATATATGTCTGTGTGTATGCATGTCTGTATGCATGTGTAGCTGTGTACATATACGTCTGTGTATATGTATGTGTGTATATGCACGTGTAGGTATGTGTGTACAATGCATGTGTGTGTATATTAATGTGTGTACATGTATGCATGTGTGTACATTTATGTGTCTGTATGTATGTGTGTATATGCATGTGTATGTGTGTATATGTATGTGTGTGTATATGTATATGTGTACATGTATGTGTGTGTGTGTGTAGCACCACCTAAACCCACCAGCACTTAGCTACAGCCGGCAGGAAAGTCCATGGCTAAATAAGATGGGGGTTTGGCACCCTCTGTAGCCACCAGAGGGCGCCCGCACCCCATCTCCTTCCTAGGCCTCAAGTTGTAGTCTTTTCTGCCAGCTGTGGCAGGGTGCTGGTGTGTGCAGCGCGTCGTGATGTCTGGCGGGGAGGGAAGTAAGGCACCGCTGGCAATGTCTGACAGGGAAGGAGGGTGGGCGCCACAGGTGGGAGTGCAGATGATGTCAGGCAGGGGTCTGGCGGGGGGTCCAGCGGGTGTCCAGCAGTGTCCTGCTGGTGGTACTGGAGGCTCATACCACTAGCAGGTGCCTTATTGGGATACCCATCACTCACTTAGGTGATCCAATATGGCATACTTCCAGTCGACGCGGTGGATTGTGGGATTTAGCCTCATCCCGACGGAAGTGAGCGACAGACAACATGAGGTAATTATATATTAGATGCTATCCTTGCAGATTTACTCCAATGGAAAAATATTTATTTAGTACCATTCCTTAAAAACAGACCACATGGAATTTCCATAGCTATATTATTATTATTATTATTATTATTATTATTATTATTGTTATTATTTATTTATAGAGCACCATTTATTCCATAGTGCTGTACATGAGAAAGGGATACATACAAACGAGTTAAAAATACAATGAACAAATTAACAGTGACAGACCAATACAGAGGGGAGAGAGAGGACCTGGCCCTTGCGGGCTTACATTCTACAGGGCAATGTGGAGAGAGACAGTAGGTTGGGTCTGCTCTGGTGGTGGTGTCTACATTGAGTTTTAGGAAGTGAGAAGAGAAGAAGGAGGATATGGCTGATAGACACTCTTGGATTATGGACAGGAGAGAGGTGACGTCTGGGCCAGAGAGGTAGATCTGAGTGTCATCAGTGTACAGGTGATACTGGAAGCCATGGGACTTTATGAGTTGTCCCAGACCAAGGGTATAGATTGAAAAAAGGAGGGGCCCCAGGACAGAGCCTTGAGGGACCCCAACAAAGTCGGGATGGGGTGAGGAGATCGTGTGTATTATAACATACATAGATAAGGTTATTAATTCTTACATCATTATAGAAGTACTACAATGGTAAAGCAATAGAAAAGTATGCAGTTACTACAAGATGAAGAAAGACTGCAAAATATCAAAATAAAATTATATATTAGTATGCATGAATTTTAGAACCAAACATGAATGATTCATCTAATAAAATGAATTTCTCATAACCAAGAGAAATAATTTCCTCTTTAGCAGCAAGTAACATTTTCTGTACATGTTGAACAATGTACTTTGGAGGCTTGGCTGATCATGCATGAAAATGTCCATTTAATGAAGGTTGATCTTGACTAAGAAAGTCAGAGATGTTCGCTAATAGTTTGATTAATGTCATATGAAAGCTTGATTGATAGTTTATATGTGATTGACAAGATGGAAATGGAAAAAAAATCTTGCTACAAAACTGAACATTAATATTTTGTACATAATACAAATTTAAAATAAAGCAACATCAATTAAAGCCGATAAATAGCTTTAACAAAAATACATAATATTCACTTTGGCTAGGGTCACACTTCATTTTTTTTTTTTAAAACCTGATCCAGTTTTGAGCTTTCAAAAAGCTCAAAACCGGATCAAGAAACTCTCCTCATAGGAGCCTATGATATAAACCGGATTGCTTCACAAGCAATCCGGTTTCCGTCTCTGGCTCTGCAGCCTGCATGAAAAATTATGCAGGCTGCAGTTTTCGGAGCGGTTTTAGCATCCGCAATGCGGGAAGCGGATTGCTCAGGATGTGTAATCCTGAGCAATGCGGGTACCGCATATACTTTGCTTATCCCGGCTGCCGCAGGGATAAGCAAAGTGCTCTGTGTATAGTAAAAGTATTTATTTAATAAATAAATGTTTGTACAATGTCTCTAGGGGGTGCCCAATCCCCCTAGGGACCTTACACCCACTCAGGTGGGCATATAGCAATAGTATGCGCGCCGCTCTGAGGAGCCCGGCGCTTTCATTCATAAAACTGTACAACAGCTGACAGGAGTCAACTGTTGTACATAACACATTATAGCAGTATATGCCCACCTGAGTGGGTGTAAGGTCCCTAGGGATATTGGGCACCCCCTAGAGACATTGTACAAACATTTATTTATTAAATAAATACTTTTACTATACACAGAACAGTTTTGCTCATCCCTGAGCAATCCGGTTACCAGATTGCGGCTTCAGCAATCCGGTTCCCGGATTGCTGTATGTCTTAAGACAATTGCGTTCGCCGTATCCAGATCTGGATGCGGTGAACGCAATTCAGGTTTAAAGTGTGACCCTAGCCTTTCACAGCCCCATCCCCCCTTCATCACGCTTCATCCACATATGCCCCTTTCTTCTTCCCTCTACTATGGACAGCTCCCGTGCTGTCTTCACCTTACTGAATAATCTCAGTCCATCATATTCCAGAGTATTCCATCATAAACAATGTCACAAATGCAAAAACTGTTTGCCTTTTCTTTTTTTACTGCTGCTCCTGTCAGGTGATATCTTTCCTAATCCTGTTCCACCCTCTGCCAACTTCAACCTCTCCCCCACCTCACATAGAAACCCAGAAACTTATTAACATTACTTATACACCTTCATCTCCCTCTTTTAATTGCGCATTATGGAATCCACGGTCTGTATACAACAAACTTCCCTACATTCACAACTACTTTCTCACTAATTCTCTTAATCCTCTGGCCCTCACTAAAACCTGGATTCAGGATTCAGACACTGTTTCCCCTGCTGTTATTTCTCCTTGCAGCGTACATATTTCCGATTCCCCGAGACCTCAGAACAGACATGGTGATGGAGTGCGCTTACTCCTGTCCCCACAATGCACTTTCCAGGTCATCCTCCCAGCTCCATAGCTCTCATTCCCTTCTTTTGCGGTCCACACCATAAGGCTCTTCCATCCCCTTCCCCTCTTCCATACTGTCCCCCAGGTTCACCCACCCAGTTCCTTGACTATTTTTCTGCATGGCTGCCGCACTTCATGTCCTCAGAATTGCCAATCCTTATTCTAGGAGACTTCAATATACCCGTAAACAGCCCCACCTTCCCATCTACATTCCAGCTCCTATCACTA
This sequence comes from Allobates femoralis, assembly GCA_033576535.1. Lineage (NCBI taxonomy): Eukaryota > Metazoa > Chordata > Amphibia > Anura > Aromobatidae > Allobates > Allobates femoralis. The sequence goes on along the minus strand of JARQOC010000002.1, from coordinate 595,381,835 downwards.
ACCACCTTTTTTGGCCTCTTACAGCTGTAAACCTCTGAGACTCACAAAGACAGTAACACCCTTGACCTGGTCTTTGACCGGCTCTCTTCAATCTCCTCCTTAGATAACTCACCTCTTTCCCTCTCTGACCGCAACATTCTCTCCTTCGCACTCACATATCCTTGCCCATCCCAGCACACTCCTACCTATCACACATTCAGAAATCTACAGTTCACTGACCTCAATCTCGTCCTTCTGCTATCCTGATCTGGCTGTGAACCACTACAATGATTCTCTCAGGAGCACCCTGGACCAAATAGCACCCCTCACCCTCAGAACCTCCGAATACAGAGTAAAACAGCCCTGGCTCACATCGCAAAATCGATTTCTCCAGCAATGCTCTAGGAGTGCCGAATGCCAATGGAGAAAAAATTATCTCACCAGAAAACTTTATCCACTATGAATTTATGTTAAGAACCTATAACTCTGCCTTTCACCTCGCCAAACTTCACCATCCTTATCTCCTCACTATCCAAAAACCCAGAAAAACTCTTTGACACCTTTTACTCTTGCCTCAGTCCTAAAGTGCAAGCCCCTATTACTGACCTCTGTGATAATCTGGCTTCTTACTTCAGAGAGGAAATAGCAAACATCCATCAGTAAATCAGCTCCCAGCCTCCAAGCACTGCTACTCTCATTCCCCCCACATCTCCTCTGTGTAATACTATTGTATAGGTTTGAGGATTCTGATCGCTTAAGGGCAATGAAGAGCAGAGACGGGTACTTAGGTGCAAAGTATTTATACACACACAGCAAACAATGTGAACTTAGTACACAGCAAATAAACATACAAAAATAACACGACCCCAAAATATACTGCCAAGCACAGTCCTTACGAAAACAGTCCGATAAACAAATAGTCCAAAATATGTAGATCTGGATGAATGTAGTCCATAGCACAAGTCATTGTACCGGAGCGACCGGATGAATATAGTCTGTGGCAAAAAGGTCCCCACACCCAGATGACTGGGTGAGGAGTTCAAAACACAGTCCCGAGAAGGAAATGTAAACACAAGTTCCAGAGAGCAAACAGTACATAAAGTAATAACCGGGAAGTTGCTTACACACACTGAAGACGTCCGAGCCTGATGATAGCAGCGGCACTACAGGGAGCACACTGCAGGAAGCTGTAGAAAGACAAAGATCTCACAGAGCTCCAGGGAAGTAAGTGGACCAAGGAGAGCAGCTGAGCAGGAGCAGACCAGGAACCAGTATACTCAAGCAATTAATGATCACCTGAGCCAGGTCTTTATGCAAACGAGACAGGAAGAAGGGCAAACAAAACAATGATCTCCATGTTGACTGAGGGCAATATTGTCAAACGGCAAGCTGGAAAACCTGGAATACTGACACTCTGGCTCACTCTCCACATTTGACCCAGTTACAGAAAAAGATGTTGCCAGGCTTCTCTCTTCCTCTCATCCTACTACATGCACCACTGACCCCATTCCCTCACACCTACTCCAGTCTCTCTCTCCGGTGATCACCACTAACCTAACCAAAATCTTCAATCTCTCCATCTTTTATGGCATCTTCACCTCCTCTTTCAAACACTCTATCATTACTCCATTATTAAAGAAACCTTCTCTTAACCCATCCTGCACTAATAACTACAGACCAGTCTCCAATCTCCCCTTCATCTCTAAACTGTTGGAGCGCCTAGTCTACTCCCGACTCACCCATTACCTCTCCACTCACTCTCTTCTAGATCCATTACAGTCTGGTTTCCGCCCCCTACAATCTACAGAAACTACCCTCATCAAAGTGACCAATGACCTTTTGATGGAAAAACGTAATGGCAACAACTATCTCTTTATTCTTCTTGACCTCTCTGCAGCTTTTGACACTGTTGACCACCTTCTCCTACTCACTATGCTGCACTCATTCAGCATAAAGGTCACCGCTGTCTTCTTATTATCTTCCTATCGTTCTGACCATTCCTTAAATGTATGATTTGCTGCCTCCACTTCTTTTCTTGCTCTCATTTTGGAGTCCCTCAGGGTTCAGTACTTGTCCCTCTTCTCTGGTCTCTCTAGACAGCCCCAATTGGACAGACCATCTTCAAATTTGGCTTCCAGTACCATCTTTATGCTGATGACAGGCAACTATAAACTTCTTCTCCTGACCTGACCCCCATTGTATTACAGAACGCCAATGACTGTCTAACCGCTGTTTCCAACATCATGTCCACTCTCTAAAACTCAACCTTTCCAAACCGAACTTGTTCTCCTACAGCCCACCACTAACCTCACTAATTCTGACATCTCCCTCTCAGTGCAGGATCAGAATAATGCCCAAGTAGCAGGCTTGCTGTCTGGGTGTTATGTTTGACACCAATCTGTCCTTCACTTCCTATATACAATCTCTTGCCTGCTCTTGCCACTTGCAACTGAAGAACATCTCTAGAATACACCCCTTTTTCACCATGGAAACAACATAAACCCTCATTGCGGCCCTGATCCAATTCTGCCTTAATTATAATTGTCTATTAATTGGCCTCCCTCTCACTAGACTGTCCTCTCTCCAGTCCATCCTTAATGTGGCAGCCAGGGTCAGCTATTCGGCTAACCATTACTCAGATGTTTCTGCTCTGTACCAGTCATTGCATTGACTGCCCACACATTATAGGATCCAATTCATATTGCATGTTCTCACCCACAAAGCTCTTCCAGTGCAGCACCTTGCTACCTCTCTACCCTCATCTCTGTCTATCACCCCACCCGTTCTCTTCACTCTGGAAGTGACTTTAAACTAACATCTGCACTAATCCGAACCAGCTCCAAGACGTCTCCCAAGCTGCACCAATCCTCTGGAATACTCTACCTCAAAAAATTAGGTTTATACACAACTTACATAGTTTCAGGCGCTCCCTAAAAACACATCTTTGTAGGGCAGCCTATCATGCTCCCTATCGAAGTCATTTAGACATTCACTCCACCAGACCCAAAAGAATGGCTGGAGGCCACTCATGCAGCTCTTATCTATTCTCCATTCCCGCAAGTTGGCTGGACCATCATTGTAAATAAGCACCTGTACTTTGTGTCACCCCCACCTCATTGTAGATTGTATAATCTTATAAGCAACGCCGTCATTATTTTGCTTAAATTTTTATATTTTCACTGGCTATAGAGCCCGGCGTTGCCCACTCCTTCATAGCTCTGTCCCTCCACATAGCCCCACCCCATCCACATAGCTTCCTTCTCTGGTAGCCCCGCCCTCCACATAGATATTCCCTCTCCACATAGCACTGCCCTGGGACTAAGTGGAGGGGGTAGAGCAATGTGGAGGCGGCGGGGTTACCCGAGGGAGCTGAACTATGATACATACACACACGTACACTCAGCTTTATATATATAGCTAGAGACTTTACAACTGTTGTCCAACTCAGGCCTATCAGCCAGCTGATCGTGTGACTTGACCTGTGGCTTTGGTCCTTTTGTGATGCCATGTGTTCATTTGCATATGATGATGCCACAATGGCCTTTGTGTTGTCATGGAACAGTGGCTGTAAAACACCATGCAGTGTCAATATCAGTCATTTGTCTTTGAACACTCAGTGGGTGAAGACACATTTTCTTGTGCTTGGTAAGTTAGTGGAATAATAGCATAAGTTAATAGTTAATAGTTAAGTTAATAGAATAACCCAAATAATAGAAAAGCTGTATAGTAGAAGACAGACTTCACCACAGATTTACTTCCTTGAATGGCTAGCACTTTTGTTACATTTTGTTTTGTTTTTTGGGGGAAATGGATTTGGGGGCGATGTTTTTTTTTTGGGGGGGGCAGGTTTGTGGGGGAGGGCAGGTTTGGTGGGGTGGGGAGGTGCGTGTTGGGGGGGCAGATTTGAGGGCATGGGGGGCATAATGCCCATATATGGTTGTAAGGCTCATATATGGTTATATATGTCTGTAAGCCTTGCTTCACTCTGCTGAGTCATTTCAGTGGCCCTTGAGGAAGTAGCTGTTGTTCTCATGTCTGCAAGACTTGCTTCTTTCTACTGAGTCGTTTCAGTGGCCCTTGAGGAAGCAGCTGTTGCTCTCTTGTCTGCAAGCCTTGCTTCTCTCTGCTGAGACGTTTCAGTGGCTCTTGAGGAAGCAGCTCTTGTTCTCATTTCGGTTAATCTTGCTCTCTCTGCTGAGACGTTTCAGTGGCTCTTGAGGAAGCAGCTCTTGTTCTCATTTTGGATAGCCTTGCTTCTTTCTGCTGAGACATTTAAGTGGCCCTTGGGGAAGCAGCTCTTGCTTCCCTTTCTTCCAATTTCTGTATTAATTTCAGTAATTCATGCCTCCCTTTCTTCAATTTTTGTACTCATTTCTGTAATTCTTGCCTCCCTTTCTTCCATTTCTGTAGGTCTTGCTCATTGAGGCATAATACAGCTTTTCTCTTAGCGTGTATCGACAATCATCCAGTCACATTCTTTTTCTTATGGGTCATAAGATCAGAATGGTCAGGCAGTGACATAACATGGAATTTTATAAGCTAACATCCTACATTCTATTGTGACATCACATTGGAGGGGACGTGGCTATGTTGAGTGGGTGTGTCTATGCAGAGTGGGTATGGCTATGTAGCATGGGTGTGGTTGTGTTGAGTGGGTGGGGCTATGCTGAGTGGGCAGGGATTTACTATGTGACTGTAGAGTGGGAGTGACTATGCAGAGTGGGCAGGGCTTTTCACGTGACTATTTGGAGTGGACGTGGCTTGCCACATACACACACCCACATACATACATACATACACTCAGCTTAATACTGTATATTAGATAACTGTTACTTATGACTGTTTGTATATGAACCTCCGAATTGTACAGTGATGCAGAATATGTTGGCGCTATAAAAATAAAGATTATTATTGTTATTATACGTCTGTTTTATGAATAGACTGTTTTCAGAACACACCTCACTTTATGTGTATTACAAAAAACATCCTGTGCTTGTGTGTGTGTCAGGATGTGGAGATGGTGGAGAATTTCAAATATTTGGGGGTTCATCTGGACAGCAAGCTTGATTGGAGGTGCCATATGGAGAAGGTTTGCAAGAAAGGGATGAGTAGACTTTACTTCCTAAGAAAATTAAGGTCGTTTAATGTGTGTAGCAAAATGCTTGAAATGTTCTACCAATCTATTGTGGCGAGTGCAATCTTTGCTGCAATAATATGCTGGGGTAGTAGTGTGCGCACAGCTGACGCTAATAAGCTGAATAAACTTATCAAGAAGGCTAGTGCGGCGGTGGGTCTACAACTTAGGACTTTCGAGGAGGTATTAGAGGATAGAATTAATAAGAAATGCAAGGCTATAATGAGCAACAATACACACCCGCTCTCTGAACTGTTTGCGAAGCAGAAGAGCACATTCAGCAAGCGTCTAATCTAACTAATGTGTAAAAAGGAAAGATACAGAAAATCGTTTGTTCCGACAGCTGTGGGGATGTTTAACAAATGTATAAGTGTAAAGCGTCCCAAGACTATGTGAAGTTTTATGTGTATGGGGGGAATAGGTGAGGTACATGTACCAGTCTACCCACATCTGCTGTCCATATAGACTTATTTTGTAAAGTGTGAAATGTTCTTGATCTTTGTTCTGCTGCTGTAATACTGTAATTTCCTCCGGGATCAATAAAGTTTATCTTATCTTATCTTATCTTATCTTATCCAACCTACATGTATCAGATTTACTGGAAAATATATATGCAAATGGTGAGTTGTAATATATGTAAAAAAAACAATTGACGCAGCAAGTGCACCAAATAAAATTCTCCAAGATGCAAATGGTACAGTCAGGGAGTAAAACCTGTAATTCTCGGGTTTTCCAGATAACAGATGTGGTTCTGGAGAGCAGGTGTCAGGGAGTCTGATATGATCACCAGAAGTAGGGAAACATGATCTGACCATCTGACTAGGAGATCCTACATGGTCCCTTATTCCAGAGGTATGCCTGATGGTGGCAAGGTCTGGACTGCCATCACAGCCTTGACTCCTCAATAACTCTGGTTAAGCCCCTTTCTCCCACACCAGAGATAAGGGTTGAGACTGGAAAAAGACTCCCACACAAGAGAGACAAAAAAGAGAATACTGAAGCACAAAGTCACCAAAGCTCATCCACACTAGGGAAATACACAATGGCACACAGGGAGAAATGAAGTACATAGTCCCCCATCCTACTGTATCCTAACCCACCCCTCATAGACTGTGAGCCCTCGTGGACAGGGTCCCTGCCCCTCCTGTACCTGTACGTCCTGATCGCCTAGATTTAGTGTACTTGTTCTTGTCTCCCTCATCCTCATGTAAAGCGCCATGGAACCCAATGGCGCTATATAAATAAATAATAATAATAATAACATAGTGGAGATACACAAACAGCAAGGGGAAATCCACTGCACAAGAGAAAGCATACATCTGTTCACCAAAACACTGGATAAAAAACACAATAAGACCAGCATCGCTGAAGCCTTGCAAGAGCTATAATCAGCATGGGAGACACAGTTCCACAATTACTTAAAGGGTGGAGGTAGCTGTGATAGTGAGACAGTCCCTTGTGACTCCAGCAGCAAATCACCACCCAGCTGGTAATGAACTCCTTCCCAACCAATGACCAGTAAGCACAAAAACTTTCAACACCCAAAGACTGAGCAACTAAGGGCCCTTTCACATCAGCGGTAATTTGAAATCGCGGCAGATGCGGTGAAAAAAACGCATCTGCCGCGATTGCCGCATAGCCGCCGCATAACCGCTGCACTTGCGGCGCGGTTGCGGTAATTGCCATAGTAAGTATAGGGGGACTTGCAGCAGGTGCGGCAAGTGCGGTTTTGCACTTGCGGCAGGTGCGGCCACGAAAAAAAACAGCGGCTGACCGCGGTTTTTTTCGCGACCGCACCTGCCGCAAGTGCAAAACCGCACTTGCCGCACCTGCCGCAAGTCCCCCTATACTTACTATGGCGATTACCGCAACCGCGCCGCAAGTGCAGCGGTTATGCGGCGGCTATGCGGCATCTGCCTCGATTTCAAATTACTGCTGATGTGAAAGGGCCCTTAGAGGCACAAGAGAGTTTGTCAGACTCGCGTTTCCTGTGCGCTCTGCAATACCACATATCAGGGGATTCTCTATGGAGCCGGCGGCTGCGGTAAACATCAGGTAACCATAGTGACGCAAAGAGCAGGCGGCACATAGTGTTACATTCCTTTAACGCTATGTGCTCTGCCTGCCTGCCACTAAGTTTTTAACGGATTCCCGGAGCAGCTCAAGTCTGACCCTAGCTTAAGTCAAATGTGTAATAGTTTCCTCGCTCACCGATGAGTAATCTTCATACACCCAATACTGTGCTTAATAAGTGCAGCTAACATGGGTATGGGAAAGAAAAGTACAAAATAATGTGGAAGTCACAAGTTATCAGCTAGGGTCATCCAGAGTCATATACCATACATATATATATATATATATATATATATTTATTAAAAAAAAACCTTGCTGGTCCAAAAAACTGAAAAAAACATTGGATAGAATCCCATTCATGACAACTAGGGATGGGCGAATCTACTTGCTGGGACTCGTTACTCGGCGAGTAGTAAGGGACTCGCAGGACTCGGTACTCTGCGAGTTTCCCAACGATTACTCGCACAGTAACGAGTCCAATGCAAGTCAATGGCAATCCTAGTTTTGTCAGAGTTTACTTTTTCTCACTCGCTAGACTCGCTATATCACATCGCTATGTAGCTTCAATCTCCCCAAATCGTTTAAACAATCGCACCGCTTCACGGATACCCGCTATCAGCAGCGAGTCTGAGCGAGTCTACGAATCCGAGTCCTGTATACTGTATTCTGGACTCGCGAATACAAAATCTGTTATGTTCCGACAAAGCTTCCGAGACAGCCTAGCGTGTTAGGTCAGAAAACTTGTGAAGATGGACAAGCATGTTAGCCAATCATATTCAGTAATGCCACAGCTATGTTGGTTGTGGCAGGACTATGATTGGCTTCTGTCCATCGTGATGCCTATGTCATGTATGAGAGGCGAGGCTGTATATAAGCCTTGCCACCGCCATTTCCTCCACATTCCTGTGACGATCTGAGCTAGTGCAGGGTGAGGTAGATGCTGGAGCAGATCATAGGGAGTGTCAGTCAGTGTAGGGAAACTTCAAGATTCCTTATATTTAACCCAAACAGCTCTTCTGAGAGCTACCAGGAGGACAGAGGAGTACTGTGTAGAGGACTGTAGGCAGGCAGGCAGGCAGGGAGGAGCAGCCTTTATGGTGGGTTTACACGTTGCGATATTGGCGTCCAACTCCGACCAAAAGTCACGTGGTTCGTGCGTTGGACCCGATATCGTTCCTGCGTTGTACAGTGTGAACATCCGATACGATGCAGGAATGATGGTAAACCGATATCGGGGGTCGAATGAGCGTGCTATTCAACCGCCCGATATCGGATGCCGGTTGGAGCCGGATCGTCCCATGTAACAGCCCAACTCCGATGTGTACTGCAACGTCACCCATTCACTCCCATGTTAAATGGTCGTTCCTGGGTCGGGGGGCGTACACATCGTAGGGACGTTGTATCCCGATATCGCAGCGTGTAAACTTCCGATGCGATTCAGGGAAAACCGGGCACGAAATGCGCGCTCCCGCGCCGTTGTATACGATATCAAAATGATATCGTGACATGTAAACCCACCATTACAGTGCACACAGGACCAACCTCATAGCTTAGCTTACTCACACAGCTTTCCTAATAGCTGAAGTCAGAGGCTTAGCTGAGGTACTATTTCTTATTTTTTTGCACCTGATAGATTTTGGGTCATAATAACCCCTTCAGCTTTATTTTCTCTGTGGCAGACCAGTGCGTTGCTGCTCTCCTACCTGCAAATAGCACGTACGCCACCTGCTTGTGCGACTACTTGTGCGCACTTAATAATTTTTGCAGGGACTAGTGTGCTGCTTCACTGCCAAGTGTTAGCACACACTTAACCCGCCAAAACGTCAATGCGAGCGCTTTCCGAGACACATCTGCGATTTGTAAATCGCACATTACTCGCTATTACTCGCTTCCCCATTCATTAACATTGGACTCGCTAGACTCGCAACGAGGATGGGTCACCTATGACGCTCTCGGGGTCCAGATGTGTGACTGTGCAAACTTTTGTGGCTGTAGTTGCGATGGTGTAGATGCCAATCCCAGATATGCACACACACACACATACATACACACATTCAGCTTTGTATATTAGATATCTAATATATAAAGCTGAATGTGTGTGTATGTGTACAGGTTACTACTCGGACTCGCTGGACTCGCAACGAGTACCGAGTCTCGGACCCGGACTCGTTAGAGTCCAGCGAGTCCGAGTATTTCAGGATTCGCCCATCTCTAGTTGTAATCTTTAACTTAACAGACTTGACCCTAAAACATTATAGGGCAAGTTTGCTTGACTAAAAATACAGCTGAATGTCAGCCAAACAATTGACTAAAGCCACCAAGCACTATAGATAGATGTTCGATCACTCAGCTGGCAGTGAGATTGCTCGTCGCTCCCATATACTGGAGCACTCATTCTTCCCAGTGTCCCTGTATTCTGTATGGAAGCTGCTGTTAGACCCCTTTCACATCAGTGGTTTGCTGATGTTTCCAGCTGATCCAGAAGATGGCGCTGGATCTGCCGCCTAACGGCCGACTTGCGGCACCAATCCGGCAAGCCCTATGCCTTGTCTATGGGGCTTGAGGTCCGGTGTGGGAAGTGCGGTTCTGCCAGATCCAGCAGATACAGCATTTGCTGTGGCAAAAAACTTGCTGCTAATCGTGTTGTTTTGCGGCCGCAACTGCCAGATTGCAGCAAAAATGCAATTGCCGCAAGCCCCATAGAGAATGTATGGGGGCTTGCTGCAATCGTACTGCAGGGCGGCTGGATCCGGACAGAACCGCTGAGATGAAAGGGGCCTTATGGTACCGTCACACGCCGCAATATCGGCTGCCGACATGAGGAGATCTAACGTGCGCGTGCACGTTTTTCATGCTCGCCTCAGATCGCCGATGGCAGTATTAGGGTATGTGCACACAGGGAGTTTTAGGGCCGGATTAGCAGCGGAAACCGCCGGTCGGTTTACATAAATTTCATGCAAATTTATGTTAATCCAAACCGGCGTTTGGATTAACATAGAAACCTATGTAAACCGACACCCGCTGTGCACACAGCGGCGGTTTACACATGCTCATCCGTTGCTAACCCGCCGGGTTCCCAGCGGGTTAGCAAAGAATGAGCATGCTCTATATTCCGGCCGGTTCTGCAGCGGCTGCAAGCAGAATCATGTACTGCTTCCAGCCGCTGCAGAATCGCCGGCGCTAACCCGCTGTGCACCGCCGCACACCCGCCCGTCACCCGCAGCACGGACCCGACAGGAAGCCGGTGGACGGCTCCGGAGCTTCCTGTCGGGTCCCGCCCAGCCGCCGCCGCCACTAACCCGCCCCCGTGCGCACATACCCTTACACACCACAATCTCGCCCTGAAATAAAGGCGATGTGTCGCCTCGGAAATAGCCTCACCCACAACGGAACCAATCCGGTGTAATTCCCTCACCGCTTCACATGCTGCAATCTCAAAGGCAATGTGGGCGTACATGTTCAGCGCCCCGAGGTCATAGGCGTGCCATATCGGTCAACACCGCACCCCATAGCCACTCATTGGACAACACAACTGTGTTACGATTGGTCAGCCTGCTCTTGAAGGTTGGCTAATACATGACGCAGTTGTGTATCGGAGTTTCTCATGAATACACGCTCGTGTCGTTAATTGTGGCTCTTGCAACACACTTTCCAGATGCCAAAGCGTCATACAGGAGCGGTGTTGTGCAGTACAGTGGATTAGACTAAAGAATGGCTATGTGTGCATCTGTAGGTGATGGTGGTAAGATTCAAACCACATTATGGACATATGTGCCTGCATTGGTCCACGTCATGGCAGAGTTGCCATGGCTGAACTGAAGTATTTGTGAGCACACATGTTTGCGTGTGTGTACTGAAGTGTACCTACATCCCGCACAAACACCATTGCCTGTTCCATGTGTGTGGACACGTTCCCATGTGGGCAAACACATCATAATGGACATGTACACACAGTCACGGCATACAGTGTGGGCCAAAGGGCTGGACCTGTGTACTGGACATTAGCAGACAATGCATCACGGACCCATCAATAACATTTTATGGATCACATACCTCTGTGCACAGCATAAAGCTATGTGCAACTTCCCTGTATTCAAAAATAACGACACTTTTTGTTTTTTTTGTTTATTGTTTTTAGTTGGATTTTTTGTGCACAAAAGCAAAGGTATTTGCAAATCACACACAAAACATTAAAAACATCATGCAAATAAAGACAAAATTGTGAAAAATTATGGCCATACCCAAACATGTGACAGTACAGAACCCAAAAAATAATCACTAACTAACTAATGTGTCAAAACCGAAAATGAAAAAAACACAACCCGAAAACAAAAAAAACCCCACAAAACTACACCATCCTCCTCAGGTTTCTGCCTCACAACACCAGCTACCCTACACCTGCTGGTGCTGCCAGGCCACTGCCCCAGGGCCATTAAAGTGGCTCAGTGGCTGGAGTGGCGCCACACCATGGTCGGCAGCACGCCAATCCCTGGGACTGATCTCCCCTGTTGTGGAGTCCACAGAATCCACATAACTTGTATGATGACCGATCCCTACGACGCAGGAAGTTATGCAGCACACAGCAGGCCAGCACTACCACATCAATAGATTCCACTTTCATATGCAAAGACGTATGAAACACGCGGAGTGTATTGGCCATGATCCCGAACGCATTTTAAACCACACTGCGAACCCGGGATAGCCGGTAATTGAAAATGCGCTGCTCAGAAGTAACTGTCCTCTGGGGATATGGCCGTAGTAGGTGAGCCTGAAGTGGGAATGCTTCATCCCCCACAAACGCAAAGTTGAGATGATGGGTTGTCTCATGATTTGAGGGCAAGTTCAGAGCACCTCTCCTTAGGTCTTGGGCCAAGGAGCAGTGTGCAAACACACCCCCATCTGAGACACACCCGTTCATGCCAACATCCACGTAGAGGAACTCATAGTGAGCATCCACCAGAGCCATGAAGACCACGCTAAAATATCCTTTGTAATTATAACACAAGGACCCGTGTTGGGGGGTTTCGTGATCCTCACGTGCTTACCATGCAAAGCACCCCCGCTGTTTGGAAATTGCCATCGATCCTCAAAACCTCTGGCAAAATCCATCCATTCAGTGGGGGTTGTTGGGAACTGCATATAGGATGGCAGCAGACTACTCCAGATGGCCTCACACGTCTCGGGGATCAGGCGGCTCAGCAGGGACAGTGACACACGTGAAGTGTATTGCAGGTCTGTCCTTGAACACCTGTTGCCAGGAACCGCAAAGTTACTGCCAAACGCTCCTCAGGTGGCACAGCTCGACGCATCAAAGTGTCCTGTCGGGCTATCAATGGCCTTATGCGTTCCAAGAGGAATGTGAAAGAGTCCTCAGACATACGGAGATAGTTCTTGAAATCATGCGGACTCCGATCCTCCAGCTCATAGACCAGCCACATGTGGCTCAGGTTGTCCCGTTGCAGAAGCCAATCCCGAGCCCAAACATGCCGTGGTCTGTGATCCCGCAACCTCTCAACTCTATCCTCCAGCCACAATTCCTCTTCCACCAAGGCAAGAGCCACAATAGCATCTCCATCAGGGTCCATGATGTTTCACCTACAACCTGCAAACGTTATGGAAAAAAATATCAACACAAGAACAAATCATCACACATCCAAAATACCCACCACCTCCTTCCCTACACATCTCCTAGCCACTTAACAACATCCTACCCAAGTCTGCTGATATGGGCACCTACATACATATATAGCACCATTGAAGGGTCACTCACAACATTACACTGCCTCACAACCAAACCTGCTATCACCACACCCATGGCCCTCCTCAAAAATATCCAATATCCATCGTCCAAATGGACACATCATGACCATTATAGCTGCCCATAATGTTTATGTATGAGCACAAGGCGTAGGAAAAGAGTAACCTGACAATTACGGAATGATGGTTATTACTAATTAAATACAATTACATTAGACACGTACCACAGCCATGTGTTTTAAGGGCAAAATATCTGGCCACGCAGCAGACTATTGCATACTCATCATGTCCAAAAGACATCCCTGAGGTGTTGATAAGGCCAGATCTTCACACGCAGACATTCACACAAGCCACATCGACCACTCCACATCTCAGTATGGCAGAATACTTCCATTGTGTGTGCTAAATGACAGTACTATGTGGCCAAAATCCATACGTTCCACAAACTAACCACAGATGCCTCCTTCAAACATGATCCTGTATGGCAAAGGCAAAATGGCTTTTGGGGCCAACAAATACAATCCATCGAATTGCTGAACACAATAGATCAATCAAACACAGCATCATTACAAACTACATACACCAGCACTTGGGCGTCTGCTACAGTACACAATAACGATCCGTAATGCAAAGATGTATCAAACGCTACACACAGCCATATCACAGATCATGTGTGACCATTAATACTTACTTAATGACTCTGGGCAGCAAGCGTGCTGTAGGACGGTCATTAGCGCTTTTTATATGAAGAATAAAGAATCACACAGCATCTGCGTCATCTAATCGATGTAGCCGCCTGGGTGTTGGCAGGTGCGACCACTGATGATGCGCCAGTGCTGCTTTTTGATTGGTCATGTTGTGTTTAAAAAGTGATGTGCTGGGCCACCACCCATGCTCCTACTTCAATGTGCATCGTTCTAGTAGCGTCTCATCCCAAGAACTCTGTTGGACAGACGGTAAGTCGGGGGACATGCTATTGTGCTTATCATGTAGTTTATTTTATGTGTGGCTGCAGACGCATATGTTGCCAGATGTTTGGGCGCCTTATCTACAGCTTCATTTAGCATCCTGTAGAAGTGTGTTTAGCATCGGCAACGCATCATATCACCCCTCCGTGTCCTCTTGCACACATAATGATCCTTGAGACCAATTGCAGGACAATGTGTCCTACAGCACTATAATTTTACATAAATATGTGTTGTGGTCAAGAGTGTGTGTTATATTTGGTTGTACTGCCATGTGTGCCATTTCCCAAGTACACAGCTTTGTAATCTGTCCCTGGCCAGCCCCAAAATACATATAACCCGTGGCATGTGCACCATGTCCCATCTCTGTCCACATGTAAAGGCCATTACTGAATCTGCAGACACAACCTAACTACTGGACCACCTGTCATTGGTAGTGCTGGACATGGATTGACCACACAGAATAGGGTGTGACGTGATATGTACATGTATGTATTTTTTGTGACATAAACTTTTATTTTTTTCTAGATGGCTGAGGTTACTGATTTTGTCCGAAACCTCCTCACCATGTACCAGGACCACGAATGCCTGTGGCGGGTGATGCTGCCTGAGTATAAAAACAAGGCATTGAGGGTTGTGGCCTATGGGCACCTTGTCGAGCTGGCCAACCGGCTCGACCCAACTAAGATCTGGACGGTGCCCATGGTTGCCGAGAAGATCAAGCGCCTGCGTGCTCACCAAGGCAAATAATAAATGGATGGATGCGCGGTCCGGGGCTGGAGCTGAGGAGGTCCCTAAGCCACGTCTGTGGTATTATGACCTCCTCACCTTCACCGTGGGCCTGGAGGCGCCTCGGGGAACACGGTGCAGCAGGCTCCTTGCGCAACCATCTTTGGTCACAAGCCAAGACCCTGCCCCGTCACCGGAGGTGCGTAATTGTGTTTGTGTGACCTATGTACACAGATTGTTGGTTGCACTGATGTGGGGTTTTCAGCACATGTAGAAGGCACAATTTTGTTACTCTTTCACCATTCTTCTTCTGTGTGTTCTTCAGTGTGTTGCGTCGTGGCTGTTGCCACAGATTGTGCTGTGTTATGTGTGGTCACTTGGCATATCAATTTGGAGTGTCAGGTGAGTACAGCGCACTGGTCTACTTCTTTCTTCAGCTCTGTTTCCAACCCAGCTACTGCGACACACAATGTTGTGCTCGGTGTTTGGTTGTGGTAATTGATGTCATTACATTGCAAATGTGGCTAATGGTGTTTTTCCTTCTGTTTCATTTACAGGCCTCTCTGGAGTCTGGCTCTACTGCCAAGGACCCACTCATCAACATCTTTGGGAGAGCCAGTGCCTGAGACCAGTGGTGGGGGGCCGTGCCCAGGGCCCAGCTCTGGCATACGCCGAAGACATACACCTGCCCAACCAACACAGAGCTGGATACCTGGGCTAAACGGGTCCTCTTGGAGAGAGCGAGAACCCCCAGCTCTGGAATTGGGCACATCGCCAGTGAGATGATGGCGCGCATGGAGCCAGAGCAACGTAACATCGCCGACAGGGACATATTCTGTGTCCTGGAAGCGGGCGTAGATGAGACACTGAATTGGGGTGGTGCCTTTACGTTGCCCAGGAAAACCACCCCCGTGCCCACTGCGCCCCAAAGACGCATGGTGAGGGATCGGCAAAATCAGGATCCTCCACCTCCCCCCACAAAGACAGCACTACCGACCTGCCACCACTGGGTGGTATTACGGGGATGAGGGGAAGGAGCTATTGTCTGAGCCAGCAGAGGAGGAAGACCAAGGACGCTACTAGGCAATGCATTACATTGCATGACGGACTGTTGTGTATAATTTTGACACAAATACATGGGGTTTTTTTTGTTACTATTTTGGTAATAAACCACCCTTTGATTTGCCATACCTACGTCCACATATGTCTGGTTGTGCAGTATGGTTGTGTGTGTAGTGTGTTGTGGGTGTAATGGTGACGTTTGTGTGGCAGAAGGAGAGGCCTCATGTACACAATAACATATTTGGGGCATTGTTGCAGGCACAAGCCTATCCATAGCTGACATGTGTGAGCATGGGGAGATTAGGAGTCTTCTGTGGCCGACATAGGGAAGTGTGTGTGTTTGTGTGTGTTTGGTAATGTGTGTGTGATATTGGAGAGACTGATGTAAAATATGGCTTCATCCGTGGTCCAATGGTACAGTATGGTCAGGTTTTCATCATGTCACACTGCACACCTACGCCAAGTCATTAGCCATGTGTTGTGTTTAATCTTTTAACTGGGACAAGGTCTCCCTGTGTGTGCACAGACAAGGGATCACACCGTATAATTAGTGTCAAGAACATTTATTTATTGTTTTACATTAGTGAAAAGATGTTTGTTCAGATTTAGTAGTAGGCAAACCATACTACCCACTTTCCCAATGTGGGATGCTATAAGAAAAGAGGCCAATGGGGACTAACCAACTAAGGTGCCAACATGGCAACAGGGACAACAACAATGGTCCAACATGGACAACTTGAACAATGTGACAGTGGCCACATTATTGTGGGGGGTTTGGTGGAGTAGGGGCCTTGGCGGACTGGGCTGCCTGGAGGACGTGGATCATGGCACCCAACCGGGCAAGGTATTGCTGTCCTTGTTGGTGTGCCCTCTCCAGATGCAGCTGTGCCTCCTGGTGAGCCAGCAGCAGCTCCTCACTACTTGGTACAGGCGACAGGAGACTTGAGTGTGCCCCCAAGTGCAGTTGCAAAAACCATCAAGCGCTACAAAGAAACTGGCTCAGATGAGGACCGCCCCAGGAAAGGAAGACCAAGAGTCACCTCTGCTGCGGATGATAAGTTCATCCGAGACAGCCGCTGCACAGGCTGTGGCAGAGATCCTTACAGCAACGCCACCGTGCAGAGCCAGGAGGCAGGGGTGCAAACGGATGACCCCGTGGACCCGCCTGCAGGCCCTACCAGCATTCCACAGACCCAGGACTCCGGAGATCCTGACCAGGAGCCAGACGTCGTAGTTGAGGCCGAAGAAGGGGACGACGACGACCAGAGCGGTTCCGTGGAGGAGAACTCTGATCCCAGTTATCCCGTTTTATAGAAATAATGTGTTTGAGCCTGGACTGTTGCTGTTAAGCCAGAGACTCTCGTGTGATATTTTGTGTTCATCCAAAGCAGCCCAGTGATGATAAATCACACTGGACTGTGAAGGACAATAATTACTTCTGGGTCTACATGGTTACCGGACCCCCGTGTGGCCGATGAAACAGTTAAATAATGTTTTTTTTATTTTTTTTTGCAACGTTCTAAGCTTGGTGCCTCCCATAAAGTGAAGAATAAGAATGCGTAACCTTTGTAAATATGTTACCTATTAATGTTGTTTATTGAAAGAAAAAAAGAGAAAATTCTACTCTACTGGTACACCAGGTAAACACGCTCGTAGACGAGTGTATTCCACCAAGGGGGAATGTGGCTTCCCACTGGTCAGGCGTCACAGTTGGGGTACTGCACCCATAAAAGAGTGTGCAGTTATCTCTGTCACAGTGGGAATGCAAGGTTAGTAGGAGGCTCCCATCCAAGCACTCCCACACTCGAGCCTAGGCAAATGGTTGGAGCCCATTATGCACTATCATATCATTGTACAGCAGAAGATCACAGCGTGTATTTATATCTTCTTAGTGACATGATTGCTATTTGAAGAGAGAAACCCCCTGCTCATATATCACATAGGATAGTGTATCAGGGGCAGGATCGTAGTGTGACCATGGGTCCGGCACCCAAGCCCCCTGCCAAGCACCCTGTTCAGAATGAAGTATAAGGGCACAGGAATGTAAGATGATCCTGATGGTCCCAGGGTCCATGCCCCCAACACACCTCCTGATCTCTGCTGCAGCATAGCAGAATAGGCTAAATGGAGCTGAGTGGTGCAAACACAGCAGAATAGTACATGCACAGCAGGAACACCGGACTCCAAGTTCTAAAAACGAACAGAGATTTAATCACAGGACTCAGGATACAGGAAACTCACAGACTTCAGGTACAAGGTACACAGGACTTGATTTCAGAAACATTACAGGGAAGCTAGTAACAGGGGAAACACATTGACAGGATGTGTCTAGGGACAAAGACAAATAAAAGAAGGAGGGGGAACAAGATGCGCAATAGTGCCCTATCACTATGGCACTGAGTACAAAGTGGTGAAAAAGGGGGTTCACTCACCTGAGGCAGTTGTGTCACCCACAACTGGCTTGAAGGCGTATTCAATGCTTATTACCAGATGGCTGCTGCAGGATTTCCAGCGTCCACACAAGTGTGGAAACACATCAAGTTGTAGGGAAAAAAATGGTGTATCACAATCCGCGCTGCCAGAATCATCCGCTCCAAAAGTAATGCACATGAAGATGGAACTTCAACATAACTCCTTTATTTCCTCCAGCGCCCTAAAGAGAGTGCTATATCCCACTCACAGGGCTAGACCCAACATTAAAAGGGGACACGCCTGGAGGCACCTATATGAAAGATGACCTTTCCACTGATGCATATACAGTTTATGCATTATTAAGAAACCACTACAAAAGGGAAATTCCTTTTGGAACTCTACAATAGAAATAAGCCTTTACAGGACCAGATGATCTCCTAGGTGCAAACATTAAGGACAGCGATACTTTGATAAAGATCACGGAGTTGTGATCGAAATGTCAGCCAGATCGCAGATTGTCTTTATGCACTAAGGAAAAATAAACACATATCTTCACCTTGATAAACTTCTGAGTGTGCAGTGTTCTTTGAACTATACATGACATTGAGACCCAGGGGCCTCATACACTAGCACCTCAACGACTTCCAATAGGTGTGCAGGCCAATCACCATTATTACTGATTGCAGGCAGGACTGGAGCTGGTAACAGAAGCAGACCTTGAGCAGCAAGCTGGACCAACAAACATGATCAGGTTGAGTAAACCTAATACAAAGCATCGGTGACACCCAACAGGAAACAGGAACTGTAAATAGGAAATGCCCCCAGCAATAGGCTGAATACACCAATTCAAGGTGCACACACTTCTCCTATAAAAGTGAGGAAGGTGCAGCCACGCGCAAACAGGAACCCAGCATACCCTACACAGGGACTGAGGCCTAAGGCACCTGGCAGCGGCCACGAGGCTGGCACATGTGAAAAGTTGTACCACTTAGCAGAGGACCTCACAACCTGTTGATGTCTCCACAATGGAGCAGCCAGGGAATGCATACATGGATAGTTATGCAGCTTAGTAGAGGACCTCACAACATACGAACAGCTATGCAGTGAATAAGCTAGGGACTGGCCACTTGGATAGTCATGCAACAGAGTACCTTACCTCATGGACAGCAACGGTAGGCTAGCTGGGTAGTGGGAAGGAGCATAGGGACAGAGCAGTAGCATACACAGTAACATCACAGAAAGAAGGGACAAACACATTGGCGTTACAACCACAAGATAGCAACGAGGTAATGGCAACTGAATCTTACTTGCAGATGTGAGGTTCAAACATAAATAGCAGAAAGAGGTCTAAATAGTGTAGAGGACAATTAATAATCTAGAAACTTGATTAAAAGAGCTAGGCGTTAACTACACATAAGTAAACTGGGAAGAACTTGGAAATAAACTCTGGTGGTTGAATGGAAGTCAGGGGCTTGTATGAGATAATTAGACACCTGGCTGGGAGCTTGAGCTAAGCGAAAGATGAAGCATCTCCTAGGAACAATGCTATCGCATTACTCATACAGCACATGGCTGAATGCTTGTGATTCCATGATGGCTTTTGACAATCATGGCTTGTTTCTACAGACTTCCTTCTCACCAAAAAAGTAATTAAAATTTGGCCTGATTATTTTATGCAGCTGCAGGGGACTTCAGTGGGGTCCTCTACAACACCCATATTTTGCAAATATTTATTGACTACTTTTGAAAAACAGTATGTTTTTTTCTAGTCAATGGACCATTAATGTATGCACATGATTTGACTATGTAGATAATATTTTTCTTTTATGGAAATGGATCCAAATCTGATCTTGATTTATATGTAGACTACTTGAATAATAAACATCCTTTGATTAGTTTGACTCTGAAAGCGGAACGCACGTTATGCATTTTTTAGAAGTTGAGATGAGATTGAATAGAAGCACAAACAAATTAGACACAACTGTTGTATTAAAAGATTACAGATAGGAATAATTTATTAAGACACGATAGTTCCTACTCACCACAAACCTTTAACCCCTTTCTGTTAAAACCAGTTTTCATCTTCCTGACCAGGCCAAATTTGTCAAAGCTGACATGTGTCACGCACTTTATGTGGAAATAATTCTGGAATGCTTCAACATTTCCCAGTAATTCTGAAATTGTTCTGTTTGTGACACTTTGTATTTTATGTTATTTCTAAACTTAGGTTATTATGATTTGGGTTTATTTATGAATATTTCTAAGATTTTCTGAAAATTTAGAAAAAAATTGCATTTTAAATCTTTCAACTTTAACATTCTTAAAAAAGATAGTCATACAACATATAGTAGTACTAAATTACATTTCTCATGTCTACTTTTTCTTCAACATAATTTTTGAAACTGCATTTTTCTTTATTAGAATTACAACGGTTGTAAGGGCCTGGGGTACTCAGTAGCCAGGCCGGCAGTCTTTTGGGGAAGTCACAGTTGTGGTAGCCCAGCTCCATGGCCCTGACCGAGCAAATTAAGGGGAATATTTACAGGGGATTTGTAGATGATCATGACGCCACCTGTGGTATCTGGTCAGGGATGACCAGCGCTGCTTGTGTAGTTTCTCAGGGGATAGATCTATAGGCAGCTAGTATGGAACACTCCCCCAGACGGAGCGGGCTCCTGGGACTTTGTATGAAGTCTATATGGAGAATGGTGATGGTAGTTATGGTGCTGTGTGCATCATGGAGGGGGCAACAAGAAACAGGAAGACACAGGGGATGCAGTTCTTACCAGGTGCTTTCTTGTAACTTGCTCTGTGCAGACCCAGCCTGGCAGGGCCGGGACGATGGGTAGGCGACCCTAGGCGATCACCTAGGGCGCCATCTTGTGGAGGGCGCATTGCCCGCCCCCTAGAGGGCCCCGTGCTGACCGCCGGCGTCCGCGCCGGCCAGAGAGGAGGGAGGAGGGGACTTCCTGTCCTGCAGCTCTGCCCGGTGCCCGCCCCTCCTCTCCTCCAACATGGGGCCTATGGAGCGCGGATCCGAGGAAACAGCTGAGTTCCTCGGACCCGATCTTAGTGTACTGAGCATGCTCAGTATACTAAAATCGCTCTGTGCCATAATATCACTTCTGCAATGTATATTCATACATTGCAGAAGTGATATCCTGTGAAATGAAAGGGTTAAAAATAAAAAAATCATTATTCTCACCTCTCCACGATCCAGCGATGCCTCCTGCGCTCGGCTCTGTGCTTCCAGGACCTGGCCTGAAGTCACAGTGCAGTCACATGACCGGTTACCGCGGTAACCGGTCATGTGACTGTGACATCACGCCAGGTCCTGTGCATCAGAAGAAGAGAAGCTGGAAGCAGCGCGGGTGTCGTGGAGAGGTGAGAATGATGATTTTTTTATTTTTTAAGCTCTGCAGAAGGAGGACAAAGAGGGGGGCAAAGAGGGTCTGCAAAGAGGGGGGCAAAGAGGGTCTGCAAAGAGGGCAGCAAAGAGGGGGTGCAAAGAGGGTCTGCAAAGGGGGGCAAAGAGGGGGGCAAAGAGGGTCTGCAGAGAGGGGGGCAAAGAGGGGCTGCAAAGGGGGGCAAAGAGGGGCTGCAAAGAGGGGCTGCAAAGAGGGGAGCAAAGAGGGGGGCAAAGAGGGGGGGCAAAGAAGGTCTGCAGAGAGGGGAGCAAAGAGGAGGGCAAAGAGGGTCTGCACAGAGGGGAGCAAAGAGGGGGTGCAAAGAGGGTCTGCAGAGAGGGGGCAAAGAGGGTCTGCAGAGAGGGGAGCAAAGAGGGGGGCAAAGAGGGTCTGCAAAGAGGGGAGCAAAGAGGGGGTGCAAAGAGGGGCTGCAAAGGGGGGCAAAGAGGGGGGCAAAGAGGGTCCGCAGAGAGGGGTGCAAAGAGGGGGTGCAAAGAGGGGCTGCAAAGGGGGGCAAAAAGGGGCTGCAAAGAGGGGGGCAAAGAGGGTCTGCAAAGAGGGGAGCAAAGAGGGGAGCAAAGAGGGGCTGCAAAGGGGGGCAAAGAGGGTCTGCAGAGAGGGGAGCAAAGAGGGGGGCAAAGAGGGTCTGCAAAGAGGGGAGCAAAGAGGGGGTGCAAAGAGGGGGGCAAAGAGGGTCTGCAGAGAGGGGGGCAAAGAGGGTCTGCAAAGAGGGGAGCAAAGAGGGGGTCCAAAGAGGGGCTGCAAAGAGGGTCTGCAAAGAGGGGGGCAAAGAGGGTCTGCAGAGAGGGGAGCAAAGAGGGGGTGCAAAGAGGGGCTGCAAAGAGGGGCTGCAAAGAGGGGTGCAAAGAGGGGGTACAAAGAGGGGAGCAAAGAGGGGCTGCAAAGAGGGGGCAAAGAGGGTCTGCAGAGAGGGGGGCAAAGAGGGTCTGCAAAGAAGGGAGCAAAGAGGGGTCCAAAGAGGGGCTGCAAAGAGGGGGGCAAAGAGGGGGGCAAAGAGGGTCTGCAAAGAGGGGGGCAAAGAGGGTCTGCAAAGAGGGTCTGCAAAGAGGGGGGCAAAGAGGGTCTGCAAAGAGGGGAGCAAAGAGGGGGTGCAAAGAGGGGCTGCAAAGGGGGGCAAAGAGGGTCTGCAGAGAGGGGAGCAAAGAGGGGGGCAAAGAGGGGGTGCAAAGAGGGGCTGCAAAGGGGGGCAAAGAGGGGGGCAAAGAGTGTCTGTAAAGAGGGGAGCAAAGAGGGGGGCAAAGAAGGTCTGCAGAGAGGGGAGCAAAGAGGGGGGCAAAGAGGGTCTGCAAAGAGGGGAGCAAAGAGGGGGTGCAAAGAGGGGGGCAAAGAGGGTCTGCAGAGAGGGGAGCAAAGAGGGGGGCAAAGAGGGTCTGCAAAGAGGGGAGCAAAGAGGGGGTGCAAAGAGGGGCTGCAAAGGGGGGCAAAGAGGGGGGCAAAGAGGGTCTGCAGAGAGGGGTGCAAAGAGAGGGTGCAAAGAGGGGCTGTAAAGGGGGGCAAAGAGGGGCTGCAAAGAGGGGGGCAAAGAGGGTCTGCAAAGAGGGGAGCAAAGAGGGGGTGCAAAGAGGGGCTGCAAAGGGGGCAAAGAGGGGCTGCAAAGAGGGTCTGCAGAGAGGGGAGCAAAGAGGGGGGCAAAGAGGGTCTGCAAAGAGGGGAGCAAAGAGGGGGTGCAAAGAGGGGGGCAAAGAGGGTCTGCAGAGAGGGGGGCAAAGAGGGTCTGCAAAGAGGGGAGCAAAGAGGGGGTCCAAAGAGGGGCTGCAAAGAGGGTCTGCAAAGAGGGGGGCAAAGAGGGTCTGCAGAGAGGGGAGCAAAGAGGGGTGCAAAGAGGGGCTGCAAAGAGGGGCTGCAAAGAGGGGAGCAAAGAGAGGCTGCAAAGAGGGGCTGCAAAGAGGGGGGCAAAGAGGGTCTGCAGAGAGGGGGCAAAGAGGGTCTGCAAAGAAGGGAGCAAAGAGGGGGTCCAAAGTGGGGCTGCAAAGAGGGGAGCAAAGAGGGGGGCAAAGAGGGGGGCAAAGAGGGGAGCAAAGAGGGGGTCCAAAGAGGGGCTGCAAAGAGGGGCTGCAAAGAGGGGGGCAAAGAGGGCTGCAAAGAGGGGCTGCAAAGAGGGGGGCAAAGAGGGGCTGCAAAGAGGGGGGCAAAGAGGGGCTGCAAAGTGGGGGGACAGAGGGGACAAAGAGGGGAGACAGAGGGCAGACAGAGGGGAGAAGGGTGACAGGAGGGTGACAGGAGGGGGACAAGGTGACAGGAGGAGCAGGGAGAGGATCCAAACTGATGCTGCAAAACATCGGGATCGGATGCCTATTTGGCATCCGATTGCAGTCATCAGTTTGGATCAGTTGCTGTCCGAGGGGTGCTGCAAAAAGTCTGATCCCCTCGGACAGCACAAAAACACTGTGTGAAAGCAGCCTTATTTGGCACGGATCAGGTCGGATCCAATTTGGTCCGATTTGACCCGCTGTACCAAAAATCGAAGCAGGCTGCGATTTTGGGCACAGCAAAAAATCGGCCAGAATCGGATCCGACAAAAATCGGATGCCAATAAGGCCAAATCCGATGTGAACCGTGCCCAAAGGATAACATGGGGCCAAAATCTGATCCGTGGCTGTCCGTTTTACAACGGACAGCCACGGATCACAGAAAAACGCTGTGTGAAAGCAGCCTTACAGCAGACGCACGGTGACGGCGGCCGCGGTGAGTGTGCAAAGGCGCGCTTCCCCCCCCGGCCCCCGTATACTGGGCTCTGTATACACCACTGGGCCCTGTATACACCACTGGGTCTTGTATACACCACTAGGCCCTGTATACACCACCACTGGGCCCTGTATACACCACCACTGGGCCTGCTGTATATACTGCTGGGGCCTGTATATACCACTGAGGCTGCTGTATATACTGCTGGGGCCTGTATATACCACTGGGGCTGCTGTATAACCCCTGGGGCTGCTGTATAACCCCTGGGGCTGCTGTATTACCCCTGGGGCTGCTGTATAACCCCTGGGGCTGCTGTATAACCCCTGGGGCTGCTGTATTACCCCTGGGGCTGCTGTATTACCCCTGGGGCTGCTGTATAACCCCTGGGGCTGCTGTATTACCCCTGGGGCTGCTGTATTACCCCTGGGGCTGCTGTATTACCACTGGGGCTGCTGTATTACCACTGGGGTCTGTATATACCACTGGAGAGGCTGCTGTATACCACTTTGCTGGGGGCTGTATACCTGTGCTGGGGTCCACCTTCGGCTTATACACGAGTCAATAGGTTTTCCCAGGTTTTGGGGGCAAAAGTAGGGGGGTCGGCTTATACACAGGTCGGGTTATACACGAGTATATATGGGTAGTAATCCTACAATGTCTGCTGGACATGGTATGAGGAGGTTTATGGCTCAGTACACACTCCATACTTCATGGTAAGGGGAGGGTTTATGGCTCAGTACACACTCCATACTTCTTGTTATTAACCAGTTAATGCTCTCTTGTCCACCGCACTGCAGTTTCAAAAGAGGACAACAGCGAGACAAGCAGCAACATGGCATCAGAGAATCCCTGACCTCGAAATAGAAGATCCTCAGATCCTGGTATTGTGACATAATATTAAGAATAATACTTTTTGCATTTATATTACACTATGAACTTCACAGCACTTTACATACATCATGAACACTGTCCCCATTGGGGCTCACAATGTAAACAACCTATCAGTATGTCTCTGTAGTGTGGTTGGACGAACCTTTTATAGGTCCCCGTTAAATTAAATAAAATTTACTTTCAAAGTATGCTGACATTTTTATTCCCAGACATATTTCGGGGGGGGGGGGGGGGGCGCCGTTTGCCTTACCTGCCTAGGGCACCAAAATGCCTTGTCCCGGCACTGCAGCCTGGTACTATGTTCTTCCAGCTTGCAGTTCGGCTATCCCCCAGATAATCCAGGGACACTCTGCTGAGACACCCTTTTGTAAGACTTTCTTTACTGCCCTTTCTCTGCGCTGATCTTCCTCCTTTCACCTGTTTTGTGCCTTCGTGCTACAAGCAGGTGACTGCGGCCCCTGATGAGTGACTGCTAGCAAGTCCTCTTGTCCCTCTGTAGCCACTGTGCCTGAGAGTATACAATGGGGTTGACTACTACTCATGCAGACAAGTAGCCTTTGGGTTCCTGGCTTGAACATGCAGTTTCACACCAGATTGGGGCCAGCCCCCTCATGCAGCCAGTGCCTCCACCACAAACTAGAAGTTGGCTGTGGATTCGGGGTTCTCCCTGGACTGGGTTCCATGGAGTGCAGTACCACTATGGCGACCACGACACAGGGGCGCCACAGAATCATAGAATGGCTAAAAGTTAAGCAGCTTTTTTTTGTTAATTCAATTTACAAAACCTTTTTAGGGACCACTTCAATTTTAATGTGACATTAAGATGCTTACATGTCAGAACCCCCCCAAACAAGACCTTATTTTAATACTGCACCCCTTTCAGAATTGAAAACTACATTCAGAAAGTTTAACACTTCTTTGCTTTGTGGGAATTAATGCAGAGTTGAAAGTAAAAATTATAAAAATATTTTTACTAAACTGTTTTAGCCCCAAGTTTCTCATTTTTACAAAGGAAACAGAATGCAATGTACAACAAGATTTGTTGTGCAATTTATAACAATGGCCTGTGAAAATGTAAAATTATATTTTTTCCACATTTTTCATTTTTACAAATGTTATTAGGAGAAAACGAACATCACAATTTGTTGTGCAATTTTTACAGTTACTGTTTCAGCACTAGGAAGGGTTCATTTAGTGGCACAGAGATGCCGACTCTGGAGGAAATTATTTTCATCATCACCCCAGGGGGCCGCAGGTGCGTCCAGAGAGGAGCTGGATTTGCCCACGTACTACTACATCTCAGTGAATTAGAATATCATCAAAAAGCTAATTTATTTCAGTAATTCAATACAAAAGTAAAATGGATATATTACATAGAGTCAATACAAACATAGTGAGCTATTTCAAGTGTTTATTTCTGTAAATGTTGAGGATTATGGCTTAAATCCAATGAAAACCCGAAGGTCATTATCTCACAAAATTAAAGTAGGGAGGATGAAGGGTCTGAGAGATAAAATATGACCTAAATAGGTATCAGAGGCTTCACCTTGTGTGGTTGTGAGGGTCACATCAGCTATAAAAACAGATCACAGCTGCTGCAGTCCCCAGCGTAGGGCATATAGAGTAGGGAGGATGAGGGGTTAAAAACCGCACTGTCAAATTCCACGAGACTTCAAAGGGTGAATATAATATTGATTTATTAGTCAACGTGTTTCAGGGCTCCCAGAAACGCCCTGAAACATGGCAATATGATATTGATTTTCGATGGTATTCTAATTCATTGTGATGCACTAGTAAATGCCCTGGATGGTTAGGAGACAAAGGACAGACCCTTGGCCAGAGAAAGCAATACTCATGAATAGCTAAGAATGTGTACATTTGGTATAATTATGCTTCTTCAGGTGCAGGTGTCAGCAAAGTTTCCATAGCAATTTGGCACAATTCAATAGAGCTACATACATAGAAAATGGCTTGCAAAAGGTGTCTACAGTACTTGGCACTTATGGTCTCTGATAAGTGCTGGATATTTTTGTCCTTTCTAGTGGGTTCCACTGTGAGATACACCCAAGTTAAACCTTACTATGTCTTTTCTTATTACCACTAAATCAGTGCAGTAATAGGACAACGCTACTTATTAATTTCAAGAAATTCCAGGTAATTGGAATCTCTACAAGTATGACAGTGCATGACCAAGAACTGTTTTCAAGATAGATGCTTTTTGGAACCTGCATGTATTGGACACAAATACGTCGTATTCTGTCAGTATGATGTAAATGTCCCAGATGGGCCAACCCCTTAAAATAGAACATCATTCGGAACTGTGTTTTTTTTAATAGAATCAAAAGACATTATTCTTCAGCCAAAAACTTGGAAAATCATTTGTCCATTCGCTTATGGATTGCTCCCTAATTATTCAAATTTATGCATACCTTGCATACTTATGGCAGATAACAAAAAATATTTGCATAGTTGAACACTTTACAAATATGAGATTATTTTGTACAATAATGTATCACAAGATCATATTTAGTATATATAAGGATGTCACCCCATTTCTTTAAGAATACAGAATATTCCGTAGTAGCAGAACAATAGAACAAATTGAAATATATTCACAAATTTTCACTCCTCTCAATGAAGATGAGTGAATAATAAGCTTTTATTTCTTCAAATTGCTAATGTGACAGATTTATTCAGGGTCACAGCTTTGAATGCAAGATAAAAAAATATAGGGCACAATGTGACTTGCTCTCTATGCTGTTTGTTTATCTTCCATTTTAATTATATGCATACCCACTCACACATTAATATGCATTAGTAAGTGACGGTAACTAAGATACATCACTATGGAATCCAAAGGAGATACTTATTTTGCCTAGAAAATTTGGAGATATTCCCACCATAAAGAGCATGGGAAGAAGTGCAGAAAAAATAGATAACCTGTTCTCAGGATAGGAGACATGACATAAAAGCCCTCATTATTGCAACATTCTCTCCTGGTCAGTTCTACATTGTTCTTGACATTCACAAATCCTTCTGCTGATTAGTCTTCTACATTTATTAGCTGAGCAGTTAGTACGGTTCAAGCCTTGCCAGGTATTCAACAATAAAAATGATTATTTATTCAGGTTTCTAATTGCATTGACACGCTTTTCAATCTGTCCTTGCACAATGGTAAAATTAATTCAAGGGAATGCGGAGAAGAGCTGCAAACAATATGTGAAGTCAGTTGCAAAATTATCTTTATTGTTCATTTGTTATTTGTGGATAAGCCAAATTTCTCTCCCAGAAGTCATATATTTATTCTTTCTTTGCCAAGGAACATCTTCATCTTAGTCTATTAAAATTTCTAAAATGAGAAAATAATTATTGTTGCCCATTTTTCCAAGGTTATTAATCTATTTGTGATATGCCTTCACCATTTTGTCTCTTTTGGATTCACTTAATTTAACAGTATTTAGTGGGAAGCTCAATCACCCAAAACCTCAAGAATTGTCACACTTAGAACGTGCAAAAACAACATTCTGCTACCAAAGAAACTTTGTATTTATATAACACAAATAGATATAATGAGGAATTTGATAATCATTTGTGGGGAAATGTGTTAATATAATGTGGGAGAATATGTGCTAGGCTGGGGTCACACATAAGCCCTTGGTCCGTTTTGGCTTCATTTTTAGCATTTTTTTTTTCTAAGTCCAAAAACTGATAAAAAATGGATTAGATGTAATAAACACCCTATCCGTTTTTTTTCTGCACCTAAAAACATTGCTAGGCACGTTTTTGGGGTCCGTTTTAAAAAAAAATGTTTTTTAACATGGGCCCTATGGAAATACGGATCCATTTTTTCAAGATTTTGGTAAAAAAATGACTAAGTCCAAAAACGTACAGCAGGCTCAAAAAGCATCCAAAAAAAAAATGGATTGGTCATGGAAATCACTTCCAAAAATGGATTTCTATGAGTGACCCCAGCCTTAGGCTGGTTTCACATTAACGTTTGTGACGCAGCCAAACGCATGCGTACTGAGTCCCTATGGTTAACATGGGGATGCATGGTACCTTTGTTTGGCTGCATTCACATGTGTTTGCGTTCACATACATTTTTTTGTTAGGTGTTCTCCGAACGCAACATGTTGCATTTTTTGTGCGTCTGAGGATGCTTGCTTCCTACGCAAGCGTCTTGAAGCGCACAAAGAATGCATAGAGCTTAATGGAGCCTCATTGC
Organism: Allobates femoralis; assembly: GCA_033576535.1. Taxonomy (NCBI): domain Eukaryota; kingdom Metazoa; phylum Chordata; class Amphibia; order Anura; family Aromobatidae; genus Allobates; species Allobates femoralis. Next base: position 595,352,495 of record JARQOC010000002.1, on the reverse strand, counting down.
CATCCAGATGTCACCGTAGCAAGAGCAGCGTCTCTCTCTCTCTGGCTAGGGTCACACTGGTTTATGGACCCACGTTTCCAGCCAGCGCTGAAACCGGACAGCATTAACGGCAAGCGCTGGCTGGAAACGTGGGTCCATAGAAACCCTGTGTTTACCTTAGTAGCAGCCGCACACAGAGCGGCAGGAGGTGCGATTTTCCTCCGCGCAAAGGAAATGTTGCCTGCAGCATTTTCCTGTGCGCTCCTGAAAAGCACCCCCCCAGCAGCTCAGTGTGCAGGCTACTACTAAGGTAAACACAGCTTTCTATGAACCCACGTTTCTAGCCAGCGCTTGCCATTAACACTGTCCGGTTTCAGCGCTGGCTGGAAACGTGGGTCCATAACCCAGTGTGACCCTAGCCTCTCTCTTTCTCCTCCTTTGCTATGAGTGGTGACGGGCGGCATTAAGGAGGGAGGGGAGGTGCTATCAGTGAGGAGCAGGGGGAGGGCGCCTTGGCCAGTGGCAGCATGCACCGTGATCTTGCCAGCCGCTAACAGGAGGCAGGAGAGGAAGGAAGCTGCGCGCGCATTAGGGCCGCCCCCTTCAGCTAGGCTATGCCGTTCTCCTCCCTGCTTGCCGCTCACATTGTCCATTGGATGGTGCGGCCCTGGGTATGACCCCATAATCTATGTAAAGTGTATAGGTGGTATGCTCAGCATGACACATAGTAACAAAAAAACAGATGCACTTTGAAATACTAATATATGCGACTCAGAATATAAAATAATCTTAGTAATAGTAATCTTTATTTTTATAGCACCAACATATTCCACAGCACTTTACAATTCAGAGGTCCATATACAAACAGTCATAAGTAACAGTTATAAAAATACAGTATTTAAAGCAAAAAATAAAGACAGCCCTGCTTGTAAGAGCTTACAATCTACAATGGGATGGGGATGACACAAAGTACAGGTGCTTGTTTACAATAATGGTCCAGCAATCTTGAGGAAATATGGGATAGAGTAAAGCTGCATGAGTGGCAACCAGCCAATCTGTGTAGTGTTTTTGGGTATGGTGGAGTTTGACAGGGTGTTCACAATTTCTCTGAACATAACTCTATGTCTAAATAACTTTGATTAGGGAGAATGATAGGCCGCTCTGAAAAGATGTATTTTAGGGAGTGCCTAAAACTATGTAAGTTGTGGATAGTCCTAATTTCTTGGGGTAGAGCATTCAAGAGGATTGGTGCATCTTGGGAGAAGTCTTGGAGCCAGGAGTTGGAGGTTCAGATTTGTGCATATATCAGTCTAAAGTCACTTCAGAGAGAAGAGAACAGGTGGGGTGGTAGATAGAGATGATGGTGGAGGTAGGGAGGTGCTGCACTGTGTAGAGCTTTGAGAGTGAGAACAAGCAATTTAAATTGGATCCTATACTGTATAGGCAGCCAGTGCAATGACTGGCATAGTGTAGAAAGCGTCCGAGGATGGACTGGAGAGGGGAGAGTCTAGTGAGTGGGAGGCCAATTAATAGAGAATTAAATAATCAAAGTGGGAATGGATCAGGGCCATGGTGAGGTTTTTTTGTTATTTCCATGGTGAGAAAGGGGAGGATTCTAGAGTTTTTCTTCAGGTGCAAGAGTCCAGAGCAGTTGAGAGATTGTACATAGGAGGTGAAGGAGAGATCGTGTCAAACATAACACCCAGACAGCAGAGAGAGAGATGTCAGATTTAGGAGATTGGTGAAGAGCAGGATCAGAAGAAGTTCAGTTTTGGAAAGGTTGAGTTTCAGACAGAGAGCAGACATGATATTGGAAACTGCCGTTAGACTGTCATTGGTGTTCTTTAGTACAGCGGTAAAGGTCAGGGGATGATGTGTATAGTTGTGTGTCATCAGCGGAAAGATGGTACTGTAAGATGGTTTGTCTAATAGGAGCTGTGTAGAGAGAGAAGAGAAGAGGGCTAAGAACCGAACCCTGAGGGACCCCAATAGTGAGAGGAAGAGGAGAGGAAGTGGAGCCAGTGACTGATACACTGAAAGAGCAGTCAGAAATATAGGAAGAGAACCAGGAGAGAGCAGAGTCCTTTATGCCAATGAAGTGCAGCATAGCAAGTAGGAGATGGTGGTCAACAGTGTCAAAGGCTGTAGAAGGGTCATAGAATAAGCAGAGAGTGGTCACTATTACGTTTTGCCATCAGAAAGTCATTGGTCACTTCGATGAGGGTAGTTATGTAGGGGACGGAAGTCAGACTGTGATGGGTCTAGAAGAGAGTGATTGGAGAAGTAGTGGGTGAGGCGGGAGAAGACCAGGAGCTCCAAAAGTTTAGTGATGAAGGGAGATTGGAGATTGGTTTCTAATTATCTTCTGACTAGAAGGCGTGCACTCTGAGACTTTTTTCATGGGCAGAGGTGCTGATTGAGGGGTCTGGTACACCCACGTAGGGATTTGAGAAAAGAGACAATGGCACACTCATTTATAAGTTTGCAAAAAAAGGGGGTCTTTTTTATTCAGGAGCAGCGAGAAACCAACGTTTCGGTCCTTCCCGGACCTTGATCACGGTAGTTGCCTCTTTTTTCATATATGCTCCTATCCTGTTAGGGTCGATGTCCCACTGGAGATTCCAGCTTTGAGGGTAGTAGAACAGAGGTACTTCTTTGACCCTGTTCTGGGGTGCCTTATTTCTTAATATTTGTGGCCCAGACGTGGGTATTTCATGTTTGCAGCCATGTGGAGTGTGAGCCAGAAGAGATGTGGGGAGGAATAGGAGCAATGGTGCTTATATGCCAGGAGCTGATTTCCTGATGGATGTTTGAAATTTTCTCTGTGAAGTAGGAAGTCAGATCATCAGCGCAGAGCTCAGTAATAGGGGCCAGCGTTTTAGGACTGAGGAGAGGGTGAAAGGTGTCAAACAGTTCCTTGGATGGCTGGATAGTGAGGACATCATGGTGGTAAAGTAGGTCTGTTTGGCAAGGTGAAGGGCAGAGTTATAGATTCTTAGCATAGGTTTGTAGTGGATAAAGTTTTCTGGTGTATAGGTTTTTCTCCATTGGCATTCAGCACTCCTAGAGCAATACTGGAGGAATCAATAAAAGTATAAAAGAATATAGAACAGCATTACAGCTGTTGATTTCAAATAGATGAAAAATTAACAAATACTTGGATAAAAATTTGTCACAGAGATCAAACGTTTTTCTGAAGCAATGTAGACATTCCCTTGTTCAATGGTAAATAGGACTGAGCTGCAGTACAGGGATAACTACAACCATATGTAATGGCCAGGGGTCGCAACCGGAAAAAAAAATATTTTTAAACTGGGTAAGGCCCCTTTCACATCAGCAGTAAACGCTGATCGTGGCAGTTGCGGTGAAAATACCGCAACTGCCGCGATTACCGCATAACGGCCGTGATCGCAGCACACTTGCGGCAAGCACCATACAATGTCTATGGGGCTTGCGGTAAGTGTGCGGCAGGTGCGGCAAGTGCGGTTTCGGTACTTGCGGCAGGGGCGGGCGCGAAAAAACTGCGGCATACCGCGTTTTTTTCGCTGCTGCACCCGCCGCAAGTGCCGAAACCGCACTTGCCGCACCTGCCGCAAGCCCCATAGACATCGCATGGGGCTTGCCGCAAGTGTGCTGCGATCGCAGCCGTTATGCGGTAATCGCGGCAGTTGCGTTTTTTTCAAAACGCTGATGTGAAAGCACCCTAAGACTTGGGTCAGACTTGCCTCATGCATTTGCTAAATGCATGCGCTATTTTCATGTGCAAATGTCTTTAATTAAAAAAATCCTCTTCCGTCCGACGCAGTCCAAAACGCGATGTCCTCTCTGCTACATCCCTGTGCAGAGATATAGATGTCTATGCACAGGGAATGAGCAGACTGATGGCACGAAACATGTCGGGGTTCTGAGCCATATTCCTGCTAGATCTTAATCCGGTCTCCATGATGGGTAAGTGCCTTGATCTCTGAACTTTGAGCTTGTTGCTGGGTTTTTTTTTTTTTTTTTTTGTATGGGCTGCACTGCTGGTTAGGTTAGGGCTAAAAGGTGTAATTTACACCACCCTCTGCCGCAGATGATTTTCGCCTTTCCTTCTCCTTCAACTGCTCTGTTATGTGGCATTACCTTATCCATTGTGCTGTTTGTAACCGGGATGATCTTTAGCTGAGGTTTTGGCTCTAGGTTTCTTCCTCCACTTGTCTTATTTAATCGTTCCTTTCTCTGTGATCCTGTTGTCATGACCTTGTGGTTTTTTAATTGTTACCTGTGTGTTTCTCAATAAAGTGTTTTTTGGAGCAAAATTACTTGTGGGATCTCCAGGTTTTCTCTAAAACTACTGGGTATAAGACACATTTTTGAATTAGAATAAAGAACTCATTTCTGAGGTATATATAGTCTGTAGAGTTCCTAATATGTTAAAAAGATGGGCTTTCTGTGTTTCCCTGTTTTGTTCTAAAAAACACATAGTGATGTTGTGTCTCAGTGGCTCATGTGGGACAGATTCTTTTTGGTGGTTTTCCCTTCCCTGCCTTGCTAAGTGCAACAAGGCCTGTATGTCCGGACTGGGTACGGTGGCCTATTTTGGGGACATGTCTTTCATCTGTGGACAAACGCCATGCTTACAACACTGAATCTTGCCTTCTCAAACCCAAATATGATGCTCCACTTTGCTTCAAAAGTGCCCACCGAGCTACACATGTATGTGTAAAGTTACACTAAGCCTTGTGCCCCTCCGTTGTGTAGGTGTACAGGCTATCCATAATACGTATGCAATACTGCAGTGTGCCACACAACATGTGGACACTTATGGATGTTATGCCGCATCTAATAATTGGTTTGTTGCTTGTTTTTAGATCAAAGCCATGTCTTCTTCCTCTTCCAAATCTGGACCCAAGCGAGTAAGTGTTTGTGTAATGGCCATTTATGTTTTTCATGCTTCCTTTAAGTGTAACCTTTATATGTTATGGGTTCTGTGACGAAATGGACCCCTTTAATATATAATGTAGGAGAATTTCTTATTCATCCAGACCATATTGTATATTGGCTTGTCAACTTGTAATGGTCAAGGAGAATTTCCTACAGTATTTTCATAGATTACTGTGGTTTAAGTTTAGCATGGCAATGTAATTATCTAACTTGTTTGTTATTGAAGGCCAGATAACTTAATTATGCTAATCGTCCATTGTATGTTACCTTGTGGATCCCTGACTCTATGTACATGGCTGCAGCTACTATTGTTTAAGTGTCATTGATTGCAGACTCACTGTCTAATACTAACATTCCATTGTATCACTGCTAGGTGCTATATCAATCAGCATTTGGCTCTCTATGTCAGGATTGCAATACTTCTAAAAGTATGTTAAATGAGACTGGAGGTCCAGCCAATGAAAAGACAGTTTTATTCCACCAATCATGACATCCCCAATATCCTGCAATGAGGGCTGAGGGTATATAAGAAGGACTTTTCACTTTGACAAAGAGAGAGATTGAAGATTGGATACAGGCAGCTAATCTAGGGTCTTCGGGTCCGGTTAGCGAGCCATAACCCCAGGCCTAGGCATTTCGGTGCCGACCAAGGGGACCAGAACATGGATTATAGATCCACAAGGACTTCAGCATCGGATTATCGGATTCGGCTGTGATAAAGATTGCATAAGGATAAGGAAGCAACCCAGGTTGGGACGATACAGTCACCTGGCTACAGACTTTGCTGTGCTATATTCTAATCCCTGGTGAGCCAGCGGAAGGGGGAGACTCTGTTGCCTGTTACATTGTTGTGTTTTGTGGGTTATGCGTTATATGCTGTTAACTGTTTGGGGATCCAATAAAGCCTTAATATTGTGATTCCCTCACCCTGTGTTGTCTGAGTAGTGTTCCGCCCACGGTTAAGGAGCTTGGGCATTCAGTTGGGGATGAGCCCTGGTTCACGTTGTCTTTGTAAAGGCGGCTGGGCCGGCGGACGAGAGCACCCACTGACCCCCGGATCTCCCCAGGTTCCTCTACTTCATATTTCATCGAGCACAGTTGGAGGCATTGACCAAACTCCAGCCATTATGTGTAACATTTGATTTGTAGCACTTCACACACCATCTTTACAAAATGCAAGCATGCCTGACACATACCGGATTAGGTAATAAATGCTTATGGACACCGGAGCTAAAGTGTATACGAGTAAGGTGTACTCGGTGTTGATTAGCTGTTAGGAAGCCTTAGGTGTTTTCCATGCTTATTACACCTATATTTTGTTAACTATTGTATATAAGGTTAGAGGGTAGGCTTAGCGCATAATCATATCTAGCATTAGTAAGGGACAGTACACTATTGATACATTTAACCCTTGTAACGGGATGTTTATTTATTGCAAAAGGTATTTCAAATTAAACACAGTGTAAAAAATCCATTAGTCGTCTAGTAGAGGGTCTTTATCTTTGTAAAGTTGGCTCCTTTCAGGAAGGTTCTCTCTAGGGCGGTGTGGTGTTCCTTAGTGGTATAGCCTGTGGTTATATTGAAATTAGAAAATCTATTCCAGTCTAACTTTTTTTAGAGGTTTGGACAGTTGAACCTCTTGATTAAGCCTTCTGTTTTAGCCAAAACGCGTCGCTCTTAACCGTCCTATGGACTGATCTGACTGCCATACACTGTGCATTATTTTTATATATTTTTCTTATGGATTTGCATTAAAGTGAAGTTTTATAAATTTTTCCTCTACGTGCTGCTGTTTTTCCCCATCGCTGGTTCAATCTCTGCCTTCTGTATCCACGTTGTGGGGGTGCAATTAAATGCATAAGAGGAGCGAAACCCACTTTGAGGACAAGATCCCAAACGCACATTCAACATATTGGCGTGCTCGACTTAACTGGGTATTGAAGTTATTCCGGGTCTGGGTGAGGATGCGGCTGGCATAAGGCTTCATGAGGTTCATGGACAGCTGGAAAGCCTCATCTGCTACAAGCACATAGGGGAGACTGGGCGTTGTTGTTCCAGGAAAAGGGCATGGTGGGGGTATGTTGAAGCGGTTGTGATATAGGGATTTCCCCATGTTGCTGGCTTTGAAGACATGAGAGTCGTTTGTGCGCCCATACGCCCCAATGTCCACAGCAACAAATCTCCATTGGGCATCGGCAATGGCCATTAAAACAATAGAAAAAAACTTCTTATAATTGTAGAAGTTGGTGCCACTATTTGGTGGCTTGTGTATCTGTATATGCTTGCTATCAAGGTCATCATTACAGTTGGGGAAGTGAGACATCTGGGCAAAACGGTTGGCATTTTGCCACCACATTTCTGGGGTGGTTGGTGGCAAGAGCAGGGGCTGCAATTTTGCCCATATCACTTCACATGTCTCAGGCACAATGCCGCAGATGGTGGAGTGCCCAGTCCTGAACCGGTAGTGTAGTGAGGCATAGCTTTTCCTGGTCGCCAAGTACCTGCAATAATAATGGTCCCAAATTTAGCAATGAACACACACACATGACATGACGTACTGTTGAGACATGGATACATAACATGTGTACAGTGTGTGCAGGTAAAAAGGGAAATAGGCAAAACAACTTACCTTAGGGTCACTACCAATCTCTCTTTTGGGGATATGGCTGGCTGACACCTTATATCCTGGTGACAGATGTCTTCTTCAACCAGGCCAAGGAGAACATCAGATGTTGAGACTGACATCCTCAGGAATCTCTGAAATTTCACTGGGCAAACCCTCAACTGCTGGTAGAGGACATGCAGTGAGCCATATTGGGGTCTCATGGACCCACAGCCAACTACATCTGGCAAGTCGCAACTGGTTCCGACGTAACACAAGGTAGCGAAGCTCCACGAACAGTGTGTCATCCATGATGCCTGCAGAGCCACAAACGACACTCAAAACGGCTAATGGCAGCATCCCCCAATGACCAGGGCTTTTTATTGACTGAGGGGTGTGGCTAGCCATAAAAAAATAAAAACAATTCAAAAAGGGTCCAAAAAGCTACCCTATGTGTTAATGCATCCGTTAACACATGACACATATGTGCACCATGCATTAATGCATGCGTTATTTTTGACACTAAAACATGGCACAAAATGCATCAAAACGCAAGCCAAAATAACGCATCCTGTAACGCATCAGTCAAACAGATGCAACCTCCCAAGTGTGACCCTAGCCTAAATGAGTGATATATATGAATAAGGATGATTCACCACATTGTGCTTTTGTAAGAGCTTTTCAATTTGTACCTGAATTTGAGGACACATACAGTTATAGTACGCAATGCAGAGTGAGTACATATTTCCAGTATCAAATCCAATTTTAAATATTAAAACTCACCTGCCAATCCACAATAAACAGATTTTGTCACTGATATTTTCATATAGACAACGTCATTCCTCATTTGTGCTTTTTTACTAGATCTATTAGCAGTACAAAATATAAACCATTTTTACTCTATAAAAATACCCAATATGCATTTATACATAATTACGAAAATCCTCAAGGGAGAAACTGTAATGGGGGCAGACGCCACAATATGTGAAAGGCTGCACACACCAAACTGGAAGGTTTAATCTCAAAACCATTAATGAGATGGATTGGTGCTTTCTATGCAAATGACTCCTTATGTCATCTCTGTAAGAAGTCGTTTCATCCTCAGCATAAGATACCGTGTTAACATGTTTGTCAGCCGATAAAAGGCAGATTTGCTGACCCCTGCTTTCCAGAGAAGAAATATAAATGAGCTCTACGGCTCGTAAACACGTCTGTATTCTGACACTGAGCAAGCCCTGAAATGTACTGTATAGAACCATAGTATGGCTCCCATAAAGGTCTAAGGGGCCATTCTTATCTGTATTTGATTCCTATTTATATACCGTATTTACTCGTGTATAAGCCGAGTTTTTCAGCACAAAAAATGTGCTGAAAAGTCCCCCCTCGGCTTATACACGAGTATATACGGTAGCCCCAGCTGTATACAGCAGCCCCAGCTGTATACAGCCCCCCCGTGGTATCCAGGGCCCCCCTTGCTTCACACCTGTAAAGTAAGCTGTCAGTATACTTATCGCTGCCGCCGCCGCCGCTCCGATGCTCGGTCACCGCGCTGCTCCGGGTCTTCATGCTTCCTTCTCCGGTGCACAGGAAATGACGTCATTGTTCGAGCGCCGGAGAAGGAAGCATGAAGACCCGGAGCAGCGCGGTGACCGAGCAGCGGAGCGGCGGCGGCGGCAGCGATAAGTATACTGACAGCTTACTTTACAGGTGTGCAGCAAAGGGGGCCCTGGATACCACGGGGGGGCTGTATACAGCTGGGGCTGCTGTATACAGCTGGGGCCCCTGTATACTACTGATGGGGGGGGAGGTCTGTATACCTCTGGGGCTGCTGCTGTATATACCCCCTGGGGCTGCTGCTGTATATACCCCCTGGGGCTGCTGCTGTATATACCCCCTGGGGCTGCTGCTGTATATACCCCCTGGGGCTGCTGCTGTATATACCCCCTGGGGCTGCTGCTGTATATACCCCTGGGCTGCTGCTGTGTATACTACTACTGGTGCTTCTGTATACTACCACTGGGGCTGCTGTATATACCTCTGGGGCTGCTGCTGTATATACCCCTGGGGCTGCTGCTGTGTATACTACTACTGGGGCAGCTGTATACTACCTCTGGGGCTTCTGTATACTACCACTGGGGCTGCTGTATATACCTCTGGGGCTGCTGTATATACCTCTGGGGCTGCTGCTGTATATACCCCTGGGGCTGCTGATGTGTATACTACTACTGGGGCTGCTGTATACTACCTCTGGGGCTTCTGTATACTACCACTGGGGTGCTGTATATACCTCTGGGGCTGCTGTATATACCTCTGGGGCTGCTGTATACTACCACTGGGGCTGCTGCTGTATATACCACTGGGGAGTGCTTGTAACACTGCTGGGGCCTGTATGTACCACTGGGGAGGCTGCTGTATACCACTGCGGGGGCCTGTATACCACACTGCTGGGGGCTGTATACCTGTGCTGGGGTCCACCCTCGGCTTATACACGAGTCAATAGGTTTTCCCAGATTTTGGGGGCAAAAGTAGGGGGGTCGGCTTATACACGGGTCGGCTTATACACGAGTATATACGGTAGATTTTTTTTCTACTGATTGAATGTATGCAATGTCACAAAAAAAAAACATTGCGATTTGTTTCATAAACTGCTGCATTTTAGAAGTTACATTAAATATATAATATGATGCCATTTCTGTAAGTAAATTTATTTGGCTATACCCTTAAGATAACTATCAATGGACTACAGCTATCCTTTTGAACCCTTATTTGCATGCACTTTTGGCCTAGCTAAGTACACATGTGCCCTGAATGTACATGACCTGCTACTAGACCTCTTTGCAGTCAGAATATCTTTTTTAACTCTTTTATGAATATGACATACCAATACTTCATAGGTCGTGTTCCCAGTTTCAATGCAGGCTCATGTGCTGAGCCCGCATCTTTCACTGCACATGTTGATTGATCTGATCAGCCAACATGTGCTTCTAACAGCGGTGGGCAGAGTGGAGATCTGCCCGCTGCTGTGAACTAGTTAAATTGCGCTGTCAAACTCTGACAACGCAATCTAACAAGCGCTCATGGGGATCGTGCCATTCCCCACACTGATTAGCGGCCCCATAATGTGATCGTATACAAATGTTTGGTATCACGGAGCTCAGAGATGCCTGATCTATCACAATATAAAATACATTCATCTGATCAGTAAAGGAAGTTACAAGAAAAAATCAAATGGCATAATTATGTTTTTTGGTCGTCTCAACACTGCAATAAAATCAATAGGCTAGGGTCACATTTGCGATGTGCCCTAGCTGCGGATTCGGTATATCTTAGAACTTTTTCCAGCGCCGCATAGCGTTTCGCTATGCGGTGCTGGAAACCGCTGCCCTTAGTTACCCGCTGTTTACCTGCACGACCTGTCACACAGCACGGCTCGGAGGGCGTTTTACAGCGCCGCACAGGAAATCGTGTCTGCAACGGTTTCCTGTGCGCGCTGTAAAACGCCCTCCGAGCCGCTGCCTGTGTGACAGTCGTGCAGGTAAACAGCGGGTAACTAAGGGCAGCGGTTTCCAGCACCGCATAGCGGAACCTATGCGGCGCTGGAAAAAGTTCTAAGATAATACCGAATCCGGCAGGCTAGGGCACATCGCAAATGTGACCCTGCCTAAGAGTCAATCAAAACATTGTCAGCTAAGGGCACAAAAAAAAAGCCTTCACGCAGCCGCAGATCCTGAAATATGAGAACTCTACACTAAAAGGGCAGTTCTTTTTAAGAAATTTCAGGAACTTTTTTTTCACCACTTAAATAAAAAAAAAACAACTCTACATATTTGGTATCTATAAACTTGTACTAACCTGGGGACTCATACTCTAAGGTCAGTTTTAACATATAGTGAACGTGGTAAATGAAAAATCCCAAAGAATCCCATTATAGAATTGCACTTTTTTTGCAATTTTACAGCACTTGCATTTTTTTCTCCAATTTTCCAGTACAATATGTGACATTTAGGCTGGCTTCACACCACATTTTTTGTGATCCTGTTCTGTCTGTTTTGAAAAGGACAGAACAGGATATGTTTTTGTCTCCCATGTAGCCCTATGGTGCCGGATTGGGTATAAATGGCCATCCAATTCTGCCAGTTCAGTCCCAGATTCATTTCTGTCCTGTTTTTTTCATGCCCCAAAATCGGAGACTGCTCTGATTTTGGGCTCCAGTGAAAATTCTGGACAAACCAGACAGAAATGAATCCGGGGCGATCCGGCGCCTATAACATGGGAATCTATGGGTGCCGGATCTGGGAAAAAACAGGACCTGGGCATACTCAGTACACTAAAACTGCTCTGTTCTCTGATCAGTTTTGGCGTGTAATTTAAACGGCTCGGCTGATGCGGTCATGTACACATCAGCTGATCGGGTTGCTGCCTCTTCCCAGTCAGCTGATTAAGGTCCTGCAGCCATCAGAGATGGATTCCTCGCATCATGGACCCTCGTTGGAGAGGTGAACATTCTTTTTTTATATTTAACCTTTCATTTCTTTTATTTCACTTTAGCAGTGTATGTACATACACTGTTAAAGTGAAAGTAACATTGCCGAGACCACTTGCCTGGCTCGTCTCCCCCCAGCTCTTTCTGTGTCTGAATCCTCCAAACCTCGGATCGGGGCACAGAAATGGCATCCGGAGTTTACAATCTGGACCTGTCTGTTCCTGTCCGTGTGGTCCTGCAAAAAACAGGATCCCACGGACAAGAACAAAACTGTGGTGTGAAGCCAGCCTAGTGGTGTAATTCAAACGTATAACTCGGCTCACAAAAAACAAGCCCTGATATGGCTATACTGACGGAAAAATAAAGTAATGGCTCTTGAAAAAAAGAGGGGAGAAAAATGAAAACAAAAAATGGAAAATCGCCGGGTGGTGTAGGGATTAAATAGAAAAAAATAGAACATATCTAAGACCATCCACCTGGTTCTTTCACAAGGGCAAATGCATAAGACACCATTCCAGAGATCTTAGAAAGCAAGAGTAGAAGATTCAGGCATATTGAAATCCAACATCCCAGTCCTTGTTTTTCTTAAGGTTAGGACACCCACAATATAAATTACATGGTCATTTGGTTCAACTAAAATTGTCATGAACCAGCCTGTATATGGTCTCTCTCCTTCAGTGATGGAGCACTGATGTAAGGTAATGAGGGGCTTAGAGCATTTAACATAAAATACAATGGTTTAGTCAGCATCAAAAGATGCATAATTACATTGCTTTACTCATTGAACCAGATAAATCTTTTTTAAGACTGCAGAAGAAATGTATAAGACTTTACATTGCCATTTACTTTTTACTGGTGTCTGACCATTAAGTATGATCAGAGAAATTCTATTTTTCAGGTATGCTATTGTTCCAGGCTGTAATGGTAAAGTAAATGCCAGGCAGAAGTGAAATAAATTATACATCCTATAAGATTGGTTAATCTGTGGTGCATAGCAAAAGCCTTTCTCACCCTTTGAATCAATTTTAGCTGTATGCATATAAGGCATAAATTGTGATTTGTAACTTGGATACAGAATTCGTGATCCATAAAATAGCTCACCTGTGATGGGTAAGAAGAAAAATCTGATTGCAAAAATACATGAGGCTGAGAGCAGGAGGAATAGGTGATGGTGTCATTTATTTTAAGTCAGATGAGGAGAGAATACATTTCTATCACGTCAACACTTCCAATGTATTTTGAGAAGACATTGCTCATTGTTAAACCTTACGACTATTAATGTGGAGCTAGTGAGAGTCCAGATCATTATGGTAATAATTTTATTACTTACACTTTAGGTAAGTTTATTGCAATATATTAATAGTACTCTACACCATTATGAGAAACCATTTTAGATAACATTAAAGAATTTTAGGTGATTTTCAGCTCCCAATTGCACCTTTTTTTGTAAAAGAAAATCAATAAAGGCTTTCAATTCCATCCTTGAACATGGAGTGCTTGTGTATGTTGATTATTTGAGATATACCCCTATATCTAAAAGTAAATTGCTCACAGTAGGGAATAAATCCTGAAGCATTTGGTGTTTTTCTATTTTCTCTTGTGTATTGTGCTCTCTTACATACTTAACAGTGTTGTCCCCAATGGCATTAGCAATATGTATAAAGTATCCAGCAGAGTAATTGTTGATTTAGCAATTAGTATATATAAAAGTCTCATCAGTTGTTTGGGGTATGACTTAGGGGCCCTTTTAGAGTGCAATATAAAACTAGGTCAAATCATTACTTTTATCTAAAGCGTAACCGCCGTTTACAATTTTTATTTAAAAATAATGTAGAGCAAGTGATTTTAATGAACTTTAAAATATACTTCATTAGAAAATTTTGGTTGAAAATTGAAAACCATTCATAAATCTTTCAGAAGGCATCCCCACTACACTGTGTGTAAAGCAGACACATGCTCATTATCAGTAAGATCCATCTTCAGTGAATGTAACCATATAAGGTAAAGGGGAAGAAGCCTACACTGCTGACTGCAGCTCATGAGGAAACAATGTATCAGATTAGCTCAGCATACAGCACAGTTGCTAAGCAGTGTCAGAAGGTCATTATCAGTGCAAACTCTTCAGAACCTTTTGCCAAGGAAAGATCTGTCATCTGGCTCCACACAGCTGAGTCACAATCTCTGTTAACCCCTTGTCTGCTGACTCTCCACACTGCTCACTATCAGCCTACTCTCAGAAGCTATGAAATACAATCACAGTGCTGGCAGAAGCTGGTCATGCCCACACAGCAATAAAATGCAGTTTTTAAAAGAGCACAGAAATATGTGAGAAAATAAATTATATGGCACAAAAAACATTATCTTAGCTGCTATGTGACCCATCATTAACAACCAATGCAGTATTTTTTTTTTTTTTTTCAATGAAATGACATTTACACTTAACACAGCTTTAGTAACGTTCACATGAAGTCGGCATACATGATCAACAAAAGCTGGTTAAACAACACACGGTACTGACTAACTTCATATGCATTTTAACATGATCCAAAAATGATCCCTCCGTGAGGGAAGATGGCTGCATTCTTAATATATACAGGCAATGTTAATTGAAGAAGATATAGATTTTTTGGAAAGTGGAGGTAAAAATTAATCTCTATTTGGGGAGTAGCAAAATGTTTATTATTGCTAGATGAAGATAGCTTTTTAACCCTTGCCGGGTACCATGGAAAAAAAAATACTAGCGGTACTATGGGATTAATAGGACCCCATCACCAAATTTTGTATTTCTAAACATGTATTTTGGTCAGGATTTATTTAAATAATGAAATACTCCCCTACAGTCATCTTTTGATTTTTTTAATATCAGGATGTTTTTATAAACATGTGAACAATTGACATTTAGATCAAACATGGTCATGTGTGGAGTTTAGAAATGTATAATTTTCATATTTGGAATTATCTGCAGTGTACTGTTTTATTATCAACCTTTGTTCTTTACTCATAATTCACACTTATCAAGTTGCTGTAGTCCTCACAATTAAGTTCTTACATTCTTTGCAGTATGTTTGAACTTTGCAGTCCTTCACTCTTAAAAAATAAAAAGGATTTATTGCCTCTTACACAAATAGTAACATGGAATCATAGTGTCCCCAGTATCCTATATGGTTATATTGTTATAAAATAAAGAGTAAAACTGAAAATAGCATGTGCAGTATGTCTGGCGAACCTTCATAAACAAAAATTACAAAAGATTAGGGGTGAGCGAACCCGAACTTGTACTTCGAACTTGTACTTCTGGGGTCGCTTATTAACTTCCTGGTTATTCACTGGTGAGGTGCACAACAGCCAATCACAGACACTGTCACAAAGATTGGGCATCCATGATTGGCTGTTTGAGTTGGTGCAGTACCTAGAAACAGCCCATACATTCTAGCATTTTCCTTGCATCGGCTCCAACAGCCAATCACAGATGCCCACTCTCTGTCACTGCATCTGTGATTGGCTTTTGCGCCACTCACCCTTTGACTGACTTAATAGTAGTCTATAAATCAGCAGAAACAAATACACAATAGTGCGTAAGATACCGTATACAGATAAATATGCAAGCGCACAAACATATATAGGAAAATACATAATTTTTTATTAATGTTCAAAAAGAGAATAATTAGGCACAAAAAGACTATAGAGAACATTAAATTACAGCACACCATGTATATAGAAAATTATCCCAAATAGGTATGAATGGCAATACCCTTGCAGTAACATAGTAAGTGCACAGAAGGAACCTGAGAGCAATCAGTCATAGTGCTGCAATAAACACATACAAATCACAGTGGACATAGATAAATAATCCTCCACATGGGATTGTGGAGTAGAGCAATCGAGGGGGGCTCATGGTAACAAACAAATGGAGGGGGACGAGAAGGTAGAGATGATCGCCACACAACAGTCAGAACATGAAGAAGATATTGATCCCCTCTCTGTTGTCTGAGGTTGGTGGCGGGACAGAGGAAGTGTAGTGACTTGTTCTAGATTATGTCCTCCCTTTAAGTACCCCTGGACCATGAGTACCCTTTACACTGCAGATCACTCCTTAGCTACCTCTTTACCATGATTAGTGCATGTCAGATATGTAATTTCATCTGGATCCAGGTATTTCTCATTTGTTGTGTTGCAACACCATCTGATGGTAAAGTGTATGATTTATATCCTTCTTTACATTGTACATATTTGACATTTGAATTGAGGGTTCAGTAGGAGGAGCTTCTCCAGCCTTGTCTAGACAAGGCAGAGCTGGGAAATCCCCAGTCTGGATAAGATGCTACAGGGAGCAGAGCACACGTGGAGACTCTCTTACCACAAGATCTTATTGCAGGCCTCAAAGCCTGAGATTTTTCTCTGGCTTCTGCATGCAGTCTGCAAAAAGCTTTCTACCATAGGTACTCACTGTCCGAACCTACATGTGTTTCACCAGATGTATTTCTGCATGTGTCATGACAAGCTGTGAAATTACTCCAGGACACCCAGGTCTGTAGAATACTCTTGCTATATAACATTTTCTGCATGAAGCTAAAAAAAGACTGTACCTCTCTATAACAACTTATAAGCAATACATGTAAAGAATCAGATTCTTAAAGCTCTGGAACCTCAATTTCATGTTAGAATCTAGCTCTGGACGGTATTTGCCATGGACTACCCACGTGAACTGTGAAGAATTTATTCCATGTTATATTTCTCCGTTCCTGCGAAAGGAAACATAACTGTTATCCCCGATACCTGTGTTTGTGGTCATTATCATAGACGCTGCGTGGGGGTGAATAGCAGTGAATTGAAAGCCCCATTATGAGGGCTTTACAGAAGCAAGTTCGAGTATTACCCCACCACCAACACACCATGGATTTAGACCATATGGAAGCACCTGACAAATGAGCGCCTTCTTGCTGCACTATATGCAACATGATGCCCGTATTGTTGGGATTAGAAATAGTGCTGACCACTGGATTGCCACTCTATTAGATCTTTGGTACAAGAATACATTTTGCCAGATGCTTTGCCCCGGAAAGGGACGCACGCATACTGTAAGATCTAAAGATGTTTGTAGACAATTGTAAGAGTGTTTTTCCCCAAGATAACAGTGAGGAAGAAGGTGTGTATTGCAGTTCTAGACTTCCAACCCCAGGAACGTTGAGTTCACAGAAACATTACCAACAGCAGTTTAAGGGCACCCTCCCATGATCAGTGTTTGTAACATTTTGGACATAGCGTGTTTTCGCTACGTCCAAAATGCTGTGTCGTACAGTACAATTACAGTTGATGGGATTTAGAGAAATTCCTTGTCCACTATGCTTGTTTACACTGCAACATAAACTGACATGTAGGGCAGCTTCCCAGCCGCAAGTATGTCAATTTATTGCTGCAGAGTCAGAGGATGCAATCTTGGCGGGTGAATGCAGGGAAACCATACCCTGCCCAAAACACTGACCATTTGTGACTGTGTTCATCCATGCAGATCACCAGCTTTCCGCAGGAGAGGAAACACTGCACCTGGATGCAGTGTCTCCAGATAG
This sequence comes from Allobates femoralis, assembly GCA_033576535.1. NCBI lineage: Eukaryota > Metazoa > Chordata > Amphibia > Anura > Aromobatidae > Allobates > Allobates femoralis. Next base: position 595,334,941 of record JARQOC010000002.1, on the reverse strand, counting down.
TGTGGATGTAGCTTAAGTGTCAGAAGCAATTTCTATGTCATTTGACACATTTTTTAGACAATTCCATGCACCAGCAGAACAGAGTATGAGTCTGCCACATGTAAGTGACTTGAGAGTATGATACAGGAATATCTAAAGTTCAGTATTGATGCCATCGGGGGGGGGGGGTGAAGATGGAGATTGGATCTTTTTGTAGTTTTGTCTTAAAAAATGGTGGAGTTGCCTGAGCTCACCAATCACACCTTGGAGGTATTGTCATGCCCTGCAGCCATGATTTTCTCAGAACCTGTCTTCAGCACTGTTGGTAATGTACTGATGGATAAGTGCATCTGGCTGTCCCCTGAAAATGTAGACCACCTAACTCTTATCAAGATTAACAAGTCATCGATCTCCAAGCACTTTTCTACCCCAGTTGTAGACTGGGCAGACTGGGTAGACTGGGCAATAGTGTAGTTTTCAATGTGCTGCATCTTACCATTATACTATTTGTAGTCTGAGGGAATTGATGCTACTTTGCTAGTGTCAGCCCCTAATTTTAGGAAATGATTTGACTTCATGTTGAGTCTCCTTAATGTGTGTTGTCTGAATTTAGCAGGGCTATCAGAGCACCAGGCCTACACCTGTCACTCTTCCACATGTTCCTATTCAATTTTTGTTGACAGATTCCATTTAACACAATGTTGAAGTTCTAAAATAAGATAAGTTAAAACTGGCATCTTTAGGATGTAGCAATCAATGCATGTTAAAAAAAAACTAAAGAAACATCAGAGAGGATGAGAGGTTGAGGATTTCATTTAGATATGAATTGATAACATATAAGGCAATCTTCGAGATAGGGTAAAAGGTCAAGGTAGAAATAGAGTAAAAGTGTGCAAATGGAGAAATGTAAAGGATGAGAGAGTTACCGTGTGACATTGTGACATGAATATGACGTAAGGCGTTTCACTCCATATATTTACAAACGTTTGCAAAATAGTATTTCTTACTGTCATGGAAAAGGGTCCTTTTTCCCATACATTAGAAACCAATGGCAACAAGATTCAACATGGGTTTAAAAGTATCTTTTTCAATCTTTAAGTTGAATGCAAAAATAAGAAGTGAACTCAGTCATCTATTATATAAAACCCGAAGGCCACTTCCGCCCAAAATCCGCTTCCGCTTCCGTGATGGCCTCCCTCCTGTGTCCAACTCCGGAACCGGAAGCACCAGACCCACGAGCGGCGCCACCGGCCCTGCACAGAGCCCCGTCTGCGGCCGCCCACATCCCGCCCACAGCCCTGCAGCTCACCGCCCACCAACATCCGCCAACCGGCCCGGAACGAGTGTGGGGCCTCCGCCGGCACAGCTCCCAGTCCTGCCGCTCTCTCCACAGACCGGCTGACGCTCCTCCATCACCCAGCTAGCCCCGCCCACACTCCGCCCCGGCCTCCGGAACCGCCAACAGCACTGCCGCTGCCCGCCGCCCGCCAACAGCCCAGTAAGTCTTCCGCCACCCTGCCTCCGCTCTCCTCTGCCACCTCCAGCCCTCCTCTGCCCCCTCCAGCCCTGCTCTGCCCCCTCCAGCCCTGCTCTGCACCCTCACAGCCCTGCTCTGCACCCTCCAGCCCTGCTCTGCACCCTCCAGCCCTGCTCTGCACCCTCCAGCCCTGCTCTGCACCCTCCAGCCCTGCTCTGCACCCTCCAGCCCTGCTCTGCACCCTCCAGCCCTCACTGCTGACCCCTGAGCCCTCACTGCTGACCCCTCAGCCCTCACTGCTGACCCCTGAGCCCTCACTGCTGACCCCTGAGCCCTCACTGCTGACCCCTGCGCCCTCACTGCTGACCCCTGCGCCCTCACTGCTGACCCCTGAGCCCTCACTGCTGACCCCTGAGCCCTCACTGCTGACCCCTGAGCCCTCACTGCTGACCCCTGAGCCCTCACTGCTGACCCCTGAGCCCTCACTGCTGACCCCTGAGCCCTCACTGCTGACCCCTGCGCCCTCACTGCTGACCCCTGCGCCCTCACTGCTGACCCCTGCGCCCTCACTGCTGACCCCTGCGCCCTCACTGCTGACCCCTGCGCCCTCACTGCTGACCCCTGAGCCCTCACTGCTGAGCCCTCACTGCTGACCCCTGAGCCCTCACTGCTGACCCCTGAGCCCTCACTGCTGACCCCTGAGCCCTCACTGCTGACCCCTGAGCCCTCACTGCTGACCCCTGAGCCCTCACTGCTGAGCCCTCACTGCTGACCCCTGAGCCCTCACTGCTGACCCCTGAGCCCTCACTGCTGACCCCTGAGCCCTCACTGCTGACCCCTGAGCCCTCACTGCTGACCCCTGCGCCCTCACTGCTGACCCCTGCGCCCTCACTGCTGACCCCTGAGCCCTCACTGCTGAGCCCTCACTGCTGACCCCTGAGCCCTCACTGCTGACCCCTGAGCCCTCACTGCTGACCCCTGAGCCCTCACTGCTGACCCCTGAGCCCTCACTGCTGACCCCTGAGCCCTCACTGCTGACCCCTGAGCCCTCACTGCTGACCCCTGAGCCCTCACTGCTGACCCCTGAGCCCTCACTGCTGACCCCTGAGCCCTCACTGCTGACCCCTGAGGCTGCGCCCTCACTGCTGACCACTGAGCCTGCGCCCTCACTGCTGACCACTGAGCCCTCACTGCTGACCCCTGAGCCCTCACTGCTGACCCCTGCGCCCTCACTGCTGACCCCTGCGCCCTCACTGCTGACCCCTGAGCCCTCACTGCTGACCCTGAGCCCTCACTGCTGACCCCTGCGCCCTCACTGCTGACCCCTGCGCCCTCACTGCTGACCCCTGCGCCCTCACTGCTGACCCCTGCGCCCTCACTGCTGACCCCTGCGCCCTCACTGCTGACCCCTGCGCCCTCACTGCTGACCCCTGCGCCCTCACTGCTGACCCCTGCGCCCTCACTGCTGACCCCTGCGCCCTCACTGCTGACCCCTGCGCCCTCACTGCTGACCCCTGCGCCCTCACTGCTGACCCCTGCGCCCTCACTGCTGACCCCTGAGCCCTCACTGCTGACCCCTGCGCCCTCACTGCTGACCCCTGAGCCCTCACTGCTGACCCCTGCGCCCTCACTGCTGACCCCTGCGCCCTCACTGCTGACCCCTGCGCCCTCACTGCTGACCCCTGAGCCCTCACTGCTGACCCCTGAGCCCTCACTGCTGAGCCCTCACTGCTGACCCCTGAGCCCTCACTGCTGACCCCTGAGCCCTCACTGCTGACCCCTGAGCCCTCACTGCTGACCCCTGAGGCTGCGCCCTCACTGCTGACCACTGAGCCTGCGCCCTCACTGCTGACCACTGAGCCCTCACTGCTGACCCCTGAGCCCTCACTGCTGACCCCTGAGCCCTCACTGCTGACCCCTCACTGCTGACCCCTGAGCCCTCACTGCTGACCCCTGAGCCCTCACTGCTGACCCCTGAGCCCTCACTGCTGACCCCTGAGCCCTCACTGCTGACCCCTGAGCCCTCACTGCTGACCCCTCAGCCCTCACTGCTGACCCCTGAGCCCTCACTGCTGACCCCTGAGGCTGCGCCCTCACTGCTGACCCCTGAGGCTGCGCCCTCACTGCTGACCACTGAGCCTGCGCCCTCACTGCTGACCACTGAGCCCTCACTGCTGACCCCTGCGCCCTCACTGCTGACCCCTGCGCCCTCACTGCTGACCCCTGCGCCCTCACTGCTGACCCCTGCGCCCTCACTGCTGACCCCTGCGCCCTCACTGCTGACCCCTGCGCCCTCACTGCTGACCCCTGCGCCCTCACTGCTGACCCCTGCGCCCTCACTGCTGACCCCTGCGCCCTCACTGCTGACCCCTGCGCCCTCACTGCTGACCCCTGCGCCCTCACTGCTGACCCCTGCGCCCTCACTGCTGACCCCTGCGCTCTCACTGCTGACCCCTGCGCCCTCACTGCTGACCCCTGCGCCCTCACTGCTGACCCCTGCGCCCTCACTGCTGACCCCTGCGCCCTCACTGCTGACCCCTGCGCCCTCACTGCTGACCCCTGCGCCCTCACTGCTGACCCCTGCGCCCTCACTGCTGACCCCTGCGCCCTCACTGCTGACCCCTGCGCCTCACTTCGCCCTACTGCTGACCCCTGCGCCCTCACTGCTGACCCCTGCGCCCTCACTGCTGACCCCTGCGCCCTCACTGCTGACCCCTGCGCCCTCACTGCTGACCCCTGCGCCCTCACTGCTGACCCCTGCGCCCTCACTGCTGACCCCTGAGCCCTCACTGCTGACCCCTGAGCCCTCACTGCTGACCCCTGAGCCCGCCTCACTGCTGACCCCTGAGCCACCGCCCTCACTGCTGACCCCTGAGCCACCGCCCTCACTGCTGACCCCTGAGCCACCGCCCTCACTGCTGACCCCTGAGCCACCGCCCTCACTGCTGACCCCTAGCCACCGCCCTCACTGCTGACCCCTCAGGCTGCGCCCTCACTGCTGACCCCTCAGGCTGCGCCCTCACTGCTGACCCCTGCGCCCTCACTGCTGACCCCGCTGCGCCCTCACTGCTGACCCCTGCGCCCTCACTGCTGACCCCTCAGCGCTGCGCCCTCACTGCTGACCCCTGCGCCCTCACTGCTGACCCCTGCGCCCTCACTGCTGACCCCTGCGCCCTCACTGCTGACCCCTGCGCCCTCACTGCTGACCCCTGCGCCCTCACTGCTGACCCCTGCGCCCTCACTGCTGACCCCTGCGCCCTCACTGCTGTACCCCTGCGCCCTCACTGCTGACCCCTGCGCCCTCACTGCTGACCCCTGCGCCCTCACTGCTGACCCCTGCGCCCTCACTGCTGACCCCTGCGCCCTCACTGCTGACCCCTCGACCCGCCCTCACTGCTGACCCCTGCGCCCTCACTGCTGACCCCTGAGCCCTCACTGCTGACCCCTGAGCCACCGCCCTCACTGCTGACCCCTGAGCCCACCCCGCCCTCACTGCTGACCCCTGAGCCACCGCCCTCACTGCTGACCCCTGAGCCACCGCCCTCACTGCTGACCCCTGACCACCGCCCTCACTGCTGACCCCTGAGCCCACCGCCCTCACTGCTGACCCCTGAGCCCCGCCCTCACTGCTGACCCCTGAGCCACGCCCTCACTGCTGACCCCTGAGCCACCGCCCTCACTGCTGACCCCTCAGTGCTGCGCCCTCACTGCTGACCCCTGCGCCCTCACTGCTGACCCCTGCGCCCTCACTGCTGACCCCTGCGCCCTCACTGCTGACCCCTGCGCCCTCACTGCTGACCCCTGCGCCCTCACTGCTGACCCCTGCGCCCTCACTGCTGACCCCTGCGCCCTCACTGCTGACCCCTGCGCCCTCACTGCTGACCCCTGCGCCCTCACTGCTGACCCCTGCGCCCTCACTGCTGACCCCTGCGCCCTCACTGCTGACCCCTGCGCCCTCACTGCTGACCCCTGCGCCCTCACTGCTGACCCCTGCGCCCTCACTGCTGACCCCTGAGCCTGCGCCCTCACTGCTGACCCCTGAGCCCTCACTGCTGACCCCTGCGCCCTCACTGCTGACCCCTGCGCCCTCACTGCTGACCCCTGCGCCCTCACTGCTGACCCCTGCGCCCTCACTGCTGACCCTGCGCCCTCACTGCTGACCCCTGAGCCTGCGCCCTCACTGCTGACCCCTGAGCCTGCGCCCTCACTGCTGACCCCTGAGCCTGCGCCCTCACTGCTGACCCCTGACCTGCGCCCTCACTGCTGACCCCTGCGCCCTCACTGCTGACCCCTGCGCCCTCACTGCTGACCCCTGCGCCCTCACTGCTGACCCCTGCGCCCTCACTGCTGACCCCTGCGCCCTCACTGCTGACCCCTGAGCCTGCGCCCTCACTGCTGACCCCCTGAGCCCTCACTGCTGACCCCTGAGGCCCTCACTGCTGACCCCTGCGCCCTCACTGCTGACCCCTGCGCCCTCACTGCTGACCCCTGCGCCCTCACTGCTGACCCCTGCGCCCTCACTGCTGACCCCTGCGCCCTCACTGCTGACCCCTGCGCCCTCACTGCTGACCCCTGAGCTGCGCCCTCACTGCTGACCCCTGAGCCTGCGCCCTCACTGCTGACCCCTGAGCCTGCGCCCTCACTGCTGACCCCTGAGCCTGCGCCCTCACTGCTGACCCCTGAGCCTGCGCCCTCACTGCTGACCCCTGAGCCTGCCCCCCTCACTGCTGACCCCTGAGCCTGCCCCCTCACTGCTGACCCCTGAGCCGCCCCTCACTGCTGACCCCTGAGGCTGCCCCCTCACTGCTGACCCCTGAGGCGCGCCCTCACTGCTGACCCCTGAGGCTGCGCCCTCACTGCTGACCCTGAGGCTGCGCCCTCACTGCTGACCCCTGAGGCTGCGCCCTCACTGCTGACCCTGAGCCACCGCCCTCACTGCTGACCCCTGAGGCTGCGCCCTCACTGCTGACCCCTGAGCCACCGCCCTCACTGCTGACCCCTGAGGCTGCGCCCTCACTGCTGACCCCTGAGCCACCGCCCTCACTGCTGACCCCTGAGCCACCGCCCTCACTGCTGACCCCTGAGCCACCGCCCTCACTGCTGACCCCTGAGCCACCGCCCTCACTGCTGACCCCTGAGCCACCGCCCTCACTGCTGACCCCTGAGCCACCGCCCTCACTGCTGACCCCTGAGCCACCGCCCTCACTGCTGACCCCTGAGCCACCGCCCTCACTGCTGACCCCTGAGCCACCGCCCTCACTGCTGACCCCTGAGCCACCGCCCTCACTGCTGACCCCTGAGCCACCGCCCTCACTGCTGACCCCTGAGCCACCGCCCTCACTGCTGACCCCTGAGCCACCGCCCTCACTGCTGACCCTGAGCCACCGCCCTCACTGCTGACCCCTGAGCCACCGCCCTCACTGCTGACCCCTGAGCCACCGCCCTCACTGCTGACCCCTGAGCCACCGCCCTCACTGCTGACCCCTGAGCCACCGCCCTCACTGCTGACCCCTGAGCCACCGCCCTCACTGCTGACCCCTGAGCCACCGCCCTCACTGCTGACCCCTGAGCCACCGCCCTCACTGCTGACCCCTGAGCCACCGCCCTCACTGCTGACCCCTGAGCCACCGCCCTCACTGCTGACCCCTGAGCCACCGCCCTCACTGCTGACCCCTGAGCCTGCGCCCTCACTGCTGACCCCTGAGCCACCGCACTCACTGCTGACCCCTGAGCCACCGCCCTCACTGCTGACCCCTGAGCCACCGCCCTCACTGCTGACCCCTGAGCCACCGCACTCACTGCTGACCCCTGAGCCACCGCACTCACTGCTGACCCCTGAGCCACCGCACTCACTGCTGACCCCTGAGCCACCGCCCTCACTGCTGACCCCTGAGCCACCGCCCTCACTGCTGACCCCTGAGCCACCGCCCTCACTGCTGACCCCTGAGCCACCGCCCTCACTGCTGACCCCTGAGCCACCGCCCTCACTGCTGACCCCTGAGCCACCGCCCTCACTGCTGACCCCTGAGCCACCGCCCTCACTGCTGACCCCTGAGCCACCGCCCTCACTGCTGACCCCTGAGCCACCGCCCTCACTGCTGACCCCTGAGCCACCGCCCTCACTGCTGACCCCTGAGCCACCGCCCTCACTGCTGACCCCTGAGCCACCGCCCTCACTGCTGACCCCTGAGCCACCGCCCTCACTGCTGACCCCTGAGCCACCGCCCTCACTGCTGACCCCTGAGCCACCGCCCTCACTGCTGACCCCTGAGCCACCGCCCTCACTGCTGACCCCTGAGCCACCGCCCTCACTGCTGACCCCTGAGCCACCGCCCTCACTGCTGACCCCTGAGCCACCGCCCTCACTGCTGACCCCTGAGCCACCGCCCTCACTGCTGACCCCTGAGCCACCGCCCTCACTGCTGACCCCTGAGCCACCGCCCTCACTGCTGACCCCTGAGCCTGCGCCCTCACTGCTGACCCCTGAGCCACCGCACTCACTGCTGACCCCTGAGCCACCGCCCTCACTGCTGACCCCTGAGCCACCGCCCTCACTGCTGACCCCTGAGCCACCGCACTCACTGCTGACCCCTGAGCCACCGCACTCACTGCTGACCCCTGAGCCACCGCACTCACTGCTGACCCCTGAGCCACCGCCCTCACTGCTGACCCCTGAGCCACCGCCCTCACTGCTGACCCCTGAGCCACCGCCCTCACTGCTGACCCCTGAGCCACCGCACTCACTGCTGACCCCTGAGCCACCGCACTCACTGCTGACCCCTGAGCCACCGCACTCACTGCTGACCCCTGAGCCACCGCACTCACTGCTGACCCCTGAGCCACCTGTACACACACAATTAATTTCACCGCACTCCCCTAACTATTACTAAATAAACTATATATATATATTCTAGACTACCCGATTCTTCAGAATCGGGCTGCCATCTAGTATTGATATATTTATATACTGTGCACGTTCATGGACAAGGTAAGCTGAACTCTAGTTGCCTGAAGCAGTATTATATCAATATATTATAGCTTCAAAAATAAAGCTAATATAAAAGGCTTTGTAACAATTCATGATGAATAAATAAGATCACTGTGCCTAGGCCTAACAACTTGGGAATCTCCAAGGGTCTGGGTCAATCAGTGTTATTTACAGTGTTAATCTAATTTTAGTTTCCTTAGGTAATGTATTTTTGGTAGTAATATCACTTTAATATTTTGATGTAGTTATGTTCTTAACTTCTATCCTTTTAGTTCAGAAATATGAGAGCGAGTTACTGTAACTGTACTTTATCCATAAGCCTTAAGTTATCCTGATTATCACCATTAATTCTATACTCTACTTTCCTGACATATACATTCTCTAATGAAATGAAAAGGCCATCTATCCAGGTGGCATTTCTCTTTAGATCATTTTATGATGAAATGATCTAATACCGGCTAGACGAGTAAATCTCTATAGGCTACTAGTCATTTATCTGTTTTATGGTCTACATCTTGATATATGTTGTCTATAAAGTCTCTCACTATGAGAGGATTGAAATTCGAAGAGTGCAGCTAGATCATGAATATGTCCTCAGTACTTACCCTAGTGCTTCTCATAGAAATCTTTAGATGTAAATCATTGCCTCCCTGAACTCTGCAATAATATAGATTGGGAAAAATGGAGAAATGGTTATGGAAACTTTGGATTTAAAGCAGTCAAGCAATGCATGTCAACTTTTTCAAGGTCATCATAATAGCATACAATATGCTATAAATGACCATCTAAAGGAAGCCACGTTGCAGATTCATTGGTGATTTTTTTAGGCATGTCTTTATTTCACATTGCGTAAGAGCATCCATTAAATATCTATATCTGAGTACCATTTCGTTTTTGCTTTTATCTGAATAGATACTTTTCTTTTTAATAAAATATTTTATCATTATAGCTTTATATAGATTGATCTTTTGCGTTATTGATTTGGAACTACAAATTGCTTGCATTGCTAAAATTCTGTCTAACTCTAGCCACAGCTAGATGGAGCATACAGTATAAAGTTTTACCATTGGGTTCCATATAAAACGCTAGAAAACTTTTCCTCCTAGTGGTGGCTGCAAGCAATCTAAATTTTATTATTCAAAGTGATCCTTCAATCTAAATTGAAAATGTTACTATAAATGGTCATTGTACCTACTCAATGCTAACAATATATGCCCTGTTCATGAATATTTTTGTTCACAATTGTATGTTTTGGTTCAAATTTTCTCTCTTAACATAATGGACGCCAAGTCTGAGGTTTCTTTATGTACTAGAGGACAAAATCTGTTTAACTTTATTTTTGATAAAAAAGAGAATTGCTGCAACACTAAACATGAATATGAAAAAGCTAATGGCTAGCGAGTAATGGAAAACAATGAAACACACGGCAATGTGGACAGCTAAAGGTATATATGGAATAGGATCACAGTAAATACTGTACTAGAAAAAGCAATAAGAGACTTAGCTTCAACACTAGCGCCACCTTGAAGAGCCCGGTAACTACGCCAAAGAGCTCCCATCTTACCGGGTCCTACGCTAACACTCTGTGCTGAATGGAATGGGTTTATGAGCCTGTGGATGCAATTAAAACCAGCTGGGATGGTGTGTCTCAGTCCTTCTCTCTTATAATATATGATTGTTTTTCGACTGTTTTTGTAACATGCACATTTTTGTGAAATTGGCAGTCACGTATAAATGTCTGCAATATGGAGGTTTTTCGTTGGTCTTTGTTGAAAAAAAGAAAAAAAATTACACCCTTCACAAAATGAATGCACAATATTTGCAAATAGTCATCACATCACACTCAGTGTCACAAGCCAGCAACCACACTTTCTGATTTTAGTTTTTCCTTGAATTTAAAAACAAATAGGACTAAAGGCACTATACTGAAATCCTTGTTTATATATAATTCTTCAAGAATGAATACAAAAAAAGAGTATAAGAATTCACAAGCTTTTGGATAAGATGTCATATGCTTAGGCTAGGATCTCATTTATTACTGAAATTGCGTTCACCGCATCCAGATCTGGATGCGGTGAACGCAATTGGCTTTAGACAAGCCGCAATCCGGTAACTGGATTGCTGAAGCAGCAATCCGGTAACTGGATTGCTCTGGATGTGTAATCTGGAGCAATCCAGTTACCGGATAGTTTGCTCATCCCTGCTGCCGCTGGGATGAGCAAACTGTAAAATCTATGAATAAAGCTTAATTAATGTTAATAATTATGCCCTTCATGTCTCTAGGGGGTGCCCACCCCCCTAGAGACATGCTACTTACTTAGGTTGGCATGTAATAGGTTAATATGTTATGTACAGTAAACCGACACCTGTCGGCTCTGTACATTTTTATGAATGAAGCTGCAGCTCCCCTGTGAGCAGCGCTCATACTATACCTAATGTATGTATAGTATGTGCGCTGTCCAGGGTCCTGAAGGCTTATACAGTAGATCTATGGCGCTGCGCAGCCCATAGATCTACAGTAAATGCCTGCAGGACCTAGGACAGCGCACATACTATACGTATATTAGGTATAGTATGAGCGCTGCTCACAGGGGAGCTGTGGCTTCATTCATAAAAATGTACAGAGCCGACAGGAGTCGGTTTACTGTACATAACATATTAGGTCGGTTTCACACTGGAATTTGCAAACGCAGCACACCGAACGCAGCCAAATGCTTGTGCACATGCATTCCTATGTTTAACATTGGAACGCATGTGCCTGCGTTTGCGCTCGGATGCGCACAATTTGTGCACCCTCTGAGCGCACTCTGAACGCAGCCCTGTTGCATTTTTTGTGCGGTCACTGGCGCTTGATTTATCTGCAAGTGCCCGCAAGCGCGCAAACCATGCAGTGAAGTCAATGGATCCGCAGTGTCCTCCACATGACAGCGCAGGAAAACGCTGCGGATCACAATGAAATCTCTGCAGGCGGCCACCGGGAGATCAGCTAAAGCCGCCACTTATCTCCCGCCGGTGTCGGCAGGGAGAGCGGGGAGAAACAGTTGATCTGACAGCTGTTTAAATCTCCCTCGCCGACACCGAAGAGGTATTTCTGCAATAATTATTCATTCTGTTTTAGGCTTTTTCTCTTCCTAAGGCTAGGGCCAGACTTGCATCATGCATTTGCTAAATGCAGGCGCAATTTTCATGTGCAAATCTGCAAAAACGCATTTGTTAATGCACCCATAGACTCCAATGCAGAAAACGCATTGCAATAGTGCAATGCGTTTGATGCTATGCGTTTTTGCAAGTTTGCAGCGGTCTGGTCAAAAAATGTGGTCTGCAACGTGTTTTGGTGCTTTTGCAAAAACGCATGCGTTTTTTTAACATGGGAGTCTATGGGCAACGCATCCTTTAACGCATGATACATGTAAGTACCATGCATTAACGGACACATTAACGGATGCCTTAACGCATGGTACATACATGTACCATGCGTTAACGAATCAGTTAATTGAGCCAACAAGTATGCACACATGCCATGAAAATGGCAAGGGAAAAAAAAGGAACCTTTAATGCATCCTGCTAAAGGATGCAAGCTCCCAAGTGTGACCCTAGCCTAAGGCTAGAAACACAGTACTCCAGATGCATGCAAGATACTCGCATGAGTCTCATATGCATCACCCGGCACGGCCCCTGCCTCTCTGAATGGCAGCATATCAGCTCCATAAAAACACAAGCAGCATACATGCTCAAGGCCAGAGAGGCGGCGGCCTGGCCGGGTGAGGCATTCAAGACTCAAGCGAGTATATTGCATGCATCTTGAGAAGTGTGTCTCTGCCCTTACACTGATCTATGCAGTCCAAGGTCTGCTCTTTAGGATGTAAAATACTAAAGTGTAAACCCCTTTCCTTGGCTCAGCCCTTTATACAGGCTCTGGTAGTTTACCTATAATGGTCACGTAGTACTATGTGATTTGTCAGCTACAAGACATTATGACTTCTTAGCCACAAGGCCATGCCTAGGTCACGTGAACCCTTTCTGTCTGATGCAATCTTTAGAAATGTGTAAAATGGTACAGAGAATTTTTTGAATTAATCAAATCAGAAATTGTTTGATCTATAAATTACCTGAAATTCAACTTAAAGCTTGATTTGCATTGAATTGATTTTCTCATCGATAGTAAGCAGCATTACTCAATGTCAAGCAGCAGCCACAAAAGCCAACAAGAGTTTAGGGTATATAAAAAGAGGTAAATCCTGTAAACCAAATATATTAATGACCTTCTATAAATCAATCGCAAGCCTCCATCTTGAAAATGGAATCCAGATTTTGAGATCCACATTTTAAAAAAGATATTGGAAACTCAATTCAAAAGTGTTCAACTAGATTATTGCATGAAATGGAATGTCTTTCTCATAATGAGATGTTAGAAAAGTCGCACTTGTTTAGACCAATAAATAAGGACTGGCACATGATTTAATCCTTCCAAGAACCTAAAAGAAACTCAGGAATATTGATTTCTTGTTGGGGTAAGGCAATTCCAGCAGCTAAATAGGAAAGGGTTCTTTACAGTTAGAGTAGTCATATTGTGGAATTGCCTTACCATAAATGGGTTATTATGAAGACACAATATAAGACTATATGCTTTTCTCCCAACAAAACACATTTTGGGTTATAAATAATTCAGTAATAATGTATCAAAGAAGTGGTCATTTGATGTGGTCAAAGAAGGTTGAATTTGATGAACGTATGTTTTTATGTAACTAATCTTAAAGCACCACCCCAGCGTTTCTTTTATTTCACCAATGGAGTGGTGCTTAGAAACTAAGCCCCCTGCTCCCTGTCTTATACTCATCCTCCAGCTTCTGCATCTCCTATCATTGTTTTGCTCCTGCTGGTCTTCAGCAGCTCGTGACCTGCGAATGCTTCAGTGTCTCATGGAGCGAGCCAGAGGGAGGTCACAACGCAATACAACTCTTGAGCTTTTTGCATAATTTCTGACTTCTGCCAAGTCAGAAGTTGTGGTCATAAGATGGCGCTATGGGTAACAGGTAAAGACACCAGAGGTTGAGTATATTACTAGAGGCAGGGGTCCTGGGTTAAAAGCACCACTCCAGTGCTGGAAAAAAAATGCTGGAGTGATGCTATAAGATGGGTCATCAATATCAGGGTTGGGGAAAAAACCCTAAAAAAATATCAAAATCATCAAATAAAAGTCATTCTTCAATTTACCTTCAAACAATGTGTCCTTCAATATAAATTCAGGGTTTTAATATATCAGAATAGTCAGCTCAGAATTGATAAAGATATATTAAAAATAATCTTCAAACAACTCTTTACACCATCTCGAAATTCCCAAAAAAAAAGTCTGTTTGCTCAAAACTAAACAGTACTGAATCCATAAACGCACACAGGATCTGAAGAGATACTTCCATGAATTATTCAGAAACATGTTTTATTATACTTGAGAACCTGGAACACCGAGTATATATTCTCTTATATAAGTTATTTCAATCATGGAAATATTATGAGACCTTCAGCAGCTATAATTTGAACATTTTATTACCCTTGAAGAAGAAGCGGTTATACCTCAAGAAAACATAAAAAAATAAAACTGCAATGTTAGAATCTAATTTCCTGGGCTTAGCCACAAACATAGGAAAGGGGAGGAATAAATGCTCCAAATTCAAGGTCATTTTCCTCCCGTCATATTACCGCCATTGTATGTTTTTTTTCCCCGGAATTAAACATTTCATTCAATTACTTCTGAACAGTTTTAGATTTGGACCCTTTTGAACTTCTCTCCTATTGAATTAAAATTCCTGCCTGGCATACTCAATTTATGCGGGCAGTGATATCTCAGGAGTTCAGAGCTAATTGAGTTAGATTGATTCCGAGGCAAAGAAGATGACTACACATGCTGAAAAGACATGAAAAAAAAGCTTTTAAGAAATTAAAATATCAACCAGAAAGCAGAGCAAGTCTGGGCTAATAAAACCACATACTGTACATTTTCTCCAAGCACCGGTTGCAAGAACTGCATTAAACTGTCACAGCCTGACCAGCAAAATGATGACACAGAACAAACTTGCCATTTCTCATTTTTAACTATAGTAAAAACATGTATTTTTCACAACTACTTTAAGTGGGTGGAAGGAGCTATTTTAGGAAACTGAACAGGGGGATACTAAAAGTTTATTGCTGCTGTAGCATTCTGGGGAAGAAATCAATAGTACTGTCTTCAGCAGCTGTATGCAATCTAGATAATGGTTATCTATGTCTGTATACAATATTCACTAATGAGTTTTCCAATGCATGCCATTCTTTAAATACTGATATAAACAATGATGTGTTGGGATTATTCTCTTAATGATCCATAAACATAGCATAGACATAAAGTTCAATCTGTTCTGTGGAATATGCTTTAAACTGTAGGTGTTGCTACATGTACAGTATTTCTAGGGACTTTTTATCCACAAAGAAAAATACACTAAATTCTCACTGTCTGTGGGTATTAAAGAAAACTTGACAGGTCTTCCGTACCCCCTGAACCAAAAGCAGTTGTGTCTACATGTCTAAATTCCCTAGACCACAGAAAAAAACAGTATAACAAACGTGTAGCAGTACACTGCTATAAAAAGGTAATAATAAAAAGCAAGTGCTTAGTAAAAAACTGTATGAAAAACATGGTACTTAGTTAATACGTTTTTTGCAAAAAATGTACGTAAGCCGTTCCACCTCGCCACGGTGACCCCTAATAGAACGGTCCTATCTAACTAATTTAAAACCTGATCATGTATAAATATACCTTATGGATGCAGGGTGAAGATGGGCCAGAAACAAATATGGACACAGTGCAGCAGACAGCACTTTATGTGCTTGACTCAGGTTTTAAATTAGTTAGATAGGACCGTTCTAATAGGGGTCACCGTGGCGAGGTGGAACGGCTTACGTACATTTTTTGCAAAAAACGTATTAACTAAGTACCATGTTTTTGATACAGTTTTTTACTAAGCGCTTGCTTTTCATTATTACCTTTTTATAGCAGTGTACTTCAACACGTTTGTTATACTGTTTTTTTCTGTGGTCAAGTTATGTGGTGGTGTGAACGCAGTCCTACAGACCCGTTTACATTGTGCCCTGGCTCAGTTGCAGTTTTTTATGTCTAAATTCCCTGGCTAACAGTCCCTGAATTAAGTTGGCCACGTAAACAGATCATTAGAAAAAATATTTCTAAAGTCCATTTATTATATGCAAATAAAGTCTTTGACTAGTCAATAGGGCGTTAGTTTCCCCAGTCTAGTCGGCCCACTTAGCATGGTATCCAGTCATTTTCTGCTGTCTGATCATCTGCAGTATCTTTGACTCGTAAAGAGATTCAATGATGTAAGGGTACAAAATCGCACACATGCACGTGATTTGTAGAGGACTGGCGATGACACTGGCACTTGTGATAATATGCCAAGTGAACCAACTAGTCTGCAGAAACTAACGCTCTATTGACTAGTCAAAGGATTCATTTGCATATCATAAACAGACTTTAGAATTACTTTTCTATGTAACACCTGTATGACAAGCATGGTGTATAGGAACTGAGACAGATAGGAACAGACAGTGTCTCTCAGTAAGAGACATTCATTCACCCTCAGCCGCACTGTCTTGGTAACTTGGGAGACGGCAGCAGCAGCAAAGAACAGAACTGATTAGCTGAGCAAGCTGAAGAAGGAGGAGTGAGTTTTAGCTGAACTACACGACATGTGGTCTTCGGCCATCTTTGCAGAGGGAGAGTGATGATCCAGGACTGGAGCATGAGGTGTGTGCTGATATCTCTGCAGATCTGTGTGACAGGACTGTTAGCCCTGAAGCTGCACTACAGCCACAGACCATTCAGGTTGTCAGGAGTTACCCCTCTCCACCTCGCTTCTTACTTAGAAGAAGGATACTGAATGTCATTTCCAGCTTTTGCAAACTATTGGACCCCGAAGCACCAGTTAGGAGCTCTGGGTGAATATAGACCTGCTGCAGAGGGAATGAGTAGCTACTGCTGGGACTACTGTTGGAGAAGTATACTGTAACTATAAGGAGACACAACTGGGACTGCAGTTCTAATGTTTGAGAAGTATATTGAAGTGAAATGCAAGGCTACAGTGTGGCTAGGGTCATACTTGGCTGCGTTTTTTAAGGTTGTTTTTGACAGCCTGCATTTTTAGGCTGTGTTTTTGCTGTTAGGTCTGGAGCAGCCTTAAAAAAACTCATGCGAAAATTCATGCAAAAACTCATGGTACCATTTAGTGCCATGCAGATTCGCATGCGATTCCCATAGGGCACCATGTTGCAAAAATGATGTTTTTTTGAAAAAGCACCAAAAAGCGCATCATGATGCATTTTTTGGTGCTGAGCCAAAAACTCATGGAAAAAACTCATGGCACTTTAGCCATGCTTGTTTGGCATTGGGGCATGCGTTTTTTTGTATTGGGACCTATGGATGAGTTTTTGCATGTGTTTTCCACAAAATACAAGTGTGAAAAACTCATCCACAACGCAAGTTTGACCATAGCCTATCTTGTGATTTCACTAACTAGGAGTTCCTGCTTTCATTTTATATTAAGTGTACCAGCGGTTAAAGCGGAGCATGACAACATCCATGGCAACTGGGGCCCCAACCTAGGGCTGCATAATTTACATAGCTGCAGCCATTTGTGGTTTTATGTTGATTAGTTAGGAATGTTATTGTTGTAATTTAAAGTAAAAGCATCACCCTTAACATTCAGGTTTATTGCACATCTTTTCTAGAATCTTGCACTACAGACAAACTGTACTTAACACATCATTCCTGAATCCACCACTAAGTCCCTGGCGCTACTCCTGGTGTCTCAGTGCCCAGTATTGGTTGCATGGCTGCAGCACTGACATCTTGTTGACAGTGTGCCAATCAATCAATAAGTTCATTGGGTTTAGCCTTTGCAACACACCCCTCAGAATCACTGACCTCACTGATTGGCTTTCAGAAAGACAAACTGTGATGCCTACATTTACATTTAAAAGATATGCAGTCATTTCACATTCTACAAAGGAACAAACTGCCGCCAAGGAGGAACATCCTTGTGTAGAACACTCGCCTTTGTTGGTTAACACTCCCTTAAGCAGACACACTTGATTTTAACTGTACTTCCTTATGATTGTGCATGCATATCACTCATGCTTAAAAGGGTTTTCTCATTAAAAAATTAGTTTAAATAATTCAATAGATCTTGAAATAATAATAAGTTCCACAATTAGATGTACCGTATTTAAATAAATGTTCTTATGCTGAGAAAATCTTATGTACTGTATGTTATCCCTGCTATGTACTGTGTAATGGCTGTGTCTGACCACACAGGGACATGGTCTGATCGTACGCCTTCTCCTGGGGCAGAGGAAGAAGGAGAAGAGTATACAGACATTACAGCATGGGGTGGCAAATAATTCTTTCTTTGGGATAAAACATTTTTTTTAAAATAGGCAGGGAAATGTTTTACCTCAAAACAAAAGTCAGCTGCAATCCTGTGCAGTAATGTCTGCATACTCTTTTGCATTGTTCCTGGTTCAGGAGATGTGGTATGATCAGACCAGGGTCATAACTACAACAGGTGCAGGGGTTGCAATCGTGTCCCGGCCCTGGAGCATAGGGGGCCCCAAAAGTCCTTTAGAAAATGGGCACTGCTGTTAAAGATTTCCAATAATTGGGGGCCCCATTGGAGCTTTCGCATCAGGGCCCATCAGCTTCAAGTTACGCTACTGGATCAGACCATATTCCTATACGGTCAGACATATCCATAACACGGTACATACAAGGACACATATATACAGTGTTGGCCAAAAGTGTTGACACCCCTGCAATTCTGTCTGATAATACTCAGTTTCTTCCTGAAAATGATTGCAATCACAAATTCTTTGGTATTATTATCTTCATTTAATTTGTCTTCAATGAAAAAACACAAAAGAGAATGAAGGAAAAAGCAAAACATTGATCATTTCACACAAAACTCCAAAAATGGGCCAGAAAAAGTATTGGCACCCTCAGCCTAATACTTGGTTGCACAACCTTTAGCCAAAATAACTGCGATCAACCGCTTCCGGTAACCATCAATGAGTTTCTTACAATGCTCTGCTGGAATTTTAGACCATTCTTCTTTGGCAAACTGCTCCAGGTCCCTGATATTTGAAGGGTGCCTTCTCCAAACTGTCATTTTTAGATCTTCCACAGGTGTTCTATGGGATTCAGGTCTGGACTCATTGCTGGCCACCTTAGAAGTCTCCAGTGCTTTCTCTCAAACCATTTTCTAGTGCTTTTTGAAGTGTGTTTTGGGTCATTGTCCTGCTGGAAGACCCATGACCTCTAAGGGAGACCCAGGTTTCTCACACTGGGCCCTACATTATGCTGCAAAATGTGTTGGTAGTCTTCAGACTTCATAATGCCATGCAACAGTCAAGCAGTCCAGTGCCAGAGGCAGCAAAGCAACCCCAAAACATCAGGGAACCTCCGCTATGTTTGACTGTAGGGACCGTGTTCTTTTCTTTGACTGCCTCTTTTTTCTCCTGTAAACTCTATGTTGATGCCTTTGCCCATAAAGCTCTACTTTTGTCTCATCTGACCAAAGAACATTCTTCCAAAACGTTTTAGGCTTTCTCAGGTAAGTTTCGGCATATTTCATATTTTCACAGCACAGACAATTGCCTTCAGATGAGTGATGAGGCAAACTTTTTTGTGAATGGTGAAGTTAATAAACAAAACCACTGCTATTGGTCTATCTAAATCATGTAGCAATTTCAGATATCTAGTGGAATTGAGGTTTCCATTGATGAAGAATGGCCCCACTATCTTTGTACCCCATATACCACACCATACCATCAATCTTTGTGTTCCAACAGTCTTGGAGGGATCTATCCACTGTGGGTTAGTGTCAGATCAATAGCAGTGATTTTGTTTGTCACAAAAACGTTTTCCTCATTATTCATCTGAAGGCAATTCTCTATGCTGTGAAGATACAGATGTGCAGCATCTGAAACAACAGATATGGAAGCCTGTGCTAGCATTTCTTCTGCTGTGTTGCTATAAGTGTGTCAAGAGTGGGAGAAAGGGCTGCATTGACAATCCAACACAATGGGCAGCACTTTATACACATTTTATAAGTGGTCATATACTTGTAAATAACTCATGAAAGAATAAAGTTACATTAAAACCAATCACATCATTGTTTTTCTTATAAAATTCTCAATATGTTTGATGTGTCACATGACCCTCTTCCCACTGAAAAAAATAAAGTTGGATCATCATACCCATCTGGAAAAAAGTTTTCCCCTCCTATACACTAATGTGCCACAAACAGGAAGTTGATACCACTAACCATTCCCATTTTATTTAGGTGCATCCATATAAATGGCCCACCCTGCAGTACTGATTTCCTACCCAAATTTTTTATGATCTGTTCCTCTTGCTCTCCCTCCTCCTCCTTTATGACCTGTGTTTAACTCTACCTGCTTTGCATCTGGTCTCTGCATGCCTACCTCCATGGTCACACTTGATTGCACTTGAATGGGAATATATGATGATGCATAAGTCTGATTAGACTTTAGTTGATCTATACATTTATCAAAGTGCAGCTTTCCAAGTGCACAATCAAATGGATTAGACCAGAATTAATATGATGCATTTGACCATACATCACCATCATCACAGCTGTATCATCATCATCTGTATCATCTAATCGTGAATTTCTTCTTTTCCCACAGGTGTGACTTCCATGTACACAGCTTTCCCAGGCATCTGATTCTCTCTATGTGATGTGCATATTATTTATTTCTAGTATGGCTGATATGCTACCCAAATTTTCCATGATCTGTTCCATTCCTCTTACTTAGTTAATTGTGTCATATCTGTGACAGATCATTCCACCCCTCCTCCACCTTATGACCTGTGTTTAACTCTGTATTTGGTCTTTGCATGCCCACCCCCATAGTCACACCGGATTGCACTTGAATGGGAATATATTGCGATTCATAAGTCTGATCAGACTTTAGTCTGATCTATGCATCTTTCAAAATGAAATAAAATGAATTAGACCAGAATTTGACTGGAATTGACAGGAAGGTAATAGGATAGAAAACCACTGCAAACAATGTTTTTGTTTTTTTTCACCTTCACCCCAATACTATTTGATTTCTTACTAACTCCTCTAATCCTTTCACCTAGTAAGGAACTAGTCATTTCTCTCTCCATCCTCCCCAGCTATCTCACCTTCTCTTTAGAACTGTTCCTCTACATACAATCCTTTGTCTCCAGGCCACACGACCTCATGCCCTCTCTTGCTCCCACCTTCTAATGCTCTCTCTGCTTCTCCTTATTGCTGGTGACATATCTCCAAATCCTGACCATTCCTACACTCATTTCTAACCCCCTAACACAATCTTTTACAAGTTTTTGCAACCCTAATAACCTTATATATATTCGGCCAGCCTCTGCTCCCCCAGGTCCCCTACCTGGAACCCTATGGGAAGCTGCCTGCACCTAACTTTCACACATACACAACCTCTTTATCACTAACAAACTCTTGTTCCTTGACATAACTGAAACCTTGCTCACCCCCTCTGACACAGCCTCTCCATATTCACTTTCCTATGGCGGATTCCATCTTTCTCACACCCCTTGCCCCAGCAACAAACATGGTGGAGGAGTTGGCTTGCTCCTGTCCAATAAATGCTCCTTTACCCCAATTCCACTACCACCTTCCTCTAATTTTCCCTCGTTTGAGGTGCACTCTGTCTGCATCTACTCGCTCTCCAACCTCCAGCTGGCTGTCATCTACTGCCATCCATATCTAGCCATGACCATCTTTCTGGATAACTTCACTACCCGGCTACTTTATTTCCTTTCTGCCAGCATCCCCACTATCATCACATCTGACTTCAACATCCTAATACTCACACAATAAAGAGATAATAATAGTTTGCTTAATTATAAATATTCCAAAATGATGCCACTTACAAACATAATTTGTCACCAAAATAAACAAAAATACATGATTATGTCACCCGAAGATATAAAAAATTGGCTCTTTGAATGCCAAAATTATAAAAAGCTTCTGTTTTAACTTATTTTTTTAAAAGGAATTTGTCAGCAAGTATTTGCTATGTAAGCTGAGGTCAACATTCTACATATAAGGGTACCTTTACACGCCGCAACCGTGGCGAGGAATCTGACCGGCAATCTGTTGCCCCGTCACCATCGCCGTGAAATTGCCTCTCAATTGCGGCGTGTAATTGGGGAATTTGGCGGCGATAAAAAGGTTGCGCCTGGTTCCGATTTCACAGCACTGCTCCAAATCAGAGGCAATCATGAAGGAAAAATTCCCTGTTTTTGGCGTGTGAAAGAGCGATAGGGATGGAATCTGCATCGCCTACTGATTTCCCAGAGGCGTGCCACAGCGTGCTGGAGACCGCGTCCCGTCAGCGATTATTGGTGGTGGCTACTGTTTTCCCATTGGCTGTCAGTTGACACCGCACCATATTTGAGTGTGTATTGGTACCAAACTCCAAAAGAAAATGGCGTCATGTATTAGCCAGCCTTCCAGCGCAGGCTGACCAATCATAGCGCTATTGTGTGTCCAATGAGCATGCTCGAGGCGCGGTGTAGACCAGTCTGGCACGCCTATGTTCTCGCCACTCTGCACATGTACGCCCACATTCCTTAGGGGATTGCGGCGTGTGAAGCAGTGAGGGAAGGCGTCCTGATGTTTCCCGCTGTTGGTGTGGCAACTTTCGGGGCGTCACGTCGCCTTAGATTGAGGGTGAAATTGCGCCGTGTAAAAGCGCCTTCGGCGATCTGAGGCAACCATGAAAGAATGTGCACGCGCACGTTAGATTGCCTCCTATCACCGCCAAAAGTTGCGGCGTGTAAAGGTACCCTAAGAGTTAAGAAATAAAAACTGTGCTTCTCTTATCAGGGCTGTGCAATTGTTTCCTTAAATTAATACATTTATTATCCTGTGATTAACATTGCAGGACTAGGAAGCAACTCGCAGGATTGTCCAACACACCCACTGCTGATAGACTCCTCACAGTCAATGCACAATCTCTATTGAGAGCCTGATGTGGGTGGGGGTAGCTATCTCAGCTTTGATACATGCCTGAAAATAAATTCTTTGATTGTGTAAGGGCCCTTTCACATCAGCGTTTTTTGAATTCGCGGCAGATGCGGTGAAAAAACCGCATCTGCCGCGATTACCGCATACCGGCTGCACTTGCGGCGGTTGCGGTAAACGCCATGCAGGTGCAGCTGCAGTTTTTTTCGCGGCCTCACCTGCCGCAAGTGCAAACCGCACTTGCCGCACCTGCCGCAAGTACGCCTATACTTTGCATGGCGTTTACCGCAACCGCGCCGCAAGTGCAGCGGTATGCGGTAATCGCGGCAGATGCGTTTTTTTCACCGCATCTGCCGCGATTTGAAAAAAACGCTGATGTGAAAGGGCCCTAAGAAGGCCTTCAGCCAATAATCCACGTGATACATTTTTGGATTCAGAGTTTTTTGCTAAAATTATGTTGCTGTTACATGAGATTACAAAAACCTTTAACTCTTATTTCATCAAATTCTACAATTCTTGAAATTCTTATTTGGTAACTTTACATTTGCTAGTGTTGGGGTGGTCTGTAAAGGGACCCTAGTTGCCTGCCCTTTGCCTAATCAAAGTAGATCAAGTGCATGCGTAGAAAAAAGGCTCCGGACACAGAGTCAGATGTGAAATCCTCTCTTGATCAAAGTAGGATGTGCAGTTCTGCTTTATTAGAGGTTACACAGCTTTACATAGTCTTGTCAATGGGTGTGGTCTCGATCAGGTGCCTCCAAATGATGTGTCACTCTATGATTGGCTAGTTCTCCTATAGCATTTAACTTTCTCCCAGATCTTCCTTGTACAACAGGATGTAGTCATAGATATAGTCGCCACCCTTGCCACATGTCAGTTTTAAGGTGTAGTCATAGATATAGTCGTCACCCTTGCCACATGTCAGTTTTAAGGTGTAGTCATAGATATAGTCGTCACCCTTGCCACATGTGAGTTTTAAGGTGTAGTCATAGATATAGCCGCCATCTTTGCCACATGTATGTTTAAACGTCTTAGTGAAGTTAATAATGTATTTCATGATCCATTATTTCCTTCACAGCCCCCCTAAATACATTGTTAACCTGTGCCTACTAGAGCCCATCATATCTGCCCAATGTCCCCAACTCTTTTATGCTGCCCGTTAGATGAGAAATGCTAACTATTTGATCCCCCTTGGTATAGACTTTGCACATGTGAGCTTCAGAAGTATCTACCCTACCTATCTATTGATCGCGTCATAACTCGGAGGAGTGGGGTCCGCAAAGGCTCAATGGGATCCTCACTGACATAGAAGTCTCCATCAGCTGTATTGAGGGATGTGGAGGTCTAAATCTAAGGGTACTTAACCCAGGTGAGGCCTAGCCACTGCATACACAAAACAGTCAGACTTATTGTATTGATTGGCTGTGTACTTCATCCATTCCACTCAGATTTTAGTCTCAGTGAACTCAATCTCCACTGCAAAACTATCTTCAAATGTAGGATTCGACATGGCTACCATACCCTTGAATGTCTGTGTGTCTGGTGTAAACGGACTATAGGGCCGCCCCTCCCCTTCATTCGACTTAATTGCATCTTTACTAGTTTGAATGTCCCCAGGTGACTACACCTTACACAACTACCATACAAATAAATGCCCAGGATGTACATCCCACCTTGGACTGTGGATTCTCTATATTGATGATCAAAGGATTGCACTGAAAGACAGGAGCACAAGGCCTAGCATTTAACTTTTACAAGAGTGTCATTCAGGTCAATAATGATTTACCTTGTTTGTCTCGCCTGTCTAGAGCCAACTGGAGTCTATAACCCCAGTCACTTACCGTGTTCCAACCCACTATCTCCCAGGAACTACAGGCCTCCCCCCACTTCATATCCGTTACACATACAAATTGTTGTCCTGATCTCAACTGAGCTGGTTGTCCCATTTGTGGGGCCCACCTGGTGTCACAGTTAACTATTTCACAGTAATCAAATGTAACAGAGACCACATGTGTTGCAGTGATAAATTAGAATATGATAATCCCTCCTTCTTGTGTTATTGCCACTTGGCCTCTTTGGGTTTGAACTAGTGTTCTAAAACATGAACATAAGATAATATCAACAGCTAGGAAACATCTGGGTCTGTTGGAGCCGTTACTTTCTTGCAACGGGAAGTGTAGATCCATGTTGACTTGCCCTCCAACTTCACTGAATTAGTCAGGAGTATCTGGTAGGGTCCCTCAAAATGTGGTTCAAGGGCTGACTTTCTGGTGTGTCTCTTTACCAGAACGTAGTCACCAGGCTGTAGACTATGCACGGAGCCATCAAAATTTGAATCTGGAATGGATGACAAAAGATTTGCATATGTTATTGACAATTCCTTATCAAGAGCAACTGGCATGCCCCTCCAGGACCTTAGGATACTCGGACCTGGGCTTTGAGGCTTCATCAAGAGGATCACAGGAACTGAGACCCGGCTCCATGACTCTGGCAGTGTCATTAAAAGTTCGGTGTGGTTGGCTCTCTCTCTTAGGGATAGGGATCTGGCATGGAGGGTTCATTCTGGGTAGGGATGATTGGACCTGAGGATACTGGTTAATTTATATGTGACAGGTTGCTGCTATAGATGGCCGCCGCTGCACGACAGTTCTCCTAGGGGTCGATGGTAGGGAGGCAGTAATGTTCTTAAGCCCTCTAAGGGTAGGGCTGACCCCTAAGGCAGCTAGAGGTACCTGAGTGAGTTGGTAGTCATGTTTCTGGTCCTTTTGATGTGTTAAGAAAATTCACAGACACAGCGGGTTGCAGTCTTTAGGTCTTTTACTCACAGTCTCGGTTATACAACCTGCTGAGCACTGGGTTCTTGGAAGCAGGAATCTAGGTCCCTCTCATCCTCCTGGAGCCACCTAGGTGTTGTTTCTGCTTCTCAGTCACAGACACAGCGGGTTGCAGTCATAAGGTCTTTTACTCACAGACTCGGTGCAACAGCCCATTAAGCACTGGGTTCTGGGAGGCAGGGATCCAGCTACTCCTTTGTAATAGGATGGTACATAACCAACACCCCTTCTCTGTCCTTTCTCAACCTCTTTACACTGCGCTTGCCTCGCCCATTCTGCCTTGCACCTCGCCACACAGAGCTCTGAGCCAGTGACTGTTGGCTTTTCTTAGGGGTAAACCTGCAGTATCTCCCTTTAGCCCTATGGTTGCCACCTTTTCAGCAGATGTGCGCAGTTGTCAACCATGTCACCTTGGAAGTACCACACAGTCTCCAGGTCGCTAGTTGAGCCTGGTCTGTATCCTCGAATAGTCTTGGGGTTCCTGGTGCCACTGTTCTTCGGCCTGGTCCCTCCACTTGCCTGCACCTGACAATGGATTCGAGCCCCACGGGTGGATTGCTCACTTCCCGTTTCTCTAGGACCCTCTCTTCCTCCTGGAGCCACCTAGGTGTTGTTTCTGCTCCTCAGTCTAGCCTTAGGATGAGCTCCAACTTGCTCCAGTCCTCTGGATACTTAAGTTCTTTCTTCCTGTGACAGGCGTTCTTGCTCAAGCTTCTAGCTTCCCTCCAACTCGACCCTTGTTGTTCAACGGTCTCCCCTCAGCTGTTCTACCACCTCTCCTCAGCTGGTCAACCTCTCTCTCAACTGTTCAACTGTCTCTCCTCCGTTCTAGAACTTTCCTGCTCTATTTATACCCCATATCACGTGTCCCACATCATCTACGTGTGTTCTTCCTGACCTCACTCCTTCCCAAGTGCTCCCTCTAACTACTTCCTCTTCACCCATTCCCACTACAATGGTTACTAGTGTGTGATCTTTGTGTCCTGGTACCGGTCTGTGCTCCTCTTACTCGTGAGTGGGATGCTACACCCTAACAGGGGTGCAGTACCCCTGTGGCAACTGGATTCGCAGGGGAGCCACACGCTCCCTCCTTAAACTCAGCACATCCTCAGGCTGAAAGAAAACAGAAAAACAAATGGTACAAAGACATGCAAAATTTTTGTAATGCTTAGAACAAGAACAATCACAATAATAAGAAAGCTTTTAATCCCTTTAACGGGAGGTACGGTTGGCCACAACCCTATTGGAGGTTCATGAATCCAGAATGGGCTCCATTAGGAGGTTGTTGAGCCTGTTGAGGGCGCTGTTGATCATAGGCTTAACCCTGATTTTGGTAGAGTCGAGGCTGACCCCTGGAAGAAGGCATAGAAATCTGACATAGTGCACGACATTCACTCTTGAAATGGCCTGATTGTCCACACTGGAAGATGACACATGTCTAACGAGTGAGAGAACCTTGGGCGTCTTGGACATCCTGCCACATGGTAGCTGCAGCCTTCTTAGGTGGGGGTGCCATTTTTTCAAACCCTTTGGCAATCAGCAAAGGGCCTAGAGGAGGTCACCATCTTCTTGACTAGTTCTCTGAGTCCGTTCACAAAGGAGGTGACTAAGAGGTTCTTCTGGACCTTCACTTGAGCGTTGAATCCTAGATCTTCGAAAATTTGAGTTATCCTGGCATGGAATTTCTTAACTGTTTTGCCTGGTTATTGGGAGATGTCTTGAAGAGAGGGGGACTAGTCAGCTAATTTCTCCTTAGTTCATGTCTTCAATTGTTCACAGAAAGTGACTCTAGAATTCCATGTTATGTTACTGACCAGTGAGGCATCGTTTAGAGCAGCAGCCATGATTGGCCAGTATGTATTACCCAGTTTGATCATAGCTAGGGATGATCAGTACCATATGCTGGTAGAAAGGCATGGGCTGTTTTTCAGGGTCTGGAAGCTGGGTGACTAGTGTGGCCACTTGACCTGGGGAAAACACATATATGACAGGTTCGGGAAGGCCACGAGCCTGGAAATGTGGAACTGGTGATGGTTGTGGCAGTAGTTGTCTAACTTGGGTAGGCACAGTTGGTGGTGGTGGTAGGCCAGGCAACAAGGGTTCAGTATCTGAGAGGGCCATGGGTTCTGTAGGCACAGCGAACAAAGGCTGCTGTGGCATTTCTGACTGAGAGTACCGAGACGACCGTGGATGTCCAACTCGGCAGGCAACCATTAGGTCCTCGACGGTTGCATCTTCAGCACTGACAAGACGTTTTTCCGCCAACTGACAGGGTTGGGACCCACCACAGAGGTCCATAATAGCGCTGACTATCTCCTTAGCATAGGCATAAAGGGAGTACCCAAGTATGCCTGAACCGACAGTGGGAAGCGCTATTGTTTCTATGGTGGTGTTGTTACAGGCATTGTCAAAGACCCGAGTAACTACCTGTTTAAGCATGCGTGCACTATCATCTGGTCTAGTAGGGTCATATATGGAACCTACAGCATGTATAATCATACAGGAGGGGAAGTTACCTGATTTTGTGATTACCAAGTCCCCTAGAGGGATTGGTCCTTGGAGAGTGACAATCTCTCTACTGTCAACCTAAATGCTGTCGACCCTTGCCGATACCATTGCCCTTGCAAGCACCCCCTATGTTGGAGACGGGAGTTAGCAGCATTGATAATAGCATCTACTCATAGAGTTGTTATGTCTTCCTTTCCTACAAAAGAAGTATACCCCCTGGCAATAACTTCTCAAAAATGGGTGTCCAGTGCTCTGGTGCGGGTTCCCCTTCCCTGGATAAGGTATCCTACTTGGTTACACTGGCCACAGACCCGTAGAGAGGAGCACTAGGAGCTATAGGGGATACACCTGAAGTGGCCGTAGATGGCTGGTGGGCCACAAGTTAAACAAGTTTCTTTATTTCCTAGGCTTTGCTGTTCACAGTTAGTGGAAATACACCCACTCGGTCCATCATTATAGTGTGGTGGCTGCTGTTGTTCGTTTCAGTACTACACATAATCACACACTTTTCCCTTGCTATCCTTACACTCTTTCTCCACCCAACCCTCCTTAGAAAGTGTCTCAGCCACCAGTGTCCAAGTATGAGCTGCTTGAAGCAATCCGTTGTCCTCTAACATGCCCTTTTCCTGTTTCACAGCTTCTCGCCATTGTAGAGGCAGCAAACTGCCTCCCTCTATAAACTTACATACGCTCATCAACGTTTTCATTTTTTGCACATGCTTTTTACCCTCTCGAGTGGCCACTTTAACTATAATATATGGGTCTAACTTCCCATCACTCCTCGCTCCCTCAATACGACACAAATGAAGAATTTTCTTCATTTCATTATCTTGCAAAAAACAAATACAACACAAAGACTGAGCAAGATGGAGTTTTCGGTTTCACACCAGACTGAAATTAGCAGTGTGACGGGATTTGAGGAGTGACTGCCCAGTTGCATAGCACTATTATTTGCGACTATACTGCCGTCCCAGTGCTCCTTCTCTCCCATACCATCGCTTGACCGTGTTCCTGTAAGAGACAGGACCCACAACTCTCCAGTGTCTGCTAACCATACCACAAATCCCAACCTCTCCCTCTCTGACACAACTGCCCAACAGCCTCTTTCAAAACTCACCAATCGGTCTCGGACAGACACAAAACAGGTGACAGGCAACTATGATAACAGCTCAGCCTCTTGGGTTCTTGGAGCCAAAAGCAGTTGCGCCCGATGCCCTACCATCTTGGGTGAAAACTTAAATCGACAGGAAAATAGATGGGAGAACTATGGAACAGCCCAAGTGACACAGGAAAGACCACAGAATTTAGAAATCAGACGTACCATGTTCTCATTGGAAATTATCAGTCTCCGAGTTGAGTGGCCCTGAGTCTCCACCAGTCCAGGTGTCAGTTGGCGATGTCCAAGTGCCCTCTCTACTGGCCCCATGTTGGCCACCAAAATGTTGGGGTGGTCTGTAAGGTGACCCTAGTTGCCTGCCCCCAGCCTAATCAAAGCAGATCAAGTAGAGTCAAATGTGAAATCCTCTCTTGATCAGAGTAGGAGGCGCAGTTCTGCTTTATTTCAGGTTACACAGCATTATTTAGTCTTGTCAATGGGTGTGGTCTTCATCAGGCATCTACAAATGATGTGTCGCTCTGTGATTGGTTAGTCCTCCTATATAATTCAGCCTCCCCCCGGATACTCCTTGTACAACAGGATGTAATATTAGATATAGTCACTACCCTTGCCACATGTCAGTTTTAAGGTTTAGTCATAGGTATATTCACCATGTTTGCCACATTTCAGCTTAAACATCTTAGTTAAGGTTAAAAATGTATTTCATCAGCCATTATTTCCTTCACATTAGGATATGTATTCTATATTACCTGCCAAAAGATTTCCATACTTGTGGTTATATATAGCATTATAGGTACATAAAAACAGTAATTAAGAAAAAGGTAACAGAAGATGTGTAACTGGTGTGTTCTTTCAAATCTTGATATACCCCAGTTGTTATTATCATGCCTTTCATATAATTGAAAACACTAATTTTGTTAAAGCTTTGTACAGCTCAGAAGTCTGTGTAAGAAAATCAATTAAGAGAATTTGTCTCACCACATAAACTTTTAGTTAGATCAGTCAGCCGCTGTTTCTCTGGGTAATGGACCTCCTCTAGCGTGTCGCCAAAAGACCTGCAGCTACAGTGATAACCGCTTTCATTTCCACATATTTTACATTTTGTGAAGAGAAAAGTGTCATAATGCCTCAACTAAAGCCGATTCATACAAATATCTGTGAATATATCAAAAGAAAAAGAAAGCTCCGTACAAAAACAGGAACTGGAAAAGGGAGAAAGCTTCAGGGTTATGACTCCTTATCAAATTCACATAAATATCAAAATAATGTCAGCACATTAAATTTCAGCAATAAAGGAAACAGTGGTATATCCACCCATGTGGTATGCAACGTTTCACCTCTATACTCAGCTTTTTCATACCAAGAATTGCTGAAGCAGATTACAAAGTTGAAAATGTTATTATATACTGTATCTCATGGGTGAATTAAACACTTTTTCTATATTGCTGAAATTTTGGAGTGATGGTCATATACGCAATGGAGACGGTTGCGGGCAATATACACAATGGAGATGGCTGCGAGCCATATACACAATGGAGATGGCTGTGGCCGGGCCATATGCACAATAGATGGCTGCGGGCTGTATACACATTAAAGATTTCTGGTACTTTATCTTGTATACACAGCACTATACTGTATATACAAGTCCACACTATATACATACAGTATATACATACACACTGTAATACAGGATGTAGTGTGGGCTTGTATATAGAGTATACTGCTGTGTAGAGACAGATACAGAAACAGATAAAAGATAGAAATAGATGATAGATAAGATAGAAATAGATTGACAATAGATAGACAGCTGATAGATTGGATATACACTGATAAATGATAGATAGCTGATAGATTAAATAGATAATGGATGGATAGATACATAATCTAGATAGTAGATGATTGTTTAATAACCTCTCTGGGAACTGAATGTATTTGACAGCTATAAATCCTGGAGTTGTTTGTGCTGGTGACCTCTCCCCTCCTGCTGAGGACAGGGCTGTATGTGCCCAATCTGACCCCTGACAGAACACCTTAGCTCTTCTCTAGATTCCAGTTTTCCAGAGCGGTTTGTAGTAAATGCTCTGGGAATCTTGAGAATAGAGCTGCAGTGTCCTGCTCCTGCTCAGCAGGAGGTGGTGGAGGGTCACCAGCCCAAGCCGTGACCACACACAAGATTTACAGCTGAGGGGTCAGTGTTAGGAGCAGAGACTCAGTCACAGCTCAGTCCTGATCACTGAGGAGTCTCTGCTGCTGGTGTGGATGGACAGGAGGAGATATCAGTGCTGCAGGCTCAGCCTCACACTCACCCACGCTGCTCTGCTGATCACTGAGGACTGAAAATAGCAGCAGCACGGGCGGAGCAGGGATTCGATAGAAAAGTCCCACCCTCCTGTAGCTCCCATTGGCTGCACTCTCCAGCTCCTCTTCCTCACTTCTCATGGCTCTGTTACCCCCCCCACCGCACCAAGCTGTGACGCTGCCCTGGGTGCTGTCCAGATGAGAGTCATAAGAGTGGGAGCCCGGAGAAGTAGTGAGGGGGCATGGCCCAGCAGAGATCAGGGCCCGCCCCTTCACTTCTCATCCGGGCCCCCTCTCCTGTGAATCATGGGCGGGCTCCTGACAGCTGTCAGAGTAGTTAGGCCCTGACGGAGGCCCTGGGTATGTCAAAGGTTGTGTCCCTCCCTTCAATGCAAGCTCACATGCTGAGCTCAAATCATTCCCTGCTTCTGTTAGCTGATCTCATTAGCTGACATATGCAGCTAACAGATGTGGGTGGATCACAGTGTTAACCTGATAGATTACGCTGTCAGAGTTTGACACGCAAAAAATCATGATGGAAATTGTAGAAAGCTTTATCTGTGCATCTTATTAAAACAAAACAATTACACTGGTCAACAGCATTTTTGGTGCCAAAGATATTTCATTGAATTCAGGGTAACTTTGGGGTGCTGATTCTGAATATGTCATCAGTTTTGCCAGATTGGCTCAAGTTTTTGAGATTTTTCGTAAAATGTGTAAAAAAAAAAGACGTAATTTGCTACACGCGCATTAACTTTATTGATATTGTCATGAATACAATAAATTTAACAAAGTAAATGTTGATTTTAGTTTATTTTAACTAGTTTTAGAAAGTAATCTTCAAAAATGAACAAGACATGAAAGATAGACATTTAATCGCTGGAAAAGCGCTTTTTATATGATTTTCTTCTATGTGAGCTATTGGGGCAGTCACGCTGTAGATTCCAGCAGTAATCAGCCATCATATGTCTGTCCCATCTGCCTTGGTACCTTTCCTCCATCACCATAATATCCTGATGAAATCTCTCCCCTTGTTCTTCGCTAAAATCTCCAAGGTTTTCTGGAAATCTGTCCAAGTGACTGTGAAGATAATGCAATTTAATGCTCATGTGTACACCCAGATTTCTAAATCTCAATAGCATGTTTTGTACCAGTTCTTCATAATCGTCTGCCTTTTGATTTCCCAAGAAGTTCTTCACTACCAACACAAAACTACACCATGCAGCAGCTTCAATGTCATTCATTTCCTTAGGAAAATTTGAATCTTTAATGAGTTTCCGAATTTGAGGACCATCAAAGATTCCTGCCTTCAGTTTTTCGCTACTAAGACCAGGGAAAGATCTGCAGATGTACATGAAGCAATTACCATCTTTGTCTAATGCCTTGACGAACTGCTTCATTAATCCTAACTTTATGTGAAGTGGTGGTAGAATGATTTTTTCCCTGTCCACCAAAGGTTCGTTCACTATGTTTGATGCTCCTACTGTCAAGGTGTCCCTCGGAGGCCAATTCAGTTTCTCCCAGTGCTGATGTTTTGCTCTACTATCCCACATGCAGATGAAGCAAGGATACTTTGTGTATCCACTTTGCTGTCCAAGTAAAAAGTTGACCATTTTTAAATCAACACATATCAGCCACGAATGTTCATGGTAGCACAGTTTCTCCAAGACCATTTTGACATTTTGGTATTGTTCTGCAAGTTTAGTTGAGTGAGCTACTGGAAGAGATGCACACTGATTGCCATTGTTCAACAAAACACATTTCAAACTCCTTTTAGAACTATCTATGAAAAGCCTCCAGTCTACAGGACGATATACTTGTAAACCCATTTGCAGCATCAGGCCAGGAATATCCTTACAATATACAAGTAGGTCATCTTCACAGAAAAATGGAAGAAGTGCTTCTTCTCTGGTCCTGTAAGATGTAATTTTAGTTCCAGGCGTCAGACAATTTTTTTCACTTAGCCTTGAAGCTAAAAGTTCGGATGCACTTTTTGAGAGGTTGAGGTCTCTTATTAGATCGTTGAGCTCTCCTTGGGTAAATTGCGTAGGTGTTCTGAAACTTCCTTCATATTCTAGTTCACTTCCAGAACTAATGCTTAGCTCCATACCCTGCATTTCATCATCATCATCAGGTGGGGGAAGGTCAGGTAACATGGTAAACACAGGTACAGGCACATCTTCACAATGAGGGACAGGCCTTCTTGCAGATTCCATGTTAGGATACTCCCATTTTCGTTTCTTATGCTTATTGAATCCTTGTACTTGCACTGCACAGAAATAACAGTCATCATGATGATTTTTTTGCTCTCTCCACACCATTGGAACACCAAATTTGAAGCTTGTTCTTTGTCCTTTGCTCCATTTTCGTAATAATTCGATACATGCTTTGCACACTATGTGTGGTGCCCAAAACTTGTCTTGGTCCCCAAGCATAACCCCAAAATAGGCAAAATACACTTTTTTAACGAAGTCTGTTATGTTTCTTCTATGTTTTGGCAGTGTATATTCACCACAAATGTAACAGAATGAGTCTGGATCGTTAAGACAACTTCTTCTTGATGAGTTCATGCTTTTCACTGGAAAACAGACAACAACATAAAGTTAGTGCAAAAATCAAGCTATGAACAAACTTTTAGAACACTAATTAACACAAAACTATATTGAGAACTGCTCAGTTCAAGTACTAATCCAAAGAAATTAATGAGATGATGCGTCGCATTTACCAACAAGTGCTATAAATAAGATACCAAAAATCTCAAAAACTTGAGCCAATCTGGCAAAACTGATAGCATATTCAGAATCAGCACCCCAAAAATACCCCAAATTCATTAAAATATTTTGGACACCAGAAAAAAAATTTTTTTTTGTTGACCTGTGTTATTAAACAAATGGAGAACGGTACATGATCATACACTTTTCAAGCGAAAAATATCATTCTTAACTTCTTTACGATCAATGACGTACTGGGTACATCATAGGTCGCCTCCATCCCTTTGATGCGAGCTCACACACTGAGCTTACATCATTCTCTGCACATGCCAGCTAATTTGATCAGCCAACATGTGCCGCTAACAGGTGCAAGTGGATTGCAAGTCTACCTACTTCTGTTAACCCCTTAGATCATGCTATCAAACACTGACAGCGTAATCTAACACATGGAAGCTTTCGGCGACCCCGTGGAATGATCACGGGGCACCTATTTGTTGCCAGGACAGCGAAGGATCAGATGATGATGCCTGTCATGACTCACTTCCTATGAGTGCTGGCTGAATGCCAGCATTCACAGGAGATGATCATTTCTGCTGTACAGAACTGTGCATCAGCACGTAAAGCAGTAATGATTGGACACTGCACTGTTGAGGCGCCCTAAGGGGGCATGTTAAATGAAGAAAAAGTGAAAATAAGGTTTTTAAAAATATGAACAATATAAAATAAAACATAAAAAGTTCAGATCACCCCCCTTCTGCCCCATTGAAAATATTCTACTTTAAAAAAAAAAAAATGCGCATACTTGGTATCGTCGTGTTCAGAAATGCCCATTCTATTGAAATATATAATCAATTAATCTGATCAGTAAATGGAGTAAAAATGTCAATACTACAGAATTAAATTTTTTAAGTTGCTGCTACATAGTAATAACATGCAATAACAGGCGATCAAAACAGCACATTTACCCAAAAATGGTATGATTATAAACTTCAGCTCAAGATGCAAAAATTAAATCATCACACAGCCCCAGGTCTCGAAAAATGAGAACGTTATAGGTCACAGAAAATGGTGACAATAGCGCAATCCTTTATTTTATTTTCTTACAAACTTGTAATGCCGCTAATTGCAGCCACAGCTGCTGATTATTCAAGGTCCTGAAATTACAGCAGCGTGCAGCCGCCGGTGTCCGGTTGCCAGATCCTCCCAGATTGGGGCAATCCGGCCCCATAGACTCCCATGTTAAGGAGCGCCGGATTACCCCGGATCCGGGAGAATCCGAATTGGGGAGATTTTTCTCCCCGGACACAAAAATAGTGTATGCTCCGATTTTGTGTCAGGAGAAAAACTTCGATTCCTCCCGGACACATGGAAACCATCCGGCCCCATAGGATACTATGGGAACAAAATCCGGTCCGGGGCTGTCCGGTTTACACTGGAGAGCCCCGGACCGGAACTGGCCATGGTATGAAGCCGGCCTTAGAGTTTGGTTTGAGTGTCATCAGTTTTTTCCATGTGTGGAAATGAAAAAAAAGGTAAAAAAAAATTTCCACCTTCTCAAATAATCAAGGACATGTGAATGGCCTCAGAGACTATCGCATGTACAAGTGCTCTCTATGAAAGTTATGAATAGACTCGTATGAGAACATTGGACATCTGAATGAGCCTATAGGCTACATTCACACTGAGCGTTTTGATGTGTTTTGTGAGAATCCGTTTTTGCAGTGCAGTGAAATGGATCAATTTCAGATTCCCAGCCAACTCAATGAGTTTTCAAGATTTGTCATTCAGACGCAACCTTTTGCAGTGCTGCGTTTTTTTGACTCAAAACGAATCCTCAAAAAGAATGAGCATTTTTTGCTGATCCAGTTTTGCAGCTGACAAACGGATGCTCAAAAAACGCATCAAAAACGTGTAAGAATGTAGCCTAAGAGAACAAATACAGTGCCTGATTATCGGAAATGAGCTCCTAAAAACATTCATTTTCCAATAATTGTGTAGTATAAAAAGGTTGCCGATTACTTGATAAATAAGGCTAGGCTCACAGTTGGGAGGTTAATCTGTTTGAGGGACGCATTAAAGGATGCTTTTTTTCCCCTTGCCATTTCCATGACATGTGTGTTAATTTTTAAGCATGCGTTAATGCATGCATTAACGCACGGTACATGTATGTAACATGCGTTAATGCATGCATTTCCCATAGACTTTCATGTTAAAAAAAGCATGTGTTGTCAATAATGGCCCCAAAAATGCTGCAGACCGCGTTTTTGGGTGCACTACCAAAAACACATAGCGTCAAATGCATTGCACTTTTGCAATGCATTTTTTGCATTGGAACCTATGGGTATGTTAACGCATGCGTTTTTACACATGACAATAACGCATGCATTTATCAAATGCATGACGCTAGTCTGACCCTAGCCTAAGCAAATAGCTCAAACATTGGGTGAAATGATCTATGAAGCTTGATTATAAAAATATAACTCTCAGCAGTATATAATGCTGTGTAAACCAAATCTGCATTGTGGAAAATAATGACATCTTATGTGTTCTGAATGATATATTACTAATAATTGTGAGCATCTCATAAGCTCATTCTAAACAGGCTATTAAAAAAGTGACAATCAGCAAACAAGTACCCAATTAGTGATCATTTAAAGGCCATCGACCAATGTAGACTTCAAAACGAGAAAAAAAATTGCAGCTCCAGTAAAACATATCCATGATAAATAATAAAAACAAAATCTTATTTGTACATCTTATCAAAACAAAACAATTATGAAAAAATGGAGAACAATATATGATCGTACGCGCTTCAAGCAGCTAAATTGCTCTTACTAATCGCTATAGCATTGCTATGAAAAACCTCTTCACCCCTCAGTCATTTCTGTTTTTTGTTTTTTCCTCCTCCTCTTCCAACATCAATAAATACATATGAAGGATTGTTTCTTGTACTTTTGAATGACATCATTCATTCTATCACAGTGGAAAACAGGAAAAATTCCAAGTGCGGTGAAATAGCAAAGAAAGTGCAATTTCACAATCACAAATGTTTTTTGAGTTTTTTTTATCCATAATGTTCACTATATGACAAAACTGACCGGTTAGTATGATGCCTCAGGTCAGTACGAGTTTGTCGATAGCAAACATGTATACTTTTACTGTTATTTAATGGCCACTTTACACACGGCAACAGGAAGATAGAAAATGGCAGGTGTTGGAGACAATTGTACCTTTTACCTTCAAAACACCTTGCAGATACCTGAATTACACGCAGCCACTTCAAGGTGTTTTGAAGGTAAAAGGTACAATTGTCTCCGACACCTGCCGTTTTCTATCTTCCTGTTGCCGCATGTAAAGTGGCCATTAGGAGTGAAAAAAAAATCTGAACTTTGTAAAAAAAAAAAAAAAAAACTGAATTGCGCTTTTACCGCCATTTTCTAAGACCTGTAAAGGACACTTTACACATCGCAATATCGTTCCGATATGGCATATGATCTCACGGGAGCGCGCACGTTTTTGGCGTTTGTCCGAGATCGCATAGGAGATGTTACACAGTGCGTCAACAATTCAGTGAATGAGCAATTAACATTGTAGTGAATAGGGGAGGTTTTGCTCCAAATCGTAGTAGCGCTGTCACACAGCACGATCAAGCCAGATCGTCAAGCCAATATTGGCCAGTTGGAGAGCCTGCACAATTATCATTTTTGCATCGTTCTTGCGTCGCATTGCTCATTTACACCACACAACGCACGAACAATATCGGCGGCAACGTAAGAACCACGTGACTTTTTATTGTAGTTGGGCCACGATATCGTGCCGTGTAAAGTGGCCTTAACGTTCTCATTTTTCAGGATCTGGCGCTGTGTGATGGGTTATTTTTTCCATCTTGAGCAAACGATTTTAATTTTATCATTTTTGGATAGATATGATGTTTTGATCGCTTGTTATTGCATTTTATTGCAATGTTGGGGTGACCAAGGAATCATAATTTTGGTGTTTTTACATTTCTTTTTGGTCACACAGTTTACAGATCAGATTAATTGATTTTTTATTTTGATAGATCTGAATGTGGCAATACCAAATATGTATATGTATTTAAAATAG
Organism: Allobates femoralis; assembly: GCA_033576535.1. NCBI lineage: Eukaryota > Metazoa > Chordata > Amphibia > Anura > Aromobatidae > Allobates > Allobates femoralis. The sequence continues at coordinate 595,296,823 of JARQOC010000002.1, read as the reverse complement.
TTTTACTACCAATGAGGCCAAAAGGATGCATTTGAAATTTCAGGTTTTTATTTTTTTCATATTTTGAGAAACATTTTTTATCACTTTTTCTTCATCTTAATTGTCCCCTTAAGGGTACTTTCACATTAGCGTTTATTTGAAATCACGGCAGATGCGGTGAAAAAACTGCATCTGCCGCGATTACCGCATACCGCACACCAGCATGAGAACGCAGGGCCATTGTGTCATGTGATCGCCGCTGTGAGCCAATCACAGCGCAGGATTGCAAAGTATTCACTGATCTCAAGGAGACCAGTCCAAGAAAACACTGCAGGCAGCTGGCTAAAGCGCTCAAACACAGTGAATTCCTAGGCACATTGCCCCCTGGGAAATATGAATGTGCAAATAGAGTCTGTGGAGCCTAGGTTAGGAGTCTCAAACACAGGACTAGCCATATATCCCTCCAGGGAAGGACCCAGCCAAGGGGTGGCTCCTTGCGGAGTACACCATAACCACCAAATGAAGTGGCCCTTTAAGTCAATATCCAACTCTTTTACAAGTTTACAGATATGACAAGGGAATACCAAGGCCAGGTATCCATCCACATACAGCTGTTTCGAGGTGTTGCCCCTCATCAGTGTGGAGTAGGATTCTGGCTAGGTGGGAGCAAGGCCTAGTAGACCAAGATTGCAAAGTATTCACAGATCTCAGGGAGACCAGTCCAAGAAAACACTGCAGGCAGCTGGCTAAAGCGCTCAAACACAGTGAATTCCTAGGCACATTGCCCCCTGGGAAATATGAGTATGCAAATAGTCTGTGGAGCCTCGGTTAGGAGTCTCAAACACTGGACTAGCCATATATCCCTCCAGGGAAGGACCCAGCCAAGGGGTGGCTCCTTGCGGAGAACACCATAACCACCAAATGAAGTGGCCCTTTAAGTCAATATCCAACTCTTTTACAAGTTTACAGATATGACAAGGGAATACCAAGGCCAGGTATCCATCCACATACAGCTGTTTCGGGGTGTTGCCCTGGAGGGATATATGGCTAGTCCTGTGTTTGAGACTCCTAACCGAGGCTCCACAGACTCTATTTGCATATTCATATTTCCCAGGGGGCAATGTGCCTAGGAATTCACTGTGTTTGAGCGCTTTAGCCAGCTGCCTGCAGTGTTTTCTTGGACTGGTCTCCCTGAGATCAGTGAATACTTTGCAATCTTGGTCTACTAGGTCTTGCTCCCACCTAGCCAGAATCCTACTCCACACTGATGAGGGGCAACACCCCGAAACAGCTGTATGTGGATGGATACCTGGCCTTGGTATTCCCTTGTCATATGTGTAAACTTGTAAAAGAGTTGGATATTGACTTAAAGGGCCACTTCATTTGGTGGTTATGGTGTTCTCCGCAAGGAGCCACCCCTTGGCTGGCTCCTTCCCTGGAGGGATATATGGCTAGTCCTGTATTTGAGACTCCTAACCGAGGCTCCACAGACTCTATTTGCATTATCACAGCGCAGGGGCAGTTACATGACATCACTGGCCCTGCGTTCTTATTGGTGCAGGGCTGACCTGGGCGGAGATGGGCAGGAGGAAGCAGGAAGCTTCCCCATTGCCCGGAGCCCGCACCGATAATCATGTTACCGGCCTGGGGCACAGCATGGAGAGCATGACAGGAGGACACCAGCGGGCACAGCACCGGAGAGAGCAGCGGGTAGACAGCACCGGACAGGAGTGCAGGGACGGCACCGGACCAGGTTGTACATATTGCGCAGCGCTCCGCCCTCCCCCACCCCCCACGGCAGCTAGATAGCGCCCAGTCGGCAAGATTTTTAAAAGTTTATAAAGCTATATCTTAGCTTTTACAAATCTGTTTTTTTATCAAAAACGATTGCCCCATATGTGTCTGCAGGGTGTAGGGACACATATTAACAGTCCGGGGGGGTCATTTGGGTGGTTGGTTCCCTTTAACATCAGCATTCGCAGCAGATCTGGAAGTTTTGCCACATCTGCCAGATGCCGGAACAATTACTGCAAGACTGTGTTTGACCTACAGCATTCCCTATGGGACTTGCGTAAATGTGCAGCACTTGCGGCTTTGCCTCGATCTGGCCAATCAGGCACTTGCGGCAACGGACAAAAACCGCTGCTAGCAGCGTTTTTTTGACTCACTGCAAGTGCTGTAAGTGCAAAACTGCAAGTGCCGCACATGTCTGCAAGTCCGAAAGGGAGTGAATTAGGCCGAACGCAATCTTGCGGCAAGTGTTCCGTTAGGCGGCAGATGTGGCAAAACGCCGGATCTGCCGTGAATGCTGAGAAACACTGATGTGAAAGTAGCCTTATGGAGAAAAGGTGGTAAAAAATGTATTGTCAAATCAGCACGTAAGCATCCTCATTACCCAGCCCCTTAGAACAAATCAGCCAATTGCACCATCGACAATAGAGCGCATGCCTCGGCGTCCTGATATCATTGGAAGTCCATTCACTCCAATAGCGCTTTTTCCAGTGTGTTTAGTCGACTGGAAAGCACTCTCTCCTTTTTGGGCATGCACAGAGTAGGTTTCCCCCGAGTTTGTAACTAACAGTTTATCTGCTCTACCTGTGCTTGTCTCAGTGGCCTTCAATGATTGTGCTATACTCAATCCTCTCCGAGTCCGGACATACTCAGAGCTGGTATCTCTCATGTCTATCAACGGCACGCACCTGCACTTGTATGTCATTGCAGGTGTATCAGAGACATCTTATGGGTAGTGATCTCTGCCACTTAAAGGGAAAGCAGCATAATAGTATTACCTCAATGTAGCTTCACCCAAATTTCTAACATTGACAAAAACCCTCAAATATTAATCAGGCACGGCCACATTAAAGTAAAATAAGTGTATAAACATGACAGATGAAGAAACAAATCATCCCTTCCAGGGCCAGACATAATGTAATATGGCAATAGCATCCTCTGTCACTCCTATTTCACATCTAGTTCTTAAATATTGCACTGCATTATAATATTATAAATTATTATCACAATTTACTACATAATTTACTACAGTAATCAGGAGTGCCACAGGATGCCAACGCCTGCAGATTCTTCACAGTAATCATTCACATATCAATACAATTTGTTCAAACCACTTATACATTTCGCATCTAACTAAGAGTCCTTTCACATCAGCCTTTTTCACTGAATGCGACACATCCAGCAGGTTTACTGCATCTGCCAGATCTGCCACCCAAAGGCTGACTTGCGGTACACCTGCAGCAAGTCCCCATTCATTCTCTATGGGACTTGTGGCAGGTGCGGCAAGTGCGGTTTTGCTGCGATCCGACAAGTGCAGCCGTGCAAAAAAATCGCAGCTAACTGCATTTTTTTTTCCCAACTGCAACTGTCGGATTTCTGGATCGCTGCAAAACCGCACCTACCGCAAGTGCCATAGAGAATGAATGGCGCTTGCTGCAGGTGTACCGCAAGTCGGCCATTGGGTGGCAGATCCGGCAGATGCAGTAAACCTGCTGGATCTGCCGCATTCAGCAAAAATCTCTGATGTGAAAGGACCCTAACATGGGCAAATATTGCTACCCATAGTAAATTTTGTCCCAATTACATCACAAATTACCCCATTGCCAATATTATTAGATCTACAAAATATTATTCCATTAAACACAATGGTAAAACGGAAGTATTGAAGAAAAATTATCACCATATCCATGTACCCAGTAACAAATATCAGCAGCTGGTCAGAAATTGAAGCCTTCATAAGCCCAGTAGATGTTGTCCTTCTAGTCTCACAGCGACACGATGCAAAATTGCTGCTTTGAGTGTGTGACCACCAACTGCTAAGTGGTGACAGACCAGATTACTTAGCGGTAATCTGGTTTTATGGAGCCACGACAGCACCCACAGAGAGAGGGGATCCGCCCCCAGGGACAGGAAACCTACAGATAAAAAGGGGCGGTCCCCCTCGCCTCATCAGTTGTGTTAGGGTACCTTTACACTCCACAACCGCAGGAGACATTTTTGGAGGTGATATTTCTCACTGGAATTATCGCCGCCACATTGCCTCCTTATTGCAGCGTGTATTTCGGGAATTTGGCGGCGATAAGACAAATGTCGCCTGGTTTCGACTTTAGAGCAGTGCTGTAAAATCGAAACCAGGCTACACTTGTCTTATCGCCGCCAAATTCCCGAAATACAAGCCGCAATAAGGAGGCAATGTGGCGGCGATAATTCCAGCGAGAAATATCACCCCCAAAAATGTTTTCCGCGGTTGTGGCGTGTAAAGGTACCCTTACAGAGACCAAGAGGAACCGCTAATTAGTACAAGTTCAAATCAGACAAATTCATGAAACAACATCACCACCACACATGTGACAAACAGAAGGTCAAGCCGTGCAAAAAACAAGGGGGGGAAGTGAGTGGGTGCAGTCGTGGCTCCATAAAACAAGATTACCGGTAAGTAATCTGGTCTTTTCCCATCGCCATGACAGCACCCACAGAGAGGCTTACAGAGATCAATTCTCAGGGTGGGACCACCGTGCGGAGGACAGACCTCCCAAACACCAAATCAGAAACGGATGATAAGTTAAGCCTATAGTGGTCATAGAAAGTAGAAGGTGAGGACCAGGTTGCCGCCTTACATATCAACTCAATAGATGTGTCAGCTTGCTCAGCCCAGGAGGAAGCCATCGCCCTAGTGGAATGGGCCCAAACACCGTCTGGAGGAGGCACTCCCATAGCCTGATAAGCCAAGCAAATAGCATCTCTAATCCATCGGGACAAGTACACTTTGAGACTCCAGACCCCTTCTTCTGGCCCTGGAAGGAGACAAACAGAGCCCTACACTTCCTCCCTGCCAGAGTCCTATCAATGTAGGAGAGACAAAAAACAAGGTTGCGCCACACTGCTGAGATTTAGGGCATAGGATCGGTATAATGTATCCCGTGCTCACCTGGTCTAGTTGTGCTGACTGCACAACTAGTTATTGCACTAGTTTTCAACCCCGAAGGGTCTCCACGCCAGCCGGAGCAGGGATAGGCAGGTTCGCGTGGTTTCCGAGATGCACACGCTGCTGATCCACGTGCTGTTCCAGGGGAGTGGTGATTGACGTCCGATGCGTCCTGGGTGCCCAGCTGCTGAATACCACGCTTCCCAATGGGAGGACAAGTGTGCGTTCAGAATAGAAGTGGTATTAGATTAGCGCTAAGAACAACACCAGGCATTCGCTCTGTAATAAATTACCTTAAAGCTTTATTGAATCGGTGTAGAATTCCCAGTCTCCACAACGCGTTTCGGCGCTAATTGCGCCTTTCTCAAGTGCTTCTCAAGAACACTTGAGAAAGGCGCAATTAGCGCCGAAACGCGTTGTGGAGACTGGGAATTCTACACCGATTCAATAAAGCTTTAAGGTAATTTATTACAGAGCGAATGCCTGGTGTTGTTCTTAGCGCTAATCTAATACCACTTCTATTCTGAACGTATCAATGTAGGAGAGGACGGCTTGTCTAACATTGAGCGTATGAAACTTCTGTTTGGCAGGGGTAACTGGGTCAGGATAAAAGGAGGGCAGAATGATCTCCTGACTGCGGTGAAACTTAGAAACTACCTTTGGCAGGTAAGAGGGATCAGGTATCAGCACTAACCTATCAGGAAAGACTGAGAAGAACGGAGGGTCTATGGAGAGTGCCGAGGTAAGGGCAACTAACAAAGCTGTCTTAAGGGAAAGAACCTTCAGAGAGGAAGAGTCTAATGGTTCAAATGGAGAACTAGTAAGTGCCTCCAGAACCAAGTTCAGGTCCCAAGGAGGCACACTGGCAATGTGAACCGGAGCGCTGTGTTCACAAGCAGAAACAAACCTAGCAATCAATCTATCCCCCGCAACATTAGCCCCATACAAGGCTCTCAAGGCAGACACCTGAACCTTAAGAGTACTAACTGACAAACCCAATTCCCTTCCCCGTTGGAGAAATTCCAGAATAGCCTGGGTAGGGACCACCACAGAAAAAGGGGCAGTGTGAAAAGACAAAAACTTACGCCAAACTCTACAGTAGATATTAGTAGTAGAGGGCTTCCTACTCAGGAGAAGGGTAGAAACCAGACCATCCGAGAACCCCCTGGATTTTAATAACCGCTTCTCAAATTCCACGCCGTCAAGTGTACACCTTGTACTTGAGGGTGACGGAGTGGACCCTGAGACAGAGAAAGAAGGACTGCAATTCCTCCCTAATCATGGCAAAACAGGATTGGCACAGGCATTTTGAATAGTTATCAGGTAGAAGCTGGCGACACAGAGAACATTGCTGGTGTTTCACCTCCTTAACTTTCTTAGCCTAAGAGAGGGATACAGACACGGATGACATCAGAAAAAATAGGCCAAGCCTGCACTCACCCAGTAACACTGAAACCCAATGCACCTGTCCCGGAGGTGGAGGTCCAGCCTGAGTAGTAGACAGATCCGTCCAGGTCCTCTCACTCCTGTCTGTGGAGGTCTCATCCCTGGAGCACCCACTGGTCTTGATCTTGTTGGTGTGCACCTCTTCTCCCAGAGGGCGCCCCTTTGAAGCCCCTGGAGAGGACATGATCGGCCGCCAGAATGCGCCTGCACACCTGCTTTTACATCTCCTCCCCCGGGCACACCTCCCCGGTAACCCCGAAAGTGGTAACGATGTCACTTCTGGGTCAGAGCACAGAGAGACACTGCGCATGCGTACTGACTGAACCCGGAAGCGAGGCCGCGCGCCCCACACCGCTCCCGCCGCTAGACCCGCTGGAGGAGCCTGTAGGAAAGCAGGCTCTGCAAACCAGCACCCTCCTCACCACAGCTCCCTCGCGCGCCGCAGCAGGAGCCCGGCGATACACAGCGCTCCCGTGCTCACCATGCGTCAGGGTGGCTTCCTCCAGCGCTGACAATATGGACTCCTCAGATGAAGGGAGAGCCTGACAAAGGACTTCCCAATGCTGCTTCTGAAGCCCCAGGCCCTGTCGTTCACAATGGAGACTGCACAGAGGCTGATTGGACCCAGGTAAGCCCATCTTCATGCTTGCTGCAGGTTCCCATCAGGGACAGGAAACCAACTGATGAGGCGAGGGGGACTGCGTCTTTTTATCTGTAGGTTTCCTGTCCCTGGGGGCGGTTCCCCTCTCTCTGTGGGTGCAGTCGTGGTGATAGGAAAATATTAAATTTGAACAAACTTAATTTAAACAGACAAACATGAGCAGCGTTCGAATACTGGCCAGCAGACAGCAGCAAGACAAGACACTGTTGTACATTCACCAAATAAATGCAAAATGTATTTCCTATTACATACAAATTGAGCAACTAAAAAAAAATATGCCTGGGGGAACAGCACAATAATGCCCTCCCCCCATTTTTTTTTTACAAATTGATAATTTTGGCTTTTTTTTACCACTTAAAAAAAAAAAAACTCTACATGTTTAGTATCATCATAATAATTTGGAAATAATCATATTGCCAGGTTATTTTTATCTTATCAATGGTGTAGCAATAAAATCTAAAAAGCAATTGCAAAAGTGTGTTTTTTTTTTGCATTTTTGCTGCAATTGTAGTTTTTTTTCTATTATCCAGTACATCACATACGAAAATGTATAGTATGATGTCATCAAAAAGTACAACTTGTCCCTCAAAAAACAAGTCCTCATTATACATACAGGTGCATCTCAATGAATTAGAATATCATCAAAAAGTAAATTTTTTTCAGTAATTCAACACAAAAAGTGAAACACATATATTACATAGAGACATTACACACAGAGTGATCTAGTTCAAGTGTTTATTTATGTAAATGTTGATGATTACGACTTACAGCCAATGAAAACCCAAAGGCATTATCTCAGAAACTTAAAGTAGGGAGGATGAAGAGTCTGAGAGATAAAATATTACCTATATAGGTATCAGAGGCTTCACCTTGTGTGGTTGTGAGAGTCACAACCACTATAAAAGCATATCACAGCTGCTGCAGTCCCCAGCGTGGTGCATATAGAGTACGGAGGATGAAGGGTTCAAAACCACGCTGCCATATTCCACGAGACATCAAAGGATGAATATAATATTGATTTATTAGTTAATGCATTTCAGGGCTCCCTGGCCTGTTCTTCAGGACAAATCAATCATATTGACATGGTTCAAGGAGGCCTGTAAATGTTGATGATTATGGATTACAGCCAATGAAAACCCAAAGGTCATTATCTCAGAAAATTAAAGTAGGGAGGATGAAGGGTTAAAAACCGAGCTGTCGTATTCTACGAGACATCAAAGGGTGAATATAATATTGATTATTCAACGCGATTCAGGTTTCCCTGAGATGCCCTGAAAATATGATATGATATTGATTTGTCCTGAGGAATGGGTCAGGGAGCCCTGAGAGGCGTTGACTAATAAATCAATATTGTATTCATCCTTTGATGTCTCGTGGAATTTGGCAGCATAGTTTTTAACCCTTCATTCTCCTACTCTATATGCACCACGCTGGGGACTGCAGCAGCCGTCATATGCTTCTATAGTAGTTGTGATCACACAAGGTAAAGCCTCTGATACCTATATAGGTAATATTTTATCTCTCAGACCCTTCATCCTCCCTACTTTAATTTTCTGTGATAATGACCTTTGGGCTTTCATTAGCTGTAAGCCATAATCATCAACATTAACAAAATAAACAATTGAAATAGATCACTCTGTGTTTAATGACTCTATATAATATACGCCTTTCACTTTATGAATTATTGAAATAAGTGTAACTTTTTGATGATTTTCTAATTCATTGAGATGCACCTATATGTTAATGGAAAATAAAAACGTTATGACTTTTGGAAGATAGGGTTGAAAAGCGGAAAGTGAAAAAATGTCCTGTCCAGGAGGGGTTAACAATATGTATACATTCACTGAACTCTGTTAAAAATAATGTGAACCTTTTAAGGTGCAGAGATTATTTCAATTATTTTTTTTTTAAAACCTGACAATTTCTTTAAAATCCTAATAGTTTACAGCTGTAGTGAAACAATGTGTGACTGCCAGATATTACAATGCTGCTGAATATTCTTTTAATGCATAAAATCAAACTAGAAGCATAAAAGCCAAAAGTGTTCTGTGGAGTTCTAGCTAAACAGACAGGACGGACAGCTCCGCCATAGAAAGACAGCAGTCTGGAGAGACCAACATGGTTGTCAGGGGACAGGACACACAACATGAGCTGAGAGGCGAGAACATACCAGGATAACAAGACCAAAGGAAACTTCCACAAGCAGAGGAAGGGTGTGAAGACCAAGAATACTGCTGAGAATAAGACGGGTGAGTGATCTTACTGTTCTTATTCCATTACCGCTGAAAAAAGAAGACTATGTATAGGCTAATGTAAAAGGTCATAAATAAGATGTTATGGCAATTTGTCTTTTCTCAACTTTTAGAACTGGTTTAAACTTATTTCTGTTTACTAGTTTACAAATCGAGGAGATTTTCAATTATTTCACAGGAATATGTTCTGGACAATATAACTATAATATCGTAGGAGAACATTCTGAAACACAAAAATATGTCTCTAATCTGTTCAAGGTCTGCAGCATTGTTTTAGGTGATGCATTTTAAAGAGGTTAGCAAAGTGGACTCCAAACAATTGCATTCATATAAAACAACAAACCAGATGGTAACACCCTCATCGTCCCTCACCGGCTCTCAATGCTCTTTGTTTTGGCTGCAACGGTGACATCACGTGCAGCGACACTGCAGGCAGTCACTGATTGGCTGCAGCAGTGATGCCCACTGTCAATGTAATGTCACTGCTGCAGCCAATAGAGATACTGAAGTGCCAGGACTGGAATTGGTGCAGTTGAGGACTCAATGATTTTGTTATTCTATATGTCAAAAGTCGTTTGATCTTCACTTTGCTGAAAATGGAACATCTTTTAAGGTTAAATGTCAATCCTTATACCTAATTACTGATATTCCTAATATCTTTTTCCTTATGGAGTGTAATTTGAAAAGATTTTAACCTATTAGGAACCCGTTAGGAATAGGTTAAAATCGTTTTTTCCTATCCTGCTCCTAAGAGCAAACTCTTGTGTTTTCATCCCAATAGCCATAGGAAGGCTTGTTTTTTTGCAGATTGAGTTGTAGTTTTGTATTATACCATTTCCTTTACAATATAATAAACTAAAAAAACAGTAATGAATTCTGCGTGGGGTCAAACAGTTAATAAAATGCAGTTGTGCAATTTTTGGGGGGGTTTCATATTTATCGTGTAGCAACTCCTGAGCCCATTTCATTCATATGCACCTTACCTGAGTGAGGGGTTTGAAAACGTGGATCCACCTAAGGTCCTCAAATTCTTGATCCAAATGTGTCCATGTGCAGCTTTAGTTGAAGCTTCTCCACTATGCACTCATCTACAATGGCTCAATGGCTATGTGCCACACATTGACTTACATTGGTCAGTGTACTGTCCATGTGTCAGTTGCTGTGTATATAAATTGCAAACTGTCCAAAATTACTATCATCTGAACTCGGAACTTCAAATCTGAGGGAAGCACAGGTGTGTCTCAATGAATTAGAATATCATGAAAAAGTTAATTTATTTCATTAAGGCTAAGGTCAGACTTGCGTCTGGTCCTAGCCTGGCGCATCCGGCAGAAACTTAGAAAATTTCTGCCTCAGCCCATAGCATTACTAGCAGGTAATGCTATGCGCTGCCTGGTTATTGATCTCTATGGCAACCCGACGTTTACCGCAGCCTCCGGCTCCACAGAGATCTCCAGGATATGCACTTTTGGTGAGTGCACAGGAAGCGCGGTCTGCAGCATTTTTCTGTGCGCTCATCAAAAGCGCATATCCTGGAGATCTCTGTGGAGCCGGAGGCTGATGGTTGCCATAGGGATCTATTGGCAGGCAGCACATAGTATTCGGGAAACAGAAAGAAGCCGCAGGACTGCTGCCGCTGCAGCAAAAGACCTCCGGAGGAGGAGGTGTCACGCTGGGAAGGAGTGTTGGTCCTGAATATCTCCAAAACTGTGAGTCAGGCAGCACATAGTGTTACCTGCTGGTAACGCTATGCACTGCTCCTGTCAGAAACTAAGTTTTCGAAGGAAGCAGCAGGCTAGGGGTCAGACTCAAGTCTGACCCTAGCCTGACAGCTGCAATTTTGATGTGTGGAGCATCTCAATGTATACTACTGTTGCTTGGTAATGATCAGTGGCATTACAAGTAAATCTCAGTGTAGCCATAGTTTAAAGGACCTCATACATTGGGTGATCACTCAATCGTTTCCTATTCTTGCCCAGTAAACTTCAGATCTTCGGATAACAATTGATACTTTGTTTTTGTTTTCTCTAATGCACTTTACAAATACTTTAATAGTCATTCAGCATTCATCACACATTAGAATTTGGTTAATATTTTGTATCAGTATTTGTAGTATGAAACCATGGTCTAGACTTAGGCTAGGGTCACACTTTTACGGAGAATTACGTTCACCGCATCCAGATCCAGATGCGGTGAACGCAATTGGCTTCCCACACATTTTGCAAGCAAAATGTGTGGCTGAGGCCGAAATCCGGTAACCGGATTCCTCCGGATGTGTAATCCGGAGCAATCCGGTTACTGTACAGTTTGCTCATCCCTGCTGCCGCAGGGATGAGCAAACTGTTACACTGTACTAAAAGCTAAAATATTAATAATAATTGTGCCCATCATGTCTCTAGGGGGTGCCCACCCCCCCTAGAGACATGCTGCCTACTCAGGTGGCATGTAATGTGTTAATAACTCCTGTACAGTAAGGCGGCTCCTGTCGGCTCTGTACAATTTTCTGAATGAAGCCGTAGCTCCACTGACAGCTGTGCGCATACTACTAATGTACATATAGTATGTGCCGCTGTCCGAAGTCCTATAGGCTTTTACATTAGATCTATGGGCAGCACAGCTAGATGAAGTCCAAAATCTGAGACTTTGGACTCCACATGACCCTGAACAGGGGTTGAGACATAATGTGAGCTCAGCCCAAGGTTCAGTCCAGAAATATTGTAATGATAATCGTAATGGCCGCATGGTTTTATTGTCTGTATACTAGGAATATACACTGGCGATCAAAATTAGAGAACAATGTATGATCACTTGATTTTTTCAGACAGAATGTAATCTACATTAATCAACTTTTGACATTTTTTGTGTAAAGGGTACACAATGCCACTAGAACAGTGTTTTCCAAAATAACCAAAGTTTATGAACTTAAAATATTTATATTTACACAAAACGTGATTATCATAATTGGACAAAAGCAATAACTGTAGTACAGAGAAAGGTTAAGACTAAATTATGTAAAGGTTGCAACAGTCCCCAATTAGTAAGAAGTTTACAGGTCTTTGCTTTAAATGACTTCAGCACATCTGTGGCCACAGGACATCACTAGTCTCTCACACTGCTCTGGTGTGATTTTAGTCCACTCTTCTTCCAGTCTCTTCCACAGTTCTGTGACTGCTGTGGGTTTCTTGGCCATAACTTTGTTCTGGTTCACACTTGCATTCCATATGCCATATAGCAGTACAAGAGGTCAAGCCCCTGCAGCAGAAAACATTCCCCAAAGCATGACATTTCCTCCACTACCCTTCACTTACTTCGTGATACACTTTGGGTTCAGTCTTTCCCCAGTTTGTCAATGAACATAATTTTTCCCACCAGACCCAAATAAATTAAACTTGCTTTCATCATTAAAATGAACTGTGGACCACTTTTCCTCTGTCCGCACTACTGAGAGGTTTGGTAACTGCAAGTGAAAGTGGGCTTTCAGTCCAAATGCTCTTAAATGTCATGACATTATATGATGAGACAGATCCTTACCCTGCTCAATGCTGAACTGGTGAGCAATTCCATCTGCAGTGTAGAAATGATTACCCATGGAGATTCTCTGCATTATCCTGTCCTCTCTTGCATTTGTGTTTCGAGGATGACCAGCCTTCTTACGGGACTTGAAAGAGTTTGTGATGTTGTAAAGGTGCAATATTCTAGAAATCACAGACATGGAACGACCATCTTCTGTTGCTTTGTCTGTTAGGGTGACCCCTTTGGTCTTCAGCTGGACAAACTGCTGCCAGAGGGTTTCAGTCACTGGCATACCATTTTTGCCAAGTGAATGCAAACCAGAAAGTTAGGCTGCAAGGTAAATAGGGTTTGTCAGATAATTAAGGAAATTAGCACCGGGTGCCAGATTAACTGGATACACCAATAATTTGCGGGTATCTGAAAGTGTTCTCTAATTTTGATCAATGTTCTTTTCATTTATCTCATTTAAATATTTGTTCTGTGCTTTAGAATATATTCAATTTATGAAATAAGCTTAAAATACTGCTAATCTACTCATGTTAGGATATATTCACACAGGACAACACAATGACCTTAACATTAAGGAAATTGTGTGTTGTTCTCTAATTTTGATCGCCAGTGTAAGCTTCATATGTTCATAATTGGCTTTACATTATGGCTATTATTGAATATAAAATGAGTTAAAATATAAACACTGAATTGTTAACTTTAATAATTAGTAAGAATCAGCTTTTTTACTATTTTTACATTAGGAAAATGACTATATAGCAACATGTGTTTAGTCTAGCTTTTTCACCTTGTGTTTTCCCTAACTATCCTAAAAGCCTGTACATAACACACAATACTTCACTTCCATTATGTAAAGCTTGTCCTATTGAGCAATATAATCTACCATAAGCATAACTAAGGGTTAATCACAGCAAACAACGCTTCAGACAAATCCTCCAGGATTAAAACAAACACAAAGAAACAAATACCCTATGAATGGCAACATGGACAAATAGGCAAGGCAGCAAACAACTTGCCAAGTCTCTTTCTAAATATTCCTCTGCAGCAAGTATAATGATGTTCTGAATCTATAGCATGTTACAATGCCTGATAATACCATACATTTTGATCTACCCCACCATATGTAGGTGTCATTTATTAACTGAAGAGTATTGCATTCACACTTCCCAATAAAGCCATTGTAACACTTATGGGCCCGTAACACACTTCAATGTCTCAGCGATCCAACCAACGATCCGACTTGACCTGGATCGATTGACTGACATTCAATGATCACTGATGAAGTGTCACACGTACTGATATCGTGAACTACGCAGCAAAGATTCCGCGACAAGCGAACGACACTTGCGGTCGTTTGGTTGCCTACGTCCTTCAGTTCAGAATAGGCGAAGTCGTAAACGACATCGTTTTCAAGGTGTCACACACGCTGATGCTGCAGGTTGAACTGACAATCAACGACTGATTTATGATCCTGTTCATAAACCAGCGATCAACGATCAGCTGACTTAGGCCAGGGTCACATTTGCGGTTGGACCCTGGCCTGCCGGATTCCGGTTTCAACTTAGCAATTTTTCCATCACCGCATAGCGTTTCCGCTATGCGGTGCTGGAAACCGCAGTCCCTAGTTACCCGGTGTTTACCTGCACGACCTGTCACACAGGCAGCGGCTCGGAGGGCGTTTTACAGCGCCGCACAGGAAACCGTTGCAGACACGATTTCCTGTGCGGCGCTGTAAAACGCCCTCCGAGCCGCTGCCTGTGTGACAGGTCGTGCAGGTAAACACCGGGTAACTAGGGACTGCGGTTTCCAGCACCGCATAGCGGAAACGCTATGCGGTGATGGAAAAATTGCTAAGTTGAAACCGGAATCCGGCAGGCCAGGGTCCAACCGCAAATGTGACCCTAGCCTTATTGTTGGTTGTGTCTACGTGTCACACGCAACGACGTCGTACCAGCGTCGTTGCTCCGCCCCAAAAGCCGTGATGTACCAACGATATCGTTAACAATATTGTAGCGTGTAATTGACCCTTTAGAATTATAGAATCACAGAATCATAGAATGGTAGCATTAGAAGGGACCTCCTAGATCATCTGGTCCAACCCTCTGCTCAAAGAAAGATTCACTAAATCATCCTAGACAGATGTCTGTCCAGCCTCTGTTTGAAGACTTCCATTGAAGGAGAACTCACCACCTCTAATGTCACCCTCACTGCCAAAAAGTTTTTTCTAATATCTAATCTGTGTCTCCTCCTATTCAACTTCATCCCATTGCTTCTAGTCTTTCCTTGTACAAATGAGAATAAAGATGATCCTTCTACAGTGTGACAGTCTTTGAGATATTTGTAGACAGTTGAAGAAAATAGCTTTTGTTTCTCCAGGGTTCAGTCCAAACAGGACTGACTGTGCGCAAAATTGTTGATGAAGAAACCTTGAACTTTTTAATGGATAAATAAATGTTACATTTTACCCCACTACTGGACTGATTGCTGGAGAAAACAAAGCTATTTTCTGTATATGTATTGGATCTATCCCAATCCGTGTTTCGTGTGAACTGTAACAATAGGCTTGACGTATTCCTAGTTTCTTTAGAGTGGTAAGCTGACTATGCCAAAAAAACTTTTTATATTTGTAGATAGTTATTAAGTCTCCTCTCAGTTTTCTTATTGAAGACATTCCCAAATCCTGTAACCATTCCTCATAAAACATAGTTTGCAGATTGGTCACAATTCGGGTCACTCTTTTCTGTACTTGCTCCAGTTTGTTGATGTCCTTTTTTAAATGTGGGGCCCAGAACTGGACACAGTATTCCAGATGAGAGTCTAACCAAAGAGGAGTAGAGGGCAAAAATGATTTCATGTGACTAGACTGTATACTTCTGTTAATACATCCCAGAATTGTGTTTGCCTTTTTCGCTGCTGCATCACTCTGTTGACTCATTTTCAGTCTGTGATATATTTGTAAACCCAAGACGTTTTCACATGGGCTGTTGCTTAGCCTTATTCCTCCCATACGGTATATGCTTTTTTAATTTTTCTTGCCCATATGAAGGATATCACACTTTTTCCTTATAAAAACCATTCTGTTGGTTGCTACCCACTGTTCCAGATTGTTTAGATATTTTTGAATCCTCTTTCTCTCTTCTCTAGTATTAGCTATTCCTCCTAGCTTTTTGTTATCACTAAGTTCAATCAGTTTACCTTCAAATTCTTCATCCAAATTATTGATATAGATATTAAAAAACATAAGACCCAGGAAGAGACTCATAATACTCCATTTGAGACATACTTCCAACTGGATGTGCAGCCATTTATGACCACTCTTTGGGTCCGATTGCTAAGCCAGTTATGAATCCACCTAACAATTGCCTTGTCCATTCTTACTTGGTCAATTTTTCAATGAGGATGATTGACCTATTGACTTTCTGTGTTATAGTTAGACATATTCAAGCATGTACATAATGCAGAGGTATCTATTTCCACTTTATATGTGGCCCATAGTAGGAGGACACCCAACAGTCCTCCCTGTTCTCCTCCTGGTCTTTCTCTCAAAAGGAACAGACTATAGATGGGAAGGCAGAAGTTAGATGTCTACGACTCGCTGCTCCTATAAATGTTTTGGAAGGTAAAAAAGCATTCAATGGAGAATGGAGTAGTTATCAAAAAGACATGGTGGTATCAAACTACATAAAGAGCAACAATTATCACTTTGGTTGTGTAACCCCCCTATCTTCAGTGCATGTGCTTAATTATATACGAAAATAATTTATTTGAATATAAAGTGAGGAGCTCGCCAAGGGCTACAGACTGTTGGATCAATGGGGGTAAAGCAATCTTTCTCCAGCACAGAGCACCAGCTGCATCAATTTGGTATTTCACTTTCCTTGGTGTCGTTTGCTAGGTTGCAACCTCAGATCTCATCGTTTTGTTTCAGCCACATTGCAAACTCTAAAGGTGGTGTCTCACGTGGTGATTCTGGCCTGCGATGTCGGAAGCGATGTGCAGGTACACACTCGCTTCCGACATCGAAGGCCAGCTGTCACACGGCATGACGTTGCCGGTGACGCGGCGGCAATGCAGGCGGAGCCGTCGCTCGCTGGGCTGGGCTCAGCCCAGCGAGCGATCCTCAGCAACGCTGCGATATAGGCTGGATCGCACCGCCAACAGTGTCAGACGGCACGATCCAGCCTAATCGCTGGTCACAGGTTGACAGGTTTATGAACATGTTCATAAACCTGTCAACCTGCGACCAGCGATAATTTGCAGTTGCGTCGTGCGTCACACAGCGCGACGCACTTGTGATATCGCCCGCGACATCGCTGTTACGTCACTTTTCGGCGATGTCGCGGGCGACATCGCCACGTGTGACAGTACCTTAAGGACTCCTATCTATGTTGGTGTTATATTCCCCCTACATCTCCATGCATGGACTCTAATCATCAAGCATACAGTGGGATTCAATGTCATTCATCTGGCAGGGGTTGTGCTTCTTTGTTCCTGTCTGCAAAGGGCTTCCCAAATACATCTTTTCAGACTGGGCTTCTAGAACTTTCTGCATACTTTCAGTTACATGTAACAAATGTTTAAGGGGGTGGGTTGTGATTACCTCTCCAGAACCAGGGGGCTGATCCCAGGAGATGGAGAACAATCAACCCCATGTTTGGTTAGTTAGTTGGTGCTGTAACATGGAAGAACAAGGGTCTGTGGCTGCCACCAAGTCCTGATGCCAAAGGATGGACTATAGAGATTGGAGTTGGGTACATGTGCTATGGTCTTAGTATCCATCGTCTGGATTTGATGAACTATCCTAAGGACTGCTATCGCAGGCTGGAGCTCAATACACGAGCTACGATTGTGGTATCTGTCGCCTGGAGGAGCATAGACGTCACTACAGACTATACCAGCAGCAGGAGAAACAGAAGCCATGGGTCAACCAATAATTGGGAGACAGTGGATATTGCCTGGTATGGAGGTAGTGAAAATACTGATCCCGGTTTGGGATTTTGTGCATTGGATGCATCCCTCTGTGGCCATTTACCTGGAGTTGCTATAAGACCATGTATGGAAGAAATAAATAATGGAACATTGTTAACCTGCCAAGGTGATTAATACAACACACAACCTCAAATGTTCATGCCTTCCCCATATGCATTAAATCATTCAGTTGAGCCCACCATTTTCAGTGGGATTCACCAACCTTCCATCTCCGTTTAGCCACTCTGGACGCCCGACATAGTTCTTTAGTGAGGGTGGTGAGCCAGGGTTTTGGTAGGTGTGAGGGTGGCGGCCTGATTGAGAGCAGTAGTTAATGTAGTGAGCCAAATTCTCCTCATATCCCATAAAAATAACATTTAAGCTTGGCTGAGCTAAACGTATTTGTGTGCGGAAGTGCTAGCTTGTTTGACTGTGTTATCTAAAGTATATAGCAACCTTAACTGTTTATACAACAGGAAACACTTGCACATAAAATTACATAGGACCTCACTCACACTTGCCTATAAATAATCGCCCTGATACATGTCCTGAAAAGTGGGCCGAGTGTCATGCATATGTCATGCAGGTGCTATGCATTTTTATCTATCATATAGCATCCGTATGTCATGAGTATGCAATGCGTTTTTAGCATCAGAATACTCAATGTTTTTTGTCAGAAATAATAATGCAATCAAATCTAAACAGATAGATAAATATTCTGCAGCTATATAATGTCACAAACATCCCTACTTACATTGGAATGCACCGGTTTGGCACCACTGGTCAAAATGACTGTTATTGTGAATAGGGATGAGCAAATACTGCACTATTCGGACTCGCTATACTCGCAATGAGTAGGTCCCGTACTCAGTACTCATTGCGAGTATAGCGAGTCCGATTACTTTCGCAGTGTATCTATAGATACACTGTGAAAGTACCCTAAAAGTGAATAAAAGTTGTTAAAAATAATAAAATTACATACTCACCTGTCCGACGCCTGCAACGGGACCGTCTCAGAAGACCTGCGATCACTGGACAAGGACATGTGACTTCCAGCCAATCAGATGGCTGGTAGCGATCTGGCCAACGTGGGGACACGTCGCAACCACGTGATCGCTAGCGGCCACCTGATTGGCCAGATTGCAAGGTCCTGTCAGTACATCTAGGACCTTGGAATCTGGCCAATCAGGTGGCTGCTAGCGATCATGTGGTTGTAACGTGGTCGCTACTGGCCATCTGATTGGCTGGAAGTCACAGGTCCTTGTCCGGTGATTGCAGGTCTTCTGGGACGGTCCCGGTGCAGGCGTCGGACAGGTGAGTATGTAATTTTATTATTTTTAACAACTTTTATTCACTTTTAGGGTACTTTCGCAGTGTATCTATAGATACACTGCGAAAGTAATTGGACTACTCGCTACTCCCAAGTACTCATAAGATACTCAGAGAGTAGCGAGTACCCGAATATCGCTACCGCGAGTTCCGAATAGTAGCGAGTATACTCGCTCATCCCTAATTGTGAACCATTCAGCAAGTTGAAGATGAAATGACCTCTATAGGTACCTTTACACACAGAGATATATTGCTTGCAATTCACTGGTTGCCGTGAAATCATGGACACATTTTTCCATTTTGTTGCCATGTACAAGTGGAACAATGTGTCCATGATTTCACTGCAACCAGTGAATTGCAAGCAATATATCTCTGTGTGTAAAGGTACCTTAAAAGGTATAAAGTTAGAGATGACATATTTCCTTAATGGTTATCCAGATGGTCTTTTCATTGAATTTCTGTGCCATTTTTATTCTCCACACATACCTTTAGTCATTGTGGCCAAAAAGCTGTATTTTAACCTCATCGGTCCACAGGAGTTGTTTCCAAAATGCATTAGGCTTTTTTACATGTTCTTTTGCATACTTCTGATGCTGGATTTTATGGAGAGGAAGTGAGATATGTTTTCTTCTGATGACTCTTCAATAAAGGCCATATTTATGCTCAGAACTGTATGTGAGACTGCTTACTTCTCGCCTGAGGAGCAGTAGACTGATAAGCTGCGCAGGCCACAAAAGCAGGCCTGGGAGAATCTCCAATCCCCCTCTTCAGCCAGAACAGTCCCACTGGCCTACCACTACAAAACACTGCACCGGTTGCCCTGGGGAACTGCTTCACCCATGGGGAGCGAAATCATCATATCTGCACTTCCATCATCCCCAAAGGTCCCGCACCGCAGCGTTGGCCATTATTAGCCGAACACCACAAGTGGCGTCACAACAACCAATCCATAAACCCGATTTCCCCTTCGAACATATATTGACACCACCAGGGCCACGGAAGCTGGGTCTCGACCTCTGTGAGTCCCCAGCAAGTACTGTAGCCCGGTTCCGAGTACCGCATGGCCCTGGGGAGGACGCGTCACATGTGTTTTTGAAAACGCAGCCCAAAACATGTCCTGCAATGTTTTGGGCTGCGTCTGCAAAAATGCATGTGTTTTGCATTTTCTGAAAATGACGTGTTTTTATTAGCCTTTTCATTGCGTTTTCCATTGAAATCAAAGGGTGCCTTTTTGGATGCATTTCTTTGTGTTTCTATGCATTTTTGCAGTGCAAAAACGCATAGAAAAGCAAACGAAACCCCCCCTTACATGTGAACTGGGCCAATGTTTCCTTTCTTTTGGCCAACTCCTTATCCAGCTCTATATAGTTTGCCCTAGTCCCCCTTTCTGGGGCTTCCGCATAAGGCTAGGGCCACACCAGTGTCAGCCCTCTGGCTGTCGAATCCACTTAAAACTTAGTTTCTGGCAGGCTGAGCGCATAGTGTTAACGTGATGTAACGCTGTGCTCAGCCTGCCTATGTATCCCTATGGTTATCGGATGCCTCTCGCAGCCACCGGCTCCACACAGAAGTCCCGGATACGCGCTATTCCTGAGCGCACAGGAAACACAGTTTTCCTGTGTGCTCAGCAAAAGCGCATATCCGGTCCTTGTGTGTGGAGCCGGTGTCTGCGCGAGGTGTCCGGTAACCATAGGGATACATAGGCAGGCTGAGCACAGCGTTATATCACGTTAACACTATGCGCTCAGCCTGCCATAAACTAAGTTTTAAGTGGATGTGACCCTTGGCTAAGACTGTTATGTGGTACAGAATGAAATGCCTTTGTAATGTCTAGATAAATCACATCAGCTGCATTCCCAATATCCAGATTTGTTTTTTCTTCCATATAGAAACTCAACATGTCGGTTAGACACTACTTATCTTCCATTAATGCATGGTGGTTATCAGTTATTA
The DNA here is from genome assembly GCA_033576535.1 of Allobates femoralis. Lineage (NCBI taxonomy): Eukaryota > Metazoa > Chordata > Amphibia > Anura > Aromobatidae > Allobates > Allobates femoralis. The sequence continues at coordinate 595,275,777 of JARQOC010000002.1, read as the reverse complement.
TGAAGGGAAGTGGAAAGCTGCACGCTTGAAAAGGAAATCTGTGCATGCATACTGCCTGTTTTTAAAACCTCACTAAGGCCTTGTTCACACACAATTTGCGTTTTTTTTAGCACTCCAAAAACCACATGCGTTTTTTTATGAGAGCCAAAAAGTGTCCCTTGTGTGTCTGAAAGGATTAGAATCCTTTTTGGACTTTGTCATTTTTTCATCAAAAACGCAGGCAAAAACGCAAGCGTTAACGCAGGGTGCATAAATGTGCCATTTAAAAACGCTAGCGTTAACGCATGCGTTAACGCAGGTGCCTGTATGTGCCCTGCGTTAATGCATGCATTTCCCATAGGGCCCCATGTTAAAAAAACGCATGCGTTTTTGGGAACAACCCCTGCGTTTTTTTCCAGCACCCAAAAAACGCTGCATGCAGCGTTTTTTGGACTTGGGGGAAAAAAACGCAAGTGGAGCTGAAAAACGCATGTACGCTCAAATGCACCCTGCGTTAACGCATCTGCATTTTTTTTAACAGCCCACAAAACGCAGAGATGGCCAAAAAAGCTGATATGTGTGAACAAGGCCTAATAAAGAAACAAGATTGTATTCATCTAAACCATGGATGTGCTGACTCCTTTTCTCTTTGCTATATCAGTTATTATATTATTCTCTGCAATATACACTGTGTGCAGAATTATTAGACAAGTTGTATTGTAGAGGATTAATTTTATTATTGATCAACAACTATGTTCTTAATCAACCCAAAAGACTCAAATATCAAAGCTTAATATTTTTGGAAGTTGGAGTGTTTTTTTTTAGATTTGGCTATCTTTGGAGGATATCTGTTTGTGCAGGTAACTATTACTGTGCAGAATTATTTGGCATTTTAATAAAAACCAAATATATTCCCATCTCACTTGTTTATTTTCACCAGGTAAACCAATATAACTGCACAAAATTTAGAAATAAATATTTCGGACATGCAAAAACAAAACCCCAAAAAACACTCAACAGCCTTCCGTCCATAGATTCTGTCAGTTGCTTGATCTGTTTACGATCAACATTGCGTGCAGCAGCCACCACAGCCTCCCAGACACTGTTCCGAGAGGTGTACTGTTTTCCCTCCCTGTAGATCTCACATTTTAGGACAGACCACAGGTTCTCTATGGGGTTCAGATCAGGTGAACAAGGGGGCCATGTCATTATTTTTTCTTCTTTTAGACCTTTACTGGCCATCCACGCTGTGGAGTAGTTGGATGCATGTGATGGAGCATTGTCCTGCATGAAAATCATGTTTTTCTTGAACAATACCGACTTCTTCCTGTAACACTGCTTGAAAAAGTTGTCTTCCAGAAATTGGCAGTAGGTCTGGGAGTTGAGCTTCACTCCATCCCCAACCCGAAAAGGTCCCACAAGTTCATCTTTGATGATACCAGGCCATACCAGCACCCCACCTCCACATTGCTGGTGTCTGAGTCGGAGTGGAGCTCTCTGCCCTTTACTGATCCAGCCTCTGGCCCATCCATATGGCCCATCAAGAGTCACTCTCATTTCATCAGTCCATAAAACCTTTGAAAAATCAGTCTTAAAATATTTCTTGGCCCAGTCTTGACATTCTATCTTATGTTTCTTGTTAAAAGGTGGTCGTTTTTCAGCCTCTCTTTCCTTGGCCATGTCCCTGAGTATGGCACATCTTGTGCTTTTTGATACTCCATTAACGCTGCAGCTCTGAAATATTTAGAAACAACGCCCAAATGGGCTTAGGCATAAAGGACAAAAACCTCCACATAACAATTTAAGTGGGGGAAATGTCTAAAGCATAAAGGTACTCAAATAAACATTTAAATACAGGGAGGACAAAGAGTACTATGCAAAACTTATCATTTATTAGAAGGTGTCAATAAAATAGATAGTAAGGTGGCAACAAACAGTACATGTACAAAAAACCAAAACAGGATAATGGGGGGTACATGATTAGTATAGAGTATCAAAAGGGTGTACAGTTTTTCTTAAAATGGTACAGAGTCCAGCAAGTACAATGGTGAAGAACAAAAAGTTCACTAAAGTACAACAAAAAGGAGCAAAAAATATATCAAAGTATGATCACATACAACTAAAGTGCCAGTGCAGCGTTTAACAGGGAAAATGCAAAAATCCCTAAGGTGGTCATACTAAAGCGCTTCTTTTTGAGATCAAAGTAAATGCTTGGCTCACTCAGGCCAGTAATTATAGCATACCCATATTGAGTCAGGAGGTGGTCAGAGTGCCCTCCGATAATCCTGTCTGGCTAAAACCCCAGACAGGATTATCGGAGGGCACTCTGACCACCTCCTGACTCAATATGGGTATGCTATAATTACTGGCCTGAGTGAGCCAAGCATTTACTTTGATCTCAAAAAGAAGCGCTTTAGTATGACCACTTTAGGCATTTTTGCATTTTCCCTGTTAAACGCTGCACTGGCACTTTAGTTGTATGTGATCATACTTTGATGTTTTTTTGCTCCTTTTTGTTGTACTTTAGTGAACTTTTTGTTCCTCACCATTGTACTTGCTGGACTCTGTACCATATTAAGAAAAGCTGTACACCCTTTTGATACTCTATACTAATCATGTACCCCCCATTATCCTGTTTTGGTTTTTTGTACATGTACTGTTTGTTGCCACCTTACTATCTATTTTATTGACGTCTTCTAATAAATGATAAGTTTTGCATAGCTCTGAAATATTGCAAAACTGGTGGCAAATGGCATCTTGACAGCTTTACGCTTGATTTTTCTCAATTCATGGGCAGTTATTTTGCGCCTTTTTTGCCCAACACGCTTCTTGCGACCCTGTTGGCTATTTGCCATGAAACGCTTGATTGTTTGGTGATCACGCTTCAAAAGTTTGGCAATTTCAAGACTGCTGCATCCCTCTGCAAGACATCTCACAATTTTGGACTTTTCAAAGCCCATCAAATCTCTCTTCTGACCCATTTTGCCAAAGGAAAGGAAGTTGCCTAATAATTAAGCACACCTTATATAGGGTGTTGAGGTCATTACACCACACCCCTCCTCATTATAGAGATGCACATCACCTGATTTACTTAATTGGTAGTTGGCTCTCAAGCCTATACAGCTTGGAGTAGGACAACATGTATAAAAAGTATAATGTGATCAAAATACTCATTTGCCTAATAATTAAGCACACCTTATATAGGGTGTTGATGTCATTACACCACAGCCCTCCTCATTACAGAGATGCACATCACCTGATTTACTTAATTGGTAGTTGGCTCTCAAGCCTATACAGCTTGGAGTAGGACAACATGTATAAAAAGTATCTTGTGATCAAAATACTAATTTGCCTAATAATTCTGCACACAGTGTATATCTGCAAGTCATCTCTTATACTGCAATCAAAATCTTCCACTGATTGTCAGATTTATTGGATGTTAGTTGCCTGGATCCACCTACTTATGTATCTTAAATATCGGGACGATGTCAGCCATATTCCAATCCTGAGGCAATGATAATGTGACAAGAGAGTATAAGAAGATGAGACACAACGATCTGCCATAATACCATGGGGCTTTGTTAATATCTCATTTGCTTAGCTGCAACCATACTACTTTTCGTATTAAATTAGTTTTATTGGGTGATGAACTTTCATTTCTGTCTTGGTGAAAGATCCCTGATACAGTGAGCTCATTAGTGAAAATGAATGAAAAGTCCATGCTTAAAGGTCTAAATGTGCATTTTAAAAGTGCATAAAAGCGATTTATAAACCTACATGTGACTCACCGCGGCCGGGACTCCGGTTTAGACAGGCGATGCTTCCTTCCTCCTTGTCACGGGTGGACCGCGCCTGCCGGTAGTGGGGCCCGGTGTAGTGCAGATCAAAAGTGTTTGAAGACGTCTTGGTGGAACAGATTAAAGGGGTTTTTAATTTATTTGTGACGCCACCTATGAGTAGATTCGGTAAGGGCTACCGACGCTGCGAAACCTCAGGGGGATGGACAGCAGCAAGATGTTACGCTCCCCACAGGCTGAGCGGTGATCCCCGGAGGCTGGAGCTGCTCAAGATGTTGTGCGGCAGCTGCAGTTACCTTGTAGTGCGGACGGACAGTTCATAAGGAAGCACGGACACAGAAAGTCTCTGCAACGGGTCTTTACTGTAACCAGCAGGCAGTATATGGCATACAGTGGTTGAGTAGTAGACCGGGTGGACTCAGCAGTGATGTTGTCCCTTAGAAATCCGCAGTGTTCCTCAATTCTACTTAATTTGTTGCCAGTGTCGCCCAGGAATACCAGGTCGGGTACGGGGAGGCTGCTTCAATGCCCTATCCATGATATACGTTCTGGATGTTTTGGGGAGCTTTGGATCCCTCAGTGGGTACACCGCTGGTTAGACGACTGGAAGTGGGCTGGTGGTGGGGTGCTCCTGTAAAGCTGCTCCTCCACGCTTCTGGTTCGCGTAGCAGAGGTGAACTGCTGCCAGCTTCGGTACCAGTGAACCGGCTGTGAGTTGTGGGCACGGGTCTTTTGGGGACCCGTGTGATGATGCCCAATCCCGGTAGTTAAGGCCTCAGGTGCTGACACCCGACCGGTGACGGCCCAGGGGCCCGCACGGGGTGCAGAGCCCCCGCTCCTCTCCAAGTTCTGTGTTCTAGGCTCTGCTCTAGATTCCAGACTCCTTCTGTTCTGATCTAGACTATTGTGTGTTCTACTACACTTCCCTAACACTCCACCCACCAGGACCTAGGATTGGCCCTCTGTTCTAGGTGATACATGTAGGGTTGGATTTCTATGTTAACCGGATCATTGCTGAGTCAGAGGATATTGCGGCTGCATTTATGGCTGCAATACCCTCTTGTGACGCACTCGTTGCGGGGCGCCACACATGTTCTTAGCCGTGTAGGCATTCCTATATGGCTGTCCATTAGGTGTGCAGTCTCTCTGGGTCCGCTCTCCCTCCCCCTCGCTGTTGCAATCATGCCCCGGTGGGTGTGATCATTCATTTAGAAGCGCGCTCATGATTTCAAATTCCCGTCTCCTTCTTCCAGGTATGACACACTACTGGCCAAGCGTCATTTCCGGTCCTGCGCAGTGTGGTGGGTGTATTTTGTGCACAAGCCAACTTTGGAATGCTCACAGCGCATGCTCCAGCCGACCTGTAAGCCAATACACCTACAACATTGTGGAGGACCAAAAATGACACTGGGCAAGCAGTGTGTTATACCCGGAAGAAAGAGACAGGAATTTTAAATCAGGAGCGTGCTCCTAAAGGAATGATCGAGATTGCAGCAGCGAGGCGGAGGGAGAGCGGACTACCTACACCAATGGCCAGATATCTAAGCACGCCCACAAGGGTAGGAACATGTAAGTTTATAAATGGCTTTTTTGCACTTTTATAATGCACTTTTAGATCAGACAGTGATGGTTAGTACTGTAGTAGGAAGCTGCAGGAACAAGTAGAGATAAGTTAGGGGGTCTAAACTAGGAGGCAGGTTCCCTTTAATATCTCAGCCTTTTGAGGCATTAAAAGTTTATTCTGGTAGGAAGAATTTATCATAATCTGTGTGGGAGTTTGACGGCTGAGACTCCAAATATTTGGCTGAACATGGACTTCTGTCCCCCATTTGAAAAGATTAGCAGTGCATATGGTTGAGCACAATTCTATTTATTCTCTACATGACTGCCGAGTATGGCCATCTCATATAGAATTAATGGAGCATGCGCAATAGGGCACAAAAGTCCCTTTTTGGCGACGGTTTGCAGTTGGACCCCCATTTAGAAGTTGGCACCTATGTTCTGGATATATGAAATCGTGTTCTTGCCAGAAATCCTTTAATAATAAAAAATGATATAAAGAAATTAAGAGATTTAATACTGCTATTGGATCTCAGGGACTTCTCTTTCCCTTGCACTGCAGGGGGGTATTTTACACTTCATGGTTTCCCACTCGAGTAGAAAGAGTTTCTGAAGGTTTGTGGAATTTGATTGATGCACTGGGATTGTATTTTGTGCTTCACTATGTTATTTGGTGGAATAGATGCTGCTGATGGAGGAAGCCACTTTCCGCAGTATAATGTTATTTTTGATGCTGTAGGTGATGTTAGCATGGCCCTGAATTTTGAACTCTATGGGGCCCAATATTTTCTAAGTTTTGCCCTTTAAATAGGACAAAGTTGAGAATATTTATTTCAGTAACCGGAATATAAACATGTAGTTTTGAATATGGAGGAGCTTTAGACATGTAAATGGGCTGATGTTGAACCTATGATTTATGCATTGTATTCTTATAATTAATAGTCAGGTTGCTCTGCAGATGTCATTCTTCAGTAACTCTCATAACATTAATTTATGTCTAAGCCAAATTGATTGTAAATATGTAGCAAAACAGCAAAAGTTGGACTCGGCATATTTTTTTGATGATTCGATAAATAGTGAAATGCCCAATATACAACTCTTACGGCAGCTTCTGGCTTCTGTGATAATGCTGTATTCTAAAGACTGAGGTACGATTGCATTAAACAGCTTAGATTACAATAAAATGTCAAGTTCTATTCATTAGGAATGCGCTGGGTCTGAGTTATGCAAAGATAATATATGCCTGTGTTATGCTAGTGCATCTCAATATATTAGAATATCATCAAAAAGTTACAGTAATTTATTTCAGTAATTCAATACATGAAGTGAATCACATATATTACATAGAGTCATTACAAACAGAGGGATCTATTTCAAGTGTTTATTTATGTTAATGTTGATGATTATGGCTTACAGCCAATGAAAACCGGAAGGTCATTATTTCAGAAAATTAAAGTAGGGAGGATAAAGTGTTAAAAACTGTGCTGTCGTATTCCACGAGGCATCAAAGAGTGAATATAATATTGATTTATTAATTAATTTGTTTCAGGGCTCCCAGAAATGCCCTGAAACATGGCAATATGATATTGATTTTTGATGATATTACAACCCTTGGCAAAAATTATGGAATCACCTGGCTCGGAGGATGTCTATTCAGTTGTTTAATTTTGTAGAAAAAAAGTAGATCACACACATGGCACAAAACTAAAGTCATTTCAAATGGCAACTTTATGGCTTAAAGAAACACTAAAAGAAATCTTAAAAAAAAAATGTGCTAGCCAGTAACAGTTACTTTTGTAAACCAAGCAGGGGGAAAAAATTATGGAATCACTTAATTCTGAGGATAAAATTATGGAATCACTCAATTCTGAGGTAAAAATTATGGAATCACCCTGTAAATTTTCATTCCCAAAACTAACACCTGCATCAAATAAGATCTGCTCGTTAGTCTGCATCTAAAAAGGAGTGATCACACCTTGGAGAGCTGTTGCACCAAGTGGACTGACATGAATCATGGCTCCAACACGAGAGATGTCAATTGAAATAAAGGAGAAAGGAAAGGAGAGGATTATCAAACTCTTAAAAGAGGGTAAATCAACACGCAATGTTGCAAAAGATGTTGGCTGTTCACAGTCAGCTGTGTTTAAAATCTGGTCAAAATACAAACAACATGGGAAGGTTGTTAAAGGGAAACATACTGATAGACCAAGGAAGACATCAAAGCGTCAAGACCGGGAACTTAAAGCAATATGTCTCCTAAACAGGAAATGCACAATACAAATGAGGAACGAATGGGAGGAAACTGGAGTCAACGTCTGTGACCAAAGTTAAAGAAACCGCCTAAAGGAAATGGGATTTACATACAAAAAAGCTAAATAAAAGCCATCATTAACCTCTAAACAGAAAAAATCAAGGTTACAATGGGTTAAGGAAAAGCAATCGTGGATTGTGGATGACTGTATGAAAGGCATATTCAGTGATGAATCGCGAATCTGCATTGGGTAAGGTGATGATGCTGGAACTTTTGTTTAGTGTCGTTCCAATGAGATTTATAAAAATGACTGCCAGAAGACAACATGCAAATTTCCATAGTCATTGATGATATGGGGCTGCATGTCAGGTAAAGGCACTGGGGAAATGGCGGTCATTACATCTTCAATAAATGCCCAAGTTTACATTGATATTTTGGACACTATTCTTACCCCATCAATTGAAAGGATGTTTGGGGATAATGAAATCATTTATCAAGATGATAATGCATCCAGCCATAGAGCAAAAACTGTGAAAACATTTCTTGAAAGAAGATACATAAGGTCAATATCATGGCCTGCAAATAGAATCTATAGAGGTTGAGACAATGCGCAAATAGGGTCTTATCTCCTTACAGATATCGGCAAGAACCTTATTGAAAGCTGCTCACCTGGAAAAGTTGTGTTACACACAAAAGTATGCGCGCCTGGATACAGCTGCTGCAGGACCCACACATCCACGATTGATGTGGCGAACAATAGTTGAATTGGAACGAAGTGTCTCAGGATCCGCGCTGCTAAATGAAGTGAAACCAGAAACTGGAACACTGGTTTCAACAGGAGTTCTTTATTCCTACGTGTTTAGGAGCATTACCATGCTCCTTCCTCAGGGACTTCCCTGAGGAAGGAGCATGGTAACACTCCGAAATGCTTGGAATAAAGAACACTTATTGAAACCAGTGTTCCAGTTTTCTGGTTTCATTCATTCAGCAGCGCGGATCCTGAGACACTTCGTCCCAATACAACTATGGCCTGCAAATAGTTCCATGTTATTCTATGGAGCAGGGCGGGGAAAGGAGCTGACATCAGAGTGCCTGTTTCACCTCCTGCGGTGACGTCCTCTCCTTTCCCCGTCCTTCTCCGTGTTTTGCTATGGAGCAGGGCAGGGAAAGGAGCTGATGTCAGAGCAGGAGGCGGGACAGGCGCTCTGACATCAGCTCCTTTCTCCGTCCTGCTCCATAGCATAACACGGAGCAGGGCGGGGAAAGGAGAGGACGTCACTGCAGGAGGCGGGACAGGCAGGGGGAACTGCAACGAGCGATACCTCGCTCTGCGCCTGCGTCAAGCTTTACAAGGATGTACAGGTGCAGATGAGGATGAATTGACTGGCAGGAGGGAGGCAGCAACAACTGTAAATAAGGCGGCACAGAGACGCAGAGAGTGTCAAATGCAGCCGTGGAGCGAGGTGGCTCTAAGCATCAGGGAAAGCCTCCATGGCCTCTAACTGTAAGTTTTGCAAAGCTTAATCTCGGCATACAAGCTTCACAAACACATGGGGGACCCCTTGACTGAATGCAACATACATGCTGCATTCAGTGCTGCACTTAGATTCACATCCATGGGGGGGTAACAAGTCCTCTTTAATGGCTGGGTCCAACTTGACATTAAAATTATCAGGGCTTAATACCAGCTGAAAATACAAAGCTGGTATTAACTCCCTTATTACTCAGTGTGCCACCCCCACAAGGGCTGCTGGAAAAACCTAGTAAAGCACTTGGAAATGGCACTAAGATGAATTTTCAGGTGCAGCTGCGGGCTGCTATTCTTTAGCATGGGGGAACCCTAAAACAATGGGCCCTCACCCCACTGAAAATACCAGCCATCAACTGCCTAGTTTAACCTTGGATGCAAAGCTCACACATTTTTTTGCCAGCCAAGGTAAAATTTTGCAGCTGAAGGTGGCAGCTCCCAGCTGTCCACTTTCACTTGGCTAGACTGAAAAATACTGCGAAGCCCCATGCATATTTTTTTTTGCCTATTTATTTATTTAACATCATATGGCGGCAGATTGGTTGCCATACACTAGTGTGTATGGCAACCAAGAATAATCACTGTCTACATTGTGGAAATGCAGTCTGACTGCAACAGCCAATCACAGAGGCTCTCACAGAGGATGAGCTTCTGTGATTGGCTGTTTGAAGGTCAGTGCAGTGAATATGCATGAAGCTTAGCCAGCCCTGAAAGCAGCAGCGGGACACTGGTAAGCCTGATCTACCAATTCTTCTATCTATCTATCTATCTATCTATCTATCTATCTATCTATCTATATCTTCACTAGGTCCTGTCACTCAGACCAGACAGCTGTATGGCAGGACAGCATGCAGACATAGTCTACCTTATGTCTGCATACTGTTCCCATGCAGTTTGAGCACATTATTATCCATCTCTTGCCTTTTTAAAGCTCTCTCAGACCTCTTTGTCAGATCCAGCAGAAAATTACTTGCATTTCCCATTGACTTGCATTGTACTCGCTATTCGGAACGAATATGCGAGTATTACAAACTACTCATTACGAGTATAGCAATTATGAATATTTCATTACTCGCTCATCCCTACCTGAGAGCCTGGAATTTGACTGCCCCTCATTGAAAATCATGTTTGTTTTGGACTGGGTGTTGAACACATTAGCTCACTCTAGGAGTGAGGTAACCAACCGGTCTTATACACGTATAGAGAACATAATTTTCTCTTGGTGCCCTCTGAGATCTATCAAACCTGTAGATCCCTCAATCTCACAGATTTTAGAGTTCTTACAGGATGGATTTGACAGAGGATTTAAGCCTAATAGCATCAGAGTTCAGGTTGCAGCTATCTCTGCTTGCCTCAGAGTCACATGAGATTAAGGATTATTTGAATGTCATCTCTAGACTGAGATTTCAAATTTTTAGATCAGTTATTTAATGATATCTTGGCTTGGTACTCAGACAGCTAACTAGATGCCGTTTGAACCCCTAGACTCTATGGAATTGAAATTCTTAACCCTTTAGACAGTCGTCTTGCAAGCAGTCACCTTGCAAAGAGGGTCAGTAAGCTAAGGCTTTGTCCTCCAGAGAACCATACACCATATTCATGCAAGATAGGGTAATTTGAGGTGTCTTCCCTACTTAAGAATGAAATACCCATCGTCAGAGAACTTGAACCGGATGATTTCTCTTCCGTCCTATGTCCCTGAAGCAACATCATCTCAAGAGGAGGATTTTTCCTCAAATATCGGCCATGTTCACACACATGCGTTTTTTTGACCATCTCTGCGTTTTTGGGCTGTTAAAAAAACGCAGGTGCGTTAACGCAGGGTACATTTGAGTGTAGCTGCGTTTTTCAGCTCCATTTGCGTTTTTTACCCCTAGTCCAAAAAACGCTGCATGCAGCGTTTTTGGGTGCTGTAAAAAAACGCATGTGAGTTTTTCCAAAAACGCATGCGTTTTTTTAACATGGGGCCCTATGGGAAACGCATGCAAAAACGCATGGTACATTAGTACCTTTTAGTGCCTTTCAAAAACGCATGCGTTTCCCATAGGGGCCCATGTTAAAAAAACGCATGCGTTTTTGAAAAAACGGACATGCATTTTATTAACATGGGGGCCCTATGGGAAACACATGCGTTTTTAAAAGGCACATTTATGCACCCTGCATTAACGCTTGCGTTTTTGCCTGCGTTTTTGGTGAAAAAATGACTAAGTCCAAAAACGTGGCTAATCCTTTCAGACACACAAGGGACATTTTTTAGCACTCTTAAAAAAACGCAAGTGCTTTTAAGAGTGCTAAAAAAAACGCAAATTGTGTGTGAACATAGCCATCATTGTAAAGTGTCTGAAAATCTATCCTGAGAAACTCGAGGCTGCAGAAGGGATGAAAACCTCTTGCTACTTCACACTGGGAAATTTAAAGAGAAAAAAGCCCCAAAACCTTCCTTGTTTAGATGGATCTGTGATTGCATAAAAATATGCTACCAGAATGCCAACATTCCATTACCTCAATTTACTTCTGCTCATTCTACCAGAGCAGTATCTACAACTTGGGAAGAGAGATTATCTCTCTACGGACCACATATGTCACTCCTCTACATGGTCTACGCCAATGACATTTTTTAAATACTATAGACTTGAGGCTTTTGTTTTGTCTACTAATTTCACTAAATGTGTTCTAGACTCAGTTTCGGACCCTCCCAAGTAATACGTGCTAAATCCCATATTGTGCCGCTATGGACATAGGTGAAGATTACATTATTAGGTTAATCTATTTTCCTCTAGTTCATGAGCAGCACAGAGTTCCCACTCTGAAAGTTTATGTTAGGCTGTGGTCACAGTTGCCATGCGTTTTTTTTAGTGATTTAACAAAACTCATGCGTTTTTTCATGTCAGCATGAGTTTTTTAAGGTGTGTGATGGCTCCCTGCGTTTTTGGCTGCGTTTTTGAATCTGCACCTAAAAATAGTGCTTGTAGTATTTTTTTGTGCGTTTTGAAAAACGCATGCGTTTTTGTAGAAAACGCATGCGTTTTTATAACATGGGCCTCTATGGGAAACGCATGCAAAAACGCATGTTCAATTAGTACCTTTTAGTGCCATTCAAAAACGCATGCGTTTCCCATAGGAGCCCATGTTAAAAAAACGCATGCGTTTTTGGAAACGCATGCGTTTTTTTTAACATGGGCTCCTATGGAAAACGCATGCGTTTTTGAATGGCACTAATTGTACATGCGTTTTTGCATGCGTTTCCCATAAGGCCCCTTATTAAAAAACGCATGCGTTTTTGGATATGCTCCAAAAACGCATGGGACAGTCACACATGCTTTTTTGCTATTAGGGCATGCGTTTTTTAACATGGCGGCCTATGGGTGCGTTTTTTACATGCGTTTTTGAAAACGCAGGTCTCCAAAAACGCATGTGAAAAATGCTACTGTGACCCCAGCCTTAGTGACGTATTCTTAAATTGACTAACTCAGGGAAACTCCCCTACCTTTATGCTGGGGAAGACACAGAGTGGGACCTATTAAAACTTACTAAAAGTTTTACTTTGTCCTGCTGGTGCACAAAGGCATGGGAACCCATATTGTGCTGCTGACGGACTAGGGGAAAACAGATTAGTTTAATAATCTAATATTCAGTCTGTAGTGTCTGTGGAATATAGATTGAAGATCAGTGCCAATTTTCCTTAGGATGCTCATGTGAGGGTTGTATGTGACCACAAGCGGCACCCTGTTATTCTTCTTCTGTTTGTAATCCATTTGTAAAACATTTCTCTGGACCTGGGCACAGTATGGCATATTTAAAAGTCTTAATACTGAAAGATCATTTTAAGGAGGATGGTGAGAACAATTCAGGAATTTAAACTGATTAGGATATTCAGGTCTTAACCCCTGGATTTATCACTCCCTACATGGACTTCACACCTTCACCAGACTGACTCCTCTGGATCAGTAAGCCACATCCACCTCATCTCTATTTGTAAGAAAAACCTGAATTTGATTTCCTTGGTTTATCTTTAGGAGGCATCACCACATTTTTCCTATGTACAAAGTCCTGTTGTAAAATCTTTTAAATGTTGAGCTTTAGTCTTGGAAATTCATTTGTAATTTAGCCTGATGAAGGAGCCATTGGGCTCTAAAAGCTTACAAATAAAATGTGCCTGGTTAGCCAATAAAGGTATCACTCCCAGAATACTTTTCTCATTTTGGGGGCATAAGTATTTGCATAGATTTTTCTGGTTAACACAGTACCACGATATAATTTTGTGTGGTACATCCTATAAAACAAGTACTATGGTAATTAAATCAATAAATTATATCACATACCGTAAGCATCTTTATGAGTTTTTAAAAGCAATACACTTTCATTCACCACCGTAAGAACCGAATGACAATCTTCATAAGAAAAAAAAATACTTTTTCTTTCAAGAGGCTTGGCCTAAACGTAACCTGCACTTTGATAAATTAAGGTAGTTCTGCTGATCCCAACAAACATGTCAGCTTTGATTGCCATGGAGAATTAAGGGGGTTACTGATGCAAGAAGGAACACAGTCAAGAGGAAAGATATTGAACAACCTGTACAAAAATACAATCCATTAACTGTATCCTTAGTTTTTAATCATTATATACGCTTCTTCATGCAGTCATTTGGCTTCTGATTAAAAAAGATAATGTTGAATGTATTTTATCGAACTCATTTCCATAGCCTTCTTCGATCTGCCGCGTAACGTCTTCTGGGGATCTGTCATATTTCCATACTCTCAATTAAAATAGTCTCCCTGGATTTTTCTATATTGGCATTTATTCATCAATCAGTTTAATTTATCACATCTCATTTTTAAGCAGCCAAAGTTGGAAAAGCAGATCTCAGGAGAAATGCCGCAATTATAAGTATCTCCAGCACCGCTGATTCATTTACATTTAAAATTGAAATGAAGACATTTGGAGTTTGCCGGATCACATCCTCTATATCATTATAGTGTCTATATTTTAAATGTCCTTATATGTCCAAGGGAAATATTTAACGAGGATTCTTAAATATAACATCATTGTCAGCACTGTGCTATAAGAACACCATGCTGACACTTAGAATTTCTTCCTATGGTGTAAATTTGCATATCCCCAAAGTGAATGTTCATCTTTTAACATTATTTAAATTTATGTATAAAACTGATGATTATTTTGTGATAAACATTTATAATAGTGAGAGCTACATGTTTTCTGATACAGAGCTCCAAATTCCATGCAAAAAATAGCTAACGAGAACCTGTCATCAGGATTTTTTACCTCAAACTAATGGCATTTATGTAAAGGTGCTCTAATGCTGATTAAATTCCTGCCTTTCTTGCAGAAATGTATTCTACAGTTTTACAGAAATCCATAGTTGGAATTGTATGCTAATGAGTTTCTAGTGTACTGGCAAGGTGTCGTGCTAGCTATAGGGGGAGGTACCTCGCAAATGCCAACAGGAAGGTAAGAAAATCCCTGACTCTAAGGAAAAGGGAAGATGGTGACCCCTAACCAAACCTCCCACTAGCTCCTGGCTCTCCTGACCACCCTAGATAGGTTCTGCACCTATGTGCCGAACAGGATACCTAGCCTTAGCTGACTCTGAGCTGTGCCCTAGGTAAGGAACGGATGGGATGACCACTTGGTCAACCCCACTAACAACTAAAAAGTACACAGGGGGCACACACAGAGAAAGTGCATGAGCAATTTATCTCCAGGAAGACTCAGGAAGAGGTAAAGCAAAGAAACAATGAGGATTCTTCAGATGAATACAAGCCCACTGCTTGCATCCAAATCTTGAATAGTGTCGTGGAAACCCCTTTCTTGAGAGAGCTAATTTGGAGTGAGACGCAAGGGATCTCTACATCTGCCAATTCTGGTCCATATTCAGGTTGTCGATTGATCAGAGAAACACACACAGCCAGTATGTCAATGTGTCTGGCTTGTCTAAAGACTTTGCCAGCTCACACATATTTATTGATATTCATGGAACAATAGGATGGCTTAGCAATTATTCAAAAACATATTAGTTTTGCGAACAAAGCCCACGAGACACAGATACTGCTGAAAACAGCTCAAATAAAGACAAGATCCAGTCAAATCCTGCCATAAAATGTAGCAAAGATAAAGACAAATGCATATACTTTGTGTCCTTGCTTTTCTACTTCCATTGCAGATCTAATACAGACCTGGTACAAAACAAGTTATCAAAGATATATAAATTGCTAAAATGATAATCAAAACAACGTATAAAATATTAACTATAACAATAGGAAAATTGCTATCACCAGCAAACACCATATGGAAGTGAGTATTTATGAACACAAGGGGTAAAGAGGTAATCAACAACTGAAAGGTGAGAATATCTGCAGGGTCCTAAAGGGAAGGGGATAAACCCCAGGCAGAAAAGAACAAAGGATACTATTTACACCATGGTGGGGAGAATAGAACGTCAGGGATTGTATAGCCAAACGCTGTGACCTTCTACAACTGGACACCACAAAAATGACTGTCAACTTTGACACATCCGTGACATAAGGGCATTGTACTTTCAACTCTCTTCTTTCTCTCCCTATTCCCGAGCCACCACCATCTGCCTCCTGTCCGACAGGTCACTCAAGTTTCTGTGACCTGTCAGTCAGACACAAGAGGCAGGCAGTGGGCAGTACATAGGGTAGGGGGGCAGGAGACCGGGAAGTGCAGTGCCCATCCCACTGGATTTGTAGCTCATTAGCATACAATTTTACCTATGGATTTCTCTAAAACAGCAAAGAAGATTTCTGTGTGAGGGAAGATTTAATCAGCATTAGAGTACCTTTATTTAAATGCCATAATAATAATAATAATAATAATAATAATAATAATAATTTATTTAAGATTTTGAACCTCTTTAGTGAAAAGAATAGAAAATTTGAACATGCCACTAAACATAGACAACATCTGTATTCATCTCCAGTGCAGCTGATATTCTTGACCTGTAAAAACACAATGCGCTAGAAAGAGCCCCCATTGACCACCTAGAAAGGCATATTGGAGTTCGTTAAAGGGTTAAAGGCATATTGGAGTTTGTTAAAGGGTTAATGATTGACAGAGGAAATGTCTGAAAATGCCAACTCAGCCAATCATTAACTATGTAGGTCAACAATGCTGTCAGTGATTGGCTGATTTAGCATTTATAGCACTTTTGTGATGGGGCTAGTGGGACTAGGAACAAGTGGCCAGCAGGGACCAGGTAGGTGGCAAAACAAATCTTCAAAGGATCAGTGAGGGTGAGAGTCACTTCTTTTACTTTTAACTAATCTTAATGGGTTGCCCCATGAATAAAAATTATTTCAGTCAAAAGATTTTGGAATAATAATAATTTCAACAATTGGATAGATTCGAAAAAATGTTCCTGTGCTGAGATAATTTTATAAAAGTGTCCCTGCTGTGTAATGTGTAATGGATGTGTCTGACCGTACAAGGAAATGGCCTGATCATACCACATCTCCTTTGCTGAGATAATCTTATATATATGTCCCTGCTATGCACTGTGTAATGGATGTGTCTGACTGTAGAGGAACAGGTTGGATATACCACATTTCCTGTGCTGAGATAATCTTATATATGTGTCCCTGCTATGTACTGTGTAATGGATGTGTCTGACTGTACAAAGACATGGTGTGATCAACCCACATCTCCTGGGCCTGGGAGGAAGTCAAAAAGTATGCGGTCATTAGAGCACAGAGTAGAAAATAATTATTTATTTGAGGCACATGATTTTTTTAAAAACAGGTAGGAAAATGTTTTAACTCACAAAAAGAATCAACTGTGATCCTGTGCTGTAATCTCTGTAATGTCGGTAAACGCTCTTGTTACTTCTTCCTCTGCACAGGTGATGTGGTATGATCAGACCATGTCCTTGTACTGTCAGACAATGAGAAATCTGTAGCACACTGATGGCCACTTTACACGTCCCAACGTCGGTCCGATATTGGATCCGACGCCGCGGGAGCGCGCTTTTTCGGGCCAGATTTTCAAGATCGCATCGAAGATTTACACAGCGCGATATCGGCGTACAATGCACCAGCGATGTCTACGCCCCCCTTGTACGGCCGACACAGGAACGACCTTTTAACATGGGAGTGAATAGGGGACGTTGTGCACATCGTAGTTGGGTGTTTACACAGCACGATCCTGCTCCAACGTCCATCCAATATCGGGCCGTTGGAGAGCACGCTCATTCGATCCCCGATATCGTTTTGGCGTCGTCCGTGCGTCGTATTGGACGTTTAAACTATACAACGCACGAACGATATCGGGGCCAATGCACGAACCACGTGACTTTTGGTCGGAGTTGGACGCCGATATCGTGACGTGTAAAGTGGACACAAGTCTTACCCTAGCCTTATTGATTATAATGAACTTTAAAATTATCTTTCTTTGTGGGTAAACCCCTTTAAGTTTCATTAGCTAAAAAGTCTTTTAATAAAGAGAAAATCCCTGTCTAAGCCTAATTAATAAAAAAAATTCCATGAATTCCACCACTCAACACACTGAAAGAATTTGGGGGTGCATCAATTTTTGATACTTTTTATTGAGCCAAAGCAAGAAATAGAAGTAGCAAAAAGTACCTGTCCTTACTTCATATATTATCCTGCTTTTGACTTGACTTGTGGCGTCTTCTCATAAAACTGCATGAAAAACTGATACAAAACTGTAGTGGTTTTTTAACAAAACTGTGTAAATCCGCCCTAATGAGCATCATGAAATTTTCACCTTATTTAATGAATAAAATCAGCACCAATTGCCTGGGAAAGAAATAAATAGGTCGACCTCTTCAATTTGAATTTGTTCCATTTTCCATAGAGCTAAATAACACTTCTGGCCCAAGACATTAATGTCAGCAGAAAGAAGTAGGTTGATAATGTGTATTGTTTTTTTCAGTATTACAACAGCCATAGGGCAGGCAGCACCTTCATCTGAGACAAACCTGAGAGTGATACAGAAAAGTAATTGAGTTCAAATGATAAATTGGCTTCATGTTTCAAATCAACTTGTCGTCTTGTTCTCACCAGCAAGGTGTGGGAGTCAGAAAAGATTGTGTTTTTATTAAGCAGAACTATTATTACTTCCTACACACATATGCCCAACCTGACTTGATATTATTTCAGTATTTTGTGTCAGGGTAATGAACATGTGGCTGTCAGGCAGTGTCTGACAAGTTACTGTTCTTTACATTTCAGGCAGAACTTTCTATGACTTCTGTGACATTGTAAAGTAAGTTTTTGAAATGATAAAAATAAATACCTCTAGTGCAAAAGTATGTATAGTTTATATCGTAAGGACCGATTCTTACAGGTCAGTTTGGTCTAGTGTTTGCATAGGCATACTCTAGCCATATAGCAGGGGTTGCAATCGCACCCGGCCCTAGAGCATAGGGGCCACCAAAAGTCCCTTTGGCCTATAGAAAAAGACTTATGATATTAGAGATTTACAGTAATTGCTGACCCCGTTGGAGCTTTCACATTAGGGTCCATGAACGTCAAGTTACGCCACTGCCTTAGAGGGTATAATGGATAGGCTAAGCAGATTTTGTGGCTGTCAAATACAAGGGCACGTTCGCATAAGTGTTTTTTGGTATCCGGCGAGATCAGGTGAAAACCACATCTCACTGGATACGGATTTTGCTGCCCTGAAACCGTACTGGTATTATTCCCGACTCATATGCCGGTTTTGTTATAATATCGGTATGGTTTCATCCGGCTGTATCCGGTACCATCCGGTATTGTCCAGGACCATTTTCCTATTTTGGATACATACTGAACACCTGAGTGTTCGGACATGAACCCCGTACAGGGACTTCACTGAAAAGTCTGTGATTAAAGAATACTCACCTATCCTCTCTGCACTGCCTGCTGAACAGCCAACCACAGACACTCATTCTCTGTGACAGCGTCTGTAATTGGCGGTTGCGCCCAGCCATTTGTGTCTGTGATTGGTTGCTGGCACAATGGGTGGAGCGCAGCAGCCAACAGATGCTGTCACAGACAATGGGTGTCTGTGATTGCCTGTTCAGCAGCCATTGCAGTGAATATTACATGAGGCCAATGAGTTGGACTCAGAAGTGACAACAGCCGCGAGACAGGTGAGTATAATTCTTTAATCACAGACTTTTCAGTGAACTCCCTGTTCAGGGTCCATGCTCATATACTCAGGTGTTAGGTATGGACCCCGAACTTTACAAGTGTGATGTTATCAGGCATGCTCAGTAGGAATACCGGATCCAGTTTTACCGGATCAGGAATTATTTATAAAACATGATCCAGCACACATTGATACACATTATAAATTGTGCCGCCGTATGCCACATCCACTTGGAAACGTTTTTTTACCAAACCCAAAAAACACTGCATGTTCCATTTTTTAGCCTCTATAAATAAAATGGTTTCAGCTATATCCAGCAGCAACGGGATGCAACTGGATGCAAACGAAAGTGCCGAAGTGCCCGTTGAAAATCAATGTGCACAAACCAGATCCAGTTTGCAGTCCAATTTTAAAAAATGAGTCAGATCTTCAAAAATATATATGTGCAGTACAAATCCAAAGGTGGACACATTTTACTGTAAAGCACCTAAAACTTTCCAAAGGACTACTTACAGATCAGAGTTAAATCACAGTTCTGCATAATGACATTTTACACATTTTTGCTATTTAGCAAAAAGCACTCCAGAAAACATTGGTGCAGTTGAACCAAGGGCGAGCATACCATTGGAACAACCAGTTCCGTCACACAGGGGCCTGGGAGGTAAAGAGCCCAATTCAACCATCAAAGCAGGTGTAATTTTGCATTTTGATTGGTCATTGGACTTCAACAGGCCCATATATTGTTCATGCACAGGACCCCTCTTCTCTCTGAGTCTCCTGCTAAGTCAAGCATTTGTGTATTCACTGGGGACAGGTGAAAACTCTGCTCCAGATAGAGCAGCAACTTATTAACCCTAAAAAGAAAAGGATCTGGTATTTTAATATCAACTACTTAATCCTTTATGCTGAATTTGTGATACATTATATACAGTTGTGGCCAGAAGTATTGACACCCCTGCAATTCTGTCAGATAATACTCAGTTTCTTCCTGAAAATGATTGCAATCACAAATTCTTTGGTATTATAAGGCTGGGGTCACACATAAGCCTTTGGTCCGTTTTTGGCTTCATTTTTGTCATTTTTTTTTTCTAAGTCCAAAAACTGACAGAAAAACGGATTAGATGTAATAAACACCCTGTCCGTTTTTTTCTGGACCTCAAAACATTGCTCTGTCCGTTTTTGAGCCAAAAACGTTGTTAGCAACGTTTTTGGCATCAGTTAAAAAACGCATGCGTTTTTTTAACATGGGGCCCTATGGGAAACGCATGCCTTAACGCATGGCACATATAGGCACCTGCGTTAACGCATGCGTTAACGCATATGCGTTTTAATGAAAAAATGACTAAGTCCAAAAACGTTCAGGGGTGCAGGAGGCTCAAAAAGCACCCTATAAAAAACGGATTGGTGATGAAAATCACTTCCAAAAACGGACTTCTATGTGTGACCCCAGCCTTATCTTCATTTAATTTGTCTTCAATTAAAAAACACAAAAAGAATTGTCCTAAAGCCAAATTGGATATAATTCCACACCAAACATAAAAAAGCGAATGGACAAAAGTATTGGCACTGTTAGAAAAATCATGTGATGCTTCTCTAATTTGTGTAATTAACAGCACCTGTAACTTACCTGTGGCACGTAACAGGTGTTGGCAATAACTAAATCACACTTGCAGCCAGTTGACATGGATTAAAGTTGACTCAACCTCTGTCATGTGTCCTTGTGTGTACCACATTGAGCATGGAGAAAAGAAAGAAGACCAAGGAACTGTCTGAGGACTTGAGAAACCAAATTGTGAGGAAGCATGAGCAATCTCAAGACTACAAGTCCATCTCCAAAGACTTGAAATTTCCTGTGTCTACCATGCGCAGTGTCATCAAGAAGTTTAAAGCCCATGGCACTGTGGCTAACCTCCCTAGATGTGAACAGAAAAGAAAAATTGACGAGAGATTTCAACGCAAAATTGTGCGGATAGTGGATAAAGAACCTCGACTAACATCCAAACATAGTTCAAGCTGCCCTGCAGTACGAGGGTACAACAGTGTCAACCCGTACTATCTGTCAGTGTCTGAATGAAAAGGGACTGTATGGTAGGATACCCAGGAAGACCCAACTTCTTACCCCGAGACATAAAAAAGCCAGGCTGGAGTTTGCCAAAATTTACCTGAGATAGCCTAAAATGTTTTTGAAGAATGTTCTCTGGTCAGATGAGACAAAAGTAGAGCTTTTTGGGTAAAGGCATCAACATAGAGTTTACAGGAGAAAAAAAGAGGCATTCAAAGAAAAGAACATGGTCCCTACAGTCAAACATGGCGGAGGTTCCCTGATGTTTTGGGGTTGCTTTTCTGCCTCTGGCACTGGACTGCTTGACTGTGTGCATGGCATTATGAAGTCTGAAGACTACCAACAAATTTTGCAGCATAATGTAGGGCCCGGTATGAGAAAGCTGGGTCTCCCTCAGAGGTCATGGGTCTTCCAGCAGGACAATAACCCAAAACACACTTCAAAAAGCACTAGAAAATGGTTTGAGAGAAAGCACTGGAGACGTCTAAGGTGGCCAGCAATGGGTCAAGATCTGAATCCCATAGAACACCTTTAGAGATCTAAAAATGGCAGTTTGGAGAAGGCACCCTTCAAATATCAGGGACCTGGAGCAGTTTGCCAAAGAAGAATGGTCTAAAATTCCAGCAGAGCATTGTAAGAAACTCATTGATGGTTACCGGAAGCGGTTGATCGCAATTATTTTGGCTAAAGGTTGTGCAACCAAGTATTAGGCTGAGGGTGCCAATACTTTTGTCTGGCCCATTTTTGGAGTTTTGTGTGAAATGATCAATGTTTTGCTTTTTGCTTCATTCTCTTTTGTGTTTTTTAAATTGAAGACAAATTAAATGAAGATAATAATACCAAAGAATTTGTGATTGCAATCATTTTCAGGAAGAAACTGAGTATTATCTGACAGAATTGCAGGGGTGTCAATACTTTTGGCCGCAACTGTAAAAGCACCACATACGCTGGCATGAAAAGGTTTGGACCCCCCTGGTCAAAATTACTGCTCTGAAAAGCTAGGCAAGTTGAAGATAAAAGTCCAAAAGACATAAAGTTAAAGATGACACATTTCCTTGGTATTTGAAGCAAAACATACTATATACAGTAATTGTCGTTAATTATGATGCAAATTTCACAGCTTTATAAAAACCCAGACTCCTCCAACTTGTGTCAAAATACAGAAGCCATGGGTTCTTCTAAGGGCCGCTTCACACTGCGGCATGATCCGGTCCGGTTCTGTCCGGGACGACCCAGACAGCTGCGGACCGGATCAGCACACAGGACTGGGGTGCTATTATGCACTCCGGTCCTGTGTGCAGCGCACGCTGCTGCAGCCGCTGACAGGTCAGGAAAAGACAATTAACAGGAAGAGCGGAGGTCACTACAAGATGTGAAAGACCTAGCAAAATTTTAGTGAGAACTTCTTGTAGAATTGCTTGAAAGGAAAATTTAAATCCCCACTTCACTGCAAAAGACCTTCAGGAAGATTTAGCTGACTCTGGAGTTGTGGTATATTATACTGCTGTTCAGAGTCACCACACAAATGTGGCCTTCATAGAAGAGTGATCTCAATAAAACCTCTCCTCTATCCACACCATAAAATTCAACATCGAAAGTATGCAAAAATACTTCTAAACAAGCCTGATGTTTGGGTAGGGTCACATTGCAAACATGAATTGCATTCACCGCATCCGGATCCGGATGCGGTGAACGCAATGCCGGTCGCACACAGTTTTTTTCAAACTGTGTGCAGAATACCGCACTGCGGTAACCGGATGGCTCAGGATGTGTAATCCTGAGCCATCCGGTAACTGCATAGGTTGCGAATCCCGGCTATTGCCGGGATCCGCAACCTTACTAAAGAGTTAATTTTGAGACCTAAATGATTGTTTGAGGTCTGTAGGGGGGCTTAGACCCCCCTACAGACCGGCTGCCCACTTCTATAGTGTTCTTCTACAATTTCTCAATGGGCACGGGCTCTTCGGAGCCCGTGCATGTCAACCAAAGGTGCCCCCCCCCCCCCCTATCACTATACAGGGGTGCATACACCCCTGTATTACAATTATGCTTTAAATATGTGTTCTAAACAATGATTTATCCAAATCGCAAACTAAGAATATATTTACATGTGTCCGGAGGCAATCACCATGGTTTTCCATGGGCGGGGCTGTGTGCAGTAGCCTCCGCCCGCTCCTTCTTGTTGGCCGCCCCCTCTGGCCGTAATCCAGTGTTGTGAGGGCGGATGCGTCGTTAAAGGGGCGTGGCTAACCGCGGCACATAGTTAGCCACGCCCCTTTAACGACGCATCCGCCCTCACAACACTGGATTACGGCCAGAGGGGGCGGCCAACAAGAAGGAGCGGGCGGAGGCTACTGCACACAGCCCCGCCCATGGAAAACCATGGTGATTGCCTCCGGACACATGTAAATATATTCTTAGTTTGCGATTTGGATAAATCATTGTTTAGAACACATATTTAAAGCATAATTGTAATACAGGGGTGTATGCACCCCTGTATAGTGATAGGGGGGGGGGCACCTTTGGTTGACATGCACGGGCTCCGAAGAGCCCGTGCCCATTGAGAAATTGTAGAAGAACACTATAGAAGTGGGCGGCCGGTCTGTAGGGGGGTCTAAGCCCCCCTACAGACCTCAAACAATCATTTAGGTCTCAAAATTAACTCTTTAGTAAGGTTGCGGATCCCGGCAATAGCCGGGATCCGCAACCTATGCAGTTACCGGATGGCTCAGGATTACACATCCTGAGCCATCCGGTTACCGCAGTGCGGTCCCAGAAACGCTGCGAAAACTGCTGCCTGCATGATTTTAAACGCAGGCAGCAGTGCCGGATCCGGCCACCGGATGGCTTGTGAAGCCATCCGGTGTTTTGCATAGGCTTCTATCAGGAGCGTTTCCTGGTCCGGTTTGGAGCTTTTTGAAAGCTCAAAACCGGATCAGGATTTAAAAAAAAAAACGCCGATGTGACCCTAGCCTATATTGGAAAAAATTCCTGTAGAATGATGAGGTTGAAAGAGAACTCTTTGGCCACAATGATCAATGGTATGTGTGGAGAAAAAGGGAATAGAATTTCAGGAAAAGAACATTTCACTAAACATTAAGCATGGGGGTGGATCAATCATTCTTTGTAGTTGTGTTGCAGCCAATGGCTAGGGTCACACCACCGTTAATCTCTCCCTGCACTGAAAATTTAGAAATTTTCTGCTGAAGCGCATAGCGGTAATGCTATACACTTCAGCAGAACGCTGCCCCATAGCAACTCTTTATTTACCTTGATAGCGGCTGCACACAGAGCTGATGGGCGGCTGCTTTTCAGGAGCGCACAGGAAACGCTTCGTGCAGCGTTTTCCGGTGCACTGAGGAAAAGTGGCCACCCAGCAGCTCTGTGTGCAGCCGCTGCGAAGATAAGTAAAGGGTTGCTATGGAGCAGCGTTCTACTTAAGTGCATAGCGTTAACGCTATGCACTTCAGCAGAAAATTTCTAAGTCTTTAGCGCAGCACCATTAAAATGTGCTATTAACGGTAGTGTGACCCTAGCCAATGTCATGGGGAACGTTTTATAGGTAGATGGAAGAATGGATTCAATGAAGTTTCACAAATTCTTGATGCAAACATAACACCATCTATAAAAAAGCTCAAGTTGAAAAGAAGATGGCTTCTACACATGGATAATGATCCTAAACCCACGTCAAAATCCAGAATAGACTACCTCAAAAGGTGCAAGTTGAAGGTTTTACAATAGCCCTTATGTGAACATTATTGAAAATCTGTGACTAGCACACAAACGAGTAGTGCGTGTAAGATGGCTCAAGAATGCCACAGAACTGGGGGACTTTTCCATGGAAAAATGGATGAAAATCCCTCAAACTAGAATTGAAAGACCCTTGGCTGCTACACAAAGCGTTTACAAGCTGTGAAACTTGCAAAAGAGTTGCTACAAAACACTAAAGGCCATTTCACATGCTTCAATATCGTGAACGATGTTGTAAGCGATCTCATGCAAGTGCTATCGCTAACAACATCATTCAGATCGCTGGTGAGCTGCCACACAGGCAGACTCACCAGCGATCAGGACCAACGAGAACGCTGGTAACCAAGGTACACATCAAGTTACTAAGTGCCGCGCCGCGCTTAGTAACCCGATGTGTACCATGGTTACCATCTCCCAGCATAGGCTGTCCTGCTGGGAAATCGTTCATCGCGGTGTCACACAACACGATCCTGCAGGTTAAAGGATCATTCATCACCAGATTTGAGAACATGTTCACAAATCTGGGATGAACGATCCATTAAAGGATCGCTCAATTTGGCTGGTGACATCGCTGTGCTACATGCTACGATGTTGTTCCGACATCGTTCGTGCGTCACCAAACACGTGACTTTTGAAAGATGTCGTGAACGAGATTGAAGCATGTGACGTGGCCTTAATCATTCAGGTTGCTCAAACTTTTGCATCGGCCCATTTTTTTGTAATTTTGAAAATGTTAAAGTTGAAAATGTTTTTTGGGGGACCTATAATACAAAGGAAATGTGTCATCTTTAATTTTTTGCCTTTTAGAAACTATTTAATCTTGAACTTGCCTAACTGTACACAATAACAGTCATTTTTACTAAAGGTGCCCAAACCTTTGCATGCCACTATATATTTCTTTCACCCTTTCTGTTTTTAGCTCAACATAGTTTATTATGTTTTTTTGCCAATATTGCTTTAAATAAAACCAATGTTATACTCTTATTCTATAAGCCAAAAGAGGCTCGAAAATAGACTTTGGGCCCTAAACAGAGAAATAAAAAGACTATCAGTTTGTATTATTCATATGGAGTTATATGACAGTGAGTAATGCTGGCTGCCAACAGAGGAATTCTTCTGTGTATAAATTCTGTTTTTCTCCTTCAATGTCCTTTGTGTTTATTTTTAGAATTCAATATAATCTACATACTAAAACTTTTTCCTATACTTTACTGTAGCAATGTAGCAACCTAATGCAATCTATCATTTAAAAACACCTAATTTTAAAAACTGGTTAAAAATTGGTGACATTGCTAGCAGCAACAACTCTAAAGTTGCAGTACTAATAGAAGACAACATTTGTAATTGTTTGGTTTTTATTCCTGTACCTAGTTCCAGTATATGGCTAGGGTCACACATACCAGCCTTTTTTGCTTCAGGTCCGTTTTTGTAGCAAAATTTTGCATTGTTTTTTCTAAGTCCCCAAAACGGATCCGTTAACGGATGGTGCACTTAGGGGCATCTGCGTTTTTCAAAAAACGCATGCGTTTTTATGCAGCAGCCTAAAAATGCTGCTAGCAGCGTTTTTTGGGGTTCGTTACAAAAATGCATGCATTTTTTAACATGGGGCCCTATGACAGAACGCACATATAGGCACCATCCGTTAACGCATGCATTAACACATGCGTTTTTTGAGAAAAAATGGCTAAGTCTCAACATTTCAAAAAAATGTCCTGGACCTCAGGGGACACTATTGGCACCCTAAATTTAATGGATCCATTTTTCTAAGGGCTCTAAAAAGCGGATTCAGATGTGTGACCCTAGCCTATTGTACATACTTACAATCAATCTTTGCCCTCAATACACATAAGGGTCAAGCACATGAATGTTTTTGGAATCAGCAACCCAAGTGGCATGGTGTTACAGGGACTAGTGATGAGAAAGTAGTTAGATATCTGGGTTCGGATAGCTCTAACCAAATAATTTCTAGTGTTTCGGTATTTGGTTCCGAGTGAGTTCCTTATTGACTCACACTGGATTCATTACTCTTCACTTATTCAAAGTATTCGATTAGACCTATCTGAACCCGAATATCTTACTACTCGTTCATCACTAATAGGGACAATATTGTCTATTAAAAGCATTGTTTCCAGGATAGACTATTGACACAGTGATAATCTGAGCAAAAGGAACTTTATTTTTCTGTTTCACATAAGGATCAATCATAACACAAAACAGTTTAGACTTCAGAGATCAATATCACACAAGAAAGCTTCTTATTACCAATCAAACTAAGTAATAAGGTTTAGTACAAATTAATTAAAAAATGTAAAAAATAGAATGCTTTCTTCACAACCTTTAGAGCACTATGATCTAAGCTTGTTTGAATGTCTTAATTAATTTATGTAATAAGTGATTTGTTATAAGATAGTAAACTATTCTACAAAGACGTTATGGTTTCTTAAATAAAAACTCTATAAGACCAATAGAAAGACTTAACTATAGGACTGGAGTCACACCCATATGACTCATGTAAGGATCACATGAAAATACTCGGACTGGCCGTCGGCTCTCCTGACCTGAGTGTGTTAGTTTCACGTATTTCTTTGCAAAGAGTTAAAACAATCAACTATACGACAAATAGACAATAAGTTTAAAATATACAAAAACAGTTTCCCTTTGAGTCAAT
Source organism: Allobates femoralis (assembly GCA_033576535.1). NCBI lineage: Eukaryota > Metazoa > Chordata > Amphibia > Anura > Aromobatidae > Allobates > Allobates femoralis. The sequence continues at coordinate 595,248,051 of JARQOC010000002.1, read as the reverse complement.
GGCTGGGGTCACACTGCCGTTAATTGCAGATTTTACCGGTCTGCGCTTGATACTTAGGAATTTTTCCAGAAGTGCATAGCATTAAAGCTATGTGGTTCGGGATAACTCTGCCCTTGGTAACCCGATGTGTTCTATGGTTACCAGCCACACACAAAGCTGCTCGGGGTGTGCTTTTGCTGAGCGCACAGAAAAAGTTGCCTGCAAAGTTTTGTGTGCGCCCAGCTAAAACGCACCTCGAGCAGATTTGTGTGTGGCTGGTAACCATGGCATACATTGGGTTACCAAGGTCAGCTCTATCCCAAATCGCATAGCTTTAACGCTATGCACTTCTGGAAAAATTCCTAAGTATTAAGCGCAGACCAGTAAAATCTGCAATTAACGAAAGTGTGACCCCAGCCAAAGACAGATAAAAACGGTTTTGAAGTTGTTGTATGACAAATGAAGAGCCTTTTAAAAAATAAAGCTTTTTTTTGTTAAAAACCTGTGTTTTTCAATGTATTTTTATGAAAATTATTGGTCAGTAAAACCGCAGTCGGTCTAGGCAGTGCGATGTGACTTTTGCACGAGTCATACTCCAAGGGAGGGCAGCTGGCACCATTGACTTAAATTGGTAAATACTGCATTACCCTGCAGAGCACATTGCTGGGAGGCATTGTGCAGAGAAAAACCATGAAGGGGGTACAACACTACTACCAGCGCAACAGCTCCTTCATTCTTAAGATTGGTGGGGGTCCTAGAGATATGGTGATGGCATATCCTAGCAATATGATTTAACTTTATAAACTGGGACACCATTATAATGAAGCCTAAATGGTAGAAATCTCGAAGTTCATATCCTCTTGATGAATAGCTGCAAGTTGTGAAAATAAGACAACAGAAACAGAATTGGCATCTATCCAAGAGACAAAAAAAAAACTTTCAGTCACCAACTGTTTCTTCTACTGTTTATTTTCTCTTCTCCGAAATTACTCACGAGTCTTGGCAGGGGTGTTTGCACCTGTTTTCTAGGAACAGTTTGGCTTAACTTTACAGTGATTATATGCTTAGGATGATGGTTGTTTAGCCAAGATTTCTCTTTGTTTAGATTCAGACTTAAATATTAATGTATTCATTGTTTTATTGCAGAATGGAAATGAATAATATAAAGTTTTGCTGAAACTCTAAGTTTACCATGAGTATCGTAAACAAGAGCAATCAAATGGCGAACAGATCTAACGGATCAATGAAAGAACATGTACCACAGCTGAGTAATCTGACAATAGAAAATGTCACCAAATTGGAGCTGGATTATGATACCTTTGATGGTGAAAGACGTAAGGTAGAGGAATACATCAGGAAGAACCAGCAGTTAGAGGAACTGAAAGAGAGGACAGGACTATCATATCCAGAAACACAAGGAAAAGACTTGGTGGAACGTGGCACTAACACAATATTGGAAGGCCTTGGAAGACATGGTGTGTTATATTTTATGACATAAAATAATTTATATAGTTCAAACTGTTCAATGTCATTGCACTTTATCTATGTTTCCACCTCATAATCATGTTTTCCATATGACACCATTCACTATAATTGCCTTATTAAGTTTGATATACACAGAAGATAAATAAAGGTAACAGCCATTGACTTCCTTGCAGCCAAACAACAGTTTAGGGTCTGCATAAGACTAACTTGACATAAAGAGATATTGGATTTCAATATGCTCTTTTATTTCTTCACCCAGTAGAGAATTTTCTGTCAGAGATGTCATGGAGTAAGGATAAAGAGCTGACAATGAAATATGTCCACTGGTGTCTCATAAGATTATCCATGGAGTGTTAAAATCTAATATATTGGCTTATTGCTAAGCTATGCCATGGCATTATGGTTAGTAAAGGTTTGACTCACTAGTGGACACAGATATCAAAGGGCCCTTGTGCGAGAACAGTATAAGAGCCCTTTGTCGTTCAAGAGCTAAACAAAATACACAATTGCTCTTGCTTTGGAGGTGGAAATGGGCCCCCTAACCTCTTGGGACCCTGTGCAACTGCACAGGTTGCACCAATGAGAGGCCAATGTTCCTTTCACGTCCTCCTTACACAGCAATGCTGTAGGCTATTCTCTCCACAGGGAACTGAAGGTTCATGCAAATGAATGGGACTATGCTGTTTCGCACTGTTCAGGCAATATCTGAGGATGAATAGGTGACCCAACAGTCAGCAGGCAATAACCTTAGGCTACCTTCACATTTGCGTTTGTGTCTGCATGCTGATGGCATGCAGACACAAATGCAGTGAAAAGCAGGGTCATTTTGATGTGTCCGCAGCGGAGAATGTCCGTCTGCGGACACATCACTATGGAGCCCGGGAAGCCAATCGGCGGTGTCCGGGGGTGGGCCAGAGGCGGAGATCAGCGGCGGAGATCTCCTCCTCTCAGCCACCGCCGGTAATCTCCTAGCGGTGTAGGCAGGGAGAAACAGCTGATGTAACAGCTGTTTGAATCTCCTGCGCCGACACCGAGAGGAGATGTCGGAGCGGGAAGATTCAAACAGCTGTCACATCAGCTGCTTCTCCCCGCCGACACCGCTAGGAGATTACTGGCGGCGGGGAGGAGATCATCAGAGGCTCCAGCTGATCTCCCGGTGGCCGTCGGTGATCTCCTGTGACATCACCGGCGGCCACCGGGAGAGATTTCAATGGGTCCACAGCGTTCTCCTGCGCTATCATGCGCAGAACACTGCAGACCCATTGACGCCAATGCATTCTTTTGTGCACTTGAGGAAGCTTGCTGATTTTCCAAGATCCCTGAGCGCACAAAAATTGCAACATGCTGTATCCCGGGTGCGGACGGGGGACCCTGGAGGGAGCAGATATCTTCCGCATGCGCACCCGAACGTAGCAAATGCTGCCAAACGCAGGCACTATGCGTTCCTATGTTAAACATAGGAATGCAGTGCGCATGCGCTTGACTGCGTATGGGAACGCAGCATACGTTGCCTTGCCATACACAAATGTGAAGGCACCCTTATATTATTACAGCTAAGATAAAGCCACAACTTTTACTGAACACATTTGCTTTTGCCCCACAATGGTTATCTGATACCGCAGCTTTAGCAAGAAAGAGAACTGTGTTCTATATGGTTGTAATTATTGTGGTTCATGTCTCCTTAACAACCAACATATTGAAACACTGATATAACTGAAAAGAAATTGTATATAGATTTTTGCAAGTCCATAAAATCACTTATAAATTTGATATAAAACTTCAGAGACTGTTTTTAACACAAGGTACTGAAAAATAGCCCTCAAAACTTTACAATAACTTACAAATGTGATATTCAGCTAAAATATTCAGTGCACGCTTAGTTGAAAATAGAAATTCCCATACATTGTGTGATTGAACGAACTACTGTATCAAGATCCATAAAACACCCATGTGACACCAGCCTGAAGGCAGAACTGTGACCTAGTCCTCTAGTATAATTTTACAGCTTGGTGCCTCATGTACTATGCAGTGATAAAACAAAGCTTTTCCCACAGGAGAACTGTCAAATAGTTAGAGGTCAGTTGGCCTGAGGCCGCTTGATTTTACAAATTAGGACCTGCTCTCCCAATTCTACCTAATGTCCAAACTTGCAGGATACACACATGAATGCTTTACAACAACATTCGGTATGCCTATATGTTATCCAAAAATAATGTTTTATTCCAAATACAAAACTCTTGTGGTCTTGTTGTAACAGACAATGTTGTTCCACATGAATCACACAGTGATAGGATCTCCTTCAATCATTCTTCCTTTAGACAATACAGGTGTAAATCAGTGGACTAAGAAAAATAACAATGACAGGACAGAAGGATGAGCAGGTTGAGCTACTTGTTTACCCATTCTAATAGAACCTATTCAAAGATGGAGATAAAATCCAGAAGATGGATAATATACCATATATAAAAAATTATATTTTAATGATCTCACATAGAGATAAAAAGAAGCTATATGTACAAAGATGTTACTGCCAGGAAACACAGAGCTGGACAGAATTGTATAAGGCTAGAGTTGCCAGATTCCATGAAAGACCCCGTCAACGCTACTCTTAATATTACTCATTTTCTTGCCTCACTCTACCTGCCTGAGATTTCACTCTCTGGACAAGCACTTCATTTAAATAAAATTACAGCACAAGAGGTAAAGGATACACTGTCCATGATCCCGAATGGAAAAACCCCTAGCCCAGACGGACTCCCAATCATTTATTTATTTATTTATTTATAAAAATTTGCGGATACGTATATTCCTCATTTAGTGGACATGTTTAATTCCTTCCTAGAGGGTGCGGTCCCCCCACCACAATCTTTAGAAGCTTATACTCTATGTGCAGAATTATTAGGAAAGTTGTATTTTAGAGGATTATTTTTATTATTGATCAACAACTATGTTCTTATGTTCATAATTAACCCAAAAGACTCATAAATATAAAAGCTTAATATTTTTGGAAGTTGGAGTGGTGTTTTTGTTAGATTTGACTATCTTAGAAGAATATCTGTTTGGGAATTAGAGCTTAATATAACTTTATCTGCACAAGATAAACAATTAGTGTGCTCCAACTCACACGGCTTCTCTAGATGTATCCTACTCCAGTAAACATTTTACAAAATTCTTTCAAGGTGGTATTACACCCCAGAGAATCTTTTCCACATGGGATTGACTGATTCTCAATGTGTTGAAGATGCGGGTTAGCTAGAGGTACCTTGACACATATATTCTGGATTTGCAAGAAACTACAACTTTTCTGGTCCAAGGTCAACAATATTCTGACAACTCTGGGGTTGATTAAATCGGACCTCACTGCCGTGGGGGATCTTTTATCCCTCCCAACCTCAAATTTCCAACCCCAAAAAACACTGATTAGGCCTTTTAATGGTAGGTGTGGCAAAACACTTAATCGCACTAAAGTGGCAACAACAAACCCCACCAACTCCGAAGGACTGGTTGGTCAAAGTAAAAGATATTTGATATTTGAAAGTCGGTGCGTTCCCGACCTATGACATCTCTATAACGTCATGGGTTGTTTGCGCTCCTGCAGCTCCGTTGACTGGGTCAGTGACAAGTCACCCGAGCTGCAGGATCGCAAGGACCCATACTTTAGCCCAGGGAGGGTGGCTTAGCCCCCCCCGTGACTAAACTCGCTCTGATTGGCAGTTGAAATTGAAACTGCCAATCAGAGCGAGTAACCCCTCCAGATCTGATTGGAGCTCTCCAATCAGTTCTGGAGGGGTTGGTCGGCAGGCGCCCTCCCCTTCCTCAGCCCCCTCCCACCACAGGGCTCATCAGCCCTCCACCTCGATCCCATTTCTTCCCCCCCCCACCGGCGAAGCATTCATCTGCCGGTGGGCTGCACCCGCCGGTGCAATCACGAAGCGGGCTGAGGAAGCTGACACCCCTTAAGCCCCGTCTGTGCCCTGGGTACCACCTCACGTACCTCGTGAGTGACGTAAGTATGAATGAATTAATTTATGAATGAATGAATGAAGGATGGATGGGTGAGTGGGTGCATGCATGCATGCATGCATGGGTGCATGGGTGGATGGATGGGTGCATGAATGGGTGCATGGGTGGATGGATGCATGGGTGCATGCATGGGTGGATGGATGGGTGCATGCATGGATGTGTATGTGCATGGATGGATGTGTGCATTGATATTGCATGGATGGATGTGTGCATAGATGTGTGCGTGCATGGAGGGATATGTGCTTGCGTGGATGTGTGCATGTATGGATGTGTGCGTGTGCATGTGTGGATGTGTGGATGTGTGGATGTGTGTTCCTCGGGAACTTATCTAGATGGGTGGTGAGCATTTTGAACCCCCAGATGTTTCACAAATTGATCCGTTAAAATAAAAAAGTACCTTTTTTTTCACAAAAATTTTCTTTTAGCCTAACGTTTTACATTTTCAGATGGGCAACAGGATAAAATGCATCCTAAAATTTGTTGGGCAATTGTCCATTTTTTCCTTCCATGTTGCTTTAGATCCTGTGAAGCACCTGAAGGGTTAATAATCTTCTTGAATGTAGTTTTGAATAGCTTGAGGGGTGCAGTTTTTGGAATGGTGTAACTTTTGGGTGTTTTCTGTCATGGACACCCCTCAAACGGACTTCAAATGTGATGTGGTCACTGATGTACTCACTGCACCAGCCTGAACCAGCCATGCTTCTGTACATACTATATCTGCCCTACCTGTTGCACCAAAGGCTATACCTTCCTGCATTAGTACCCGTGCCTGTATCCTTGGCTCCTGGGCTAGCTGTTGAGCATCGAGAACTCCTGGAGTAGCACCTAGCTACTACATCCAGCACAAGCCTAACCTCACTATCAGAGGCTCTAGTGAAGACAAGGTAGTCACTTAGTTACGTCCCTCCAGCCCGAGATCTGATTTTTAGTCTGCATTTTTATAGCAGCAGCTTTTAATAATTTGACAGACTATTTACGGTTTCCTATGTTGCAGAATTTCATTGTATCTGTAATAATCAGATGCTATACTATACAATAGCATCCACCTTTTTTCTTGCAACCATAGACTTAAATGAGTGAGTCACATTAGGGATGGGCGAATCTACTCGCTAGGACTCGTTACTCGGCGAGTAGTAAGGGACTCGCAGGACTCGGTACTCTGCGAGTTTCCCAGTGATTACTCGCACGAGTCCAATGCAAATCAATATCAATCCTAGTTTTGTCAGAAACGCTGACAAAACTAGGATTGCCATTGTTTGCATTAGACTCGGCTACTGTGCCAGTGATAGCAGGGAAACTCGCAAATAACTGCTGTTTCTTTGCGAGCCGAGTCCAGCTGTCTTCTCTGTGCAGCTCCAGGGTCCTAGAACCTGCCTGCTCACAGAGATGATGTAGCAGTGCTGAGATTGTTCTCAGTCTGCTTATTCCCTGTGCATAGACATCTATATTTATGCACAGGGGATGTAGCAGAGAGGACATCGCGTTTTGGACTACGTCGGACAGAAGAGAATTTTTTTAATTAAAGATGGAGTCCCTAATAGCTTTTTTTTTTATTTCAAATAAAAAATTTTCTCTGTGTTGTGTTTTTTTAACCCTTTATTGGAGATTCTTAGTGGCTGGGTCAAACGTGGCCTGACATTAAGAATCTCGGGCTTAATACCAGCTTGTATAACAAAGCTGGTATTAACCCCTTTATTACCCAGCGTGCCACTGCCACCAGGGCCGCTGGAAGAGCGGGGTTCAGCGCCAGAGGATGGCGCTTCAATGAACGCGCCATCTTCTGGGGCGGCTGCGGGCTGCAATTTGCAGCGGGGGGTGCCCAGAAAGCTTGGGCATCCCTGCGCTGCGGATTCCAGCCCCCAGCTGCTTAGCTGTACCTGGCTAGACATAGAAATTGCGCGGAGCCCCATGCATTTTTTTTATTATTTAATGAATTTCAGAGTCAGAGTCTCAGAGTCAGAGTCTCAGAGTCAGAGTCAGAGTCTCAGAGTCGGAGTCTCAGAGTCGGAGTCGCCTCAGAGTCGGAGTCGCCTCAGAGTCGGAGTCGCCTCAGAGTCGGAGTCACCTCAGAGTCGGAGTCGCCTCGGAGTCGGAGTCGTCTCGGAGTCGGAGTCTCCTCAGAGTCGGAGTCTCAGAGTCGGAGTCGCCTCAGAGTCGGAGTCGCCTCAGAGTCGGAGTCGCCTCGGAGTCGGAGTCGTCTCGGAGTCGGAGTCGTCTCGGAGTCGGAGTCGTCTCGGAGTCGAGTCGGAGTCGGAGTCGTCTCGGAGTCGGAGTCGTCTCGGAGTCGAGTCGGAGTCGGAGTCGTCTCGGAGTCGGAGTCGTCTCGGAGTCGAGTCGGAGTCGGAGTCGTCTCGGAGTCGTCTCGCAGTCGGAGTCAAAAAAATGCGTGGGGCTCCGCGCAATTTCTATGTCTAGCCAGGTACAGCTAAGCAGCTGGGGGCTGGAATCCGCAGTGCAGGGATGCCCAAGCTTTCTGGGCACCCCCCACTGCAAATTGCAGCCCGCAGCCACCCCAGAAGATGGCACGTTCATTGAAACGCCATCCTCTGGCGCTGAACCCCGCTCTTCCAGCGGCCCTGGTGGCGGTGGCACGCTGGGTAATAGAGGTTAGGGCCAGCTTTGTATTATCAGCTGGCCCTAAGCCCGAAATTTATGGCGGTCACGCCAATATTAGACATGACCGCCATGAATTTCTATTAAATTGTTTTAAAAAAAACACAACACAGAGAAATTTTTTTATTAGAAATAAAAAAAAAAGCCATTAGAGACTCCATCTTTAATTAAAAAAATCCTCTTCCGTCCGACGCAGTCCAAAACGCGATGTCCTCTCTGCTCATCCCTGTGCATAGATATAGATGTATATGCACAGGGAATGAGCAGACTGAGAACAATCTCAGCTCTGCTACATCATCTCTGTGCACAGACATTCATGTCTGTACACAGGGAATGAGCAGACTGAGAACAATCTCAGCACTACTACATCATCTCTGTGCACAGACATTCATGTCTGTACACAGGGAATGAGCAGACTGAGAACAATCTCAGCTCTGCTACATCATCTCTGTGCACAGACATTCATGTCTGTACACAGGGAATGAGCAGACTGAGAACAATCTCAGCTCTGCTACATCATCTCTGTGCACAGACATTCATGTCTGTACACAGGGAATGAGCAGACTGAGAACAATCTCAGCACTGCTACATCAGGCAGCAGGCGGGCTCTAGGACCCTGGAGCTGGCAGCCATCACACAGAGAAGACAGGACTCTTCTCTTATCTGTGCGAGTTTCCCAGCGATTACAGTTGCAAAGTAAACAAGTCCAATGCAAATAAATGACAAAACTAGGATTGCTTCAGGCTGAAGCTTCCGAGACACATCTGCGATTTGTAAATCTCACACTACTCGCTATTACTCGCTTCCCCATTCATTAACATTGGACTCGCTAGACTCGCAACGAGTAGCGAGTCCTGTGCTCGGACTCGCTAGAGTCAAGCGATTCCGAGTAATTTAGGATTCGCCCATCACTAAGTCACATCAGATTTCCAAATAAAAACTTACTATATAGCAAGTTATTTCACACCAATATTGTAAGTGAAAGAAATCAGTCGTCTGCTTTGCCCCATTGAAAAACAATGGTCCGAGTGCTGTCCTTTTTTTCACAAATGACGCTAAGACCAAAAACATGGTCATCTGCATGAAACCTTAAGCTTTCTGATGTGCCATAATTAGAAATTTTAGTCAGCTATTAGATTGAGTAATCTTATGGAATTGTTTATGCCACTCTCTGGGCTAAATTATTATATATATATGTATGTTGCAAACTAAATCCAGGTGTTTTGCTGGACCTTATTGTACCACAAGGCTTTATAGTGTTAGAGGCTTGATTTAAGGGTTAGCCAGAAATTGATGGGTGGGTCTGGCTAACCACATACCTCCCATGGGTGTATCTCATCTGATATAATGATGTCAGCCAGGCCCTCTAAGCTGCAGACTTCCTGGTGGAGCATATATGAGGAGGCAGTGTGATTTCAGAGTGTGAGTCTCTGAGGCTTTGAGGCTATCTTCCTGCTGGGAACCTGGACTGGCAGGAGGCAGTATATGGAGCCAGCCATTCATCTGAAAGGTAACCTCAAAGTCAGGAGGTTGTTTGCTTACTGTGGTCAGTCTCTGCACAGTGCAGCTCCTTCACTGTGTTACCTTACCAGTGCAGACATCCAGAATTGGGTGGGCGTATTCCGTGATTGAAATTATGAGGACTGTGAATTTCTGTGTCTGTAAAGCCATAGCACAATACTTGATATGTGCCGACAAGCTGGTTAATAAACCAGTTGGACTTATTTAAATGAGAAACTGTTGCTGTGTGCTTAAGTATTGCTGCCAAATGACAATCCCCTTCTATATTGAGCGAGCGCTGCCTCACAAAAATTATATATGTATATATATTTTTATATATGTATACACAGATATATATATGAGTGTGTGTAATGTATTATGTAGCGCTGTGGCTTACCTCCCGTTCCACTTAGCCATGCCCAATATACAGTAAGTAGCAAAAGCTGCAACAAAAAATTAGCAATGTTTATATATCAGAAAATTTGCATAAATGCTTTAATGAATTTCCCCTCTTTGGGTGATTTTCTCTTTCTCTTCTCTTAACTCTTCTAAGGGCCCTTTCACATCAGCGTTTTTTGAAAATCGCGGCAGATGCGGTGAAAAAAACCGCATCTGCCGCGATTACCGCATACCGGTAATTTTTTAGCGTTTTTTTTTCGCGGCCGCACCTGCCGCAAGTGCAAAACCGCACTTGCCGCACCTGCCGCAAGTACGCCTATACTTTGCATGGCAAAAACCGCAACCGCGCCGCAAGTGCAGCCGGTATGCGGTAATCACGGCAGATGCGGTTTTTTCACCGCATCTGCCGCGATTTTCAAAAAACGCTGATGTGAAAGGGCCCTTAGTTGGAGCAATAATGTGTGAGCAAAATCCACTTTCTTCTGTGCTCTCGGGAAAGCAATACAGCAGGGCCTCATATGGTGTATTCACAATTTATTGTTAATAACTGCAGAGCCCAATATGTAATAGCGTCAAAGAAAAGGAAAGATCCCTCCAAATTATGAGCCAATAGGAACTTCAGGGATATGACTAGAAATGCAAATCTTCCCCACCCATCAGTGTTATTTCATCAGCATTATATATTTTACTAGGTGTTATAAGACAAAATGGATAACACACACAAATAGTAACATGGAGTCTTTTCTCTCCAACATTTTCTACTTTATGATAATGTCTTTTTTTATTTTTTGCACAGGTGACAGAAGTGAAACACAAAATGAATTTGAAACACAACAGTGCAGGTATGTATACTGTACTAATGCAATTCATGTTACTCCAGGGATGATCATAACATAAACTACTGTATATGTGATGGATCCTGTAAACATTTGTAGGGTAAATGCCCATGATCAGGAGACGTTGTGTTCTAGACTCAGCATCATTCCTCCTGCGAAGACTGTAGTGTCCTGTGTGGGAGAATGCAGAATAAGTGCCCATAATCAGGATTCTGGGTGCGACTCCGCAAGAATAAATTGATATGTTGTGGCTCGGGAAGCCACATCACAGGTCAGTTCACACAAAGTCTAAAAGTAGCACAGTCGGCATAAGATTTCTATAAATTCCATTCACTGTACATGTACTGTAGAACACAGCGTTTTGGAGACAGCGAGAGTATGCTGCAACCAACACACTGATTGTGGGCCCTCACCTTAATGGTCTGCTCACATCTGCGTTTAAATTCGGCTAGTGCAATCTGATACAACTTGGGGTTGCACTCGCAACAAGGTAGAACTATAGTACAATGCTCATCTGCGAGTTTTTCCTCAGCGAGAAACATGTGGAAAAATTTGCAGCATGCTATGTATTGCAGCTTATCTCACCAAGATTCTCCCAATGCAAGTAAATAGGTGCGAGTAAAAAAATGCACAGCACACTCATGGCACACAGAGGGCATTTTTACCATGGTCTTTCCCATGCTGTAAATAGTTAGAATAGATAGATAGATACAGTACAGACCAAAAGTTTGGACACACCTTCTCATTCAAAGAGTTTTCTGTATTTCTGAGAATGCCAAGAGTGTGCAAAGCAGTAAGCATAGCAAAAAGGTGGCTACTTTGAAGAAACCTAGAATATAAGACATATTTTCAGTTGATTCACACTTTTTTGTTAAGTATATAATTCCACATGTGTTAATTCATAGTTTTGATGCCTTCAGTGTGAATCAACAATTTTCATAGTCATGAAAATAAAGAAAACTCTTTGAATGAGAAGGTGTGTCCAAACTTTTGATCTGTACTGTACATACATACATAGATTATATATTTAGATAGATCAATCTTACCAGTCTCCTGCTGCTCGCTTTTAGGGCCGCTCAATAAGCTTCATGTATATTTAATGCACTGAATGGCAACGGCCAACAACAGACGCTTACTCTATGTGACAGCGTCTGTGATTGGCTGTTGCAATCAGACTGTGCACCCACACCTGTACCAGTGTGTAGTGTATGGCAACCAACCGACCATCATATGTGTTAAATAAATAATGGAAAAAAAAATGCATAGGGGTCCCCTGTATTTTTCATTCTCAGTACAGATAATGTGGGCACTGCAGGCTGCAGCCCCCAGGTCTGCACTTTGTATTGGTTGAGTATCAAATATGAGGTCCCCACGCTGTTTTTTTAAATTAAATAAATAATTTTAATCAGTGGCATGGGTTTTCCCCCTCTAATTTGATACTCAGCCAAGATAAAGACCATGGCTTGGGAGCTGTTATTCTTTCCCTAGGGAGGCACATAGTTATTGCCTCCTACAGGGTTAGAATAGCAGCCCCCAGCAAACCCAGAATTTGGTGCATTCATTAGAAGAGCCTAATCCTTGTGCTTTACCTTGCTCTTCCCGATGTCCTGGTGTGGTGACACTGGGTTAATGCAAGGGGTTATTGACAACTGGGTATTGATAGCTTGTCATTAAGCCCTGGATTAATAATGTCAGGCATTTATGAACCCGCCCATTACCAATCCAGTAAGTGAATAGTTAATAAACACTCACAGAAAAATAATTTATTTGAAATAAAACATACTGACAACCCTCATTTTCCCATTTATTAACCCCAAACATACCTTCCGATGATAATTCACAACTAGGACCAACGTCGCATTTCAGCTCTGCTGCATTAGAGGCCACGCTGAAGAAGCATTCAATCAGCGTGGCATCCAAGCATACAAGAAATGCCCCAGGAGCTGCAGCTGTGTCAGCAGTGCCGTCAGTGAGGTCACCTGAGGACACAGCTGAGGTACCATGGTAACTGTGTTAACTGATCATGGTTAGCAGTTAGCATGGCACCATATCTTTTTAATGGTGCAAAAAAGGTGGGTGAATTGAGCTATTGTTTTTGTTTTATTGTTTTTTTTTAACTGTTTTATTGTTTTTATTTTTTAAACTTTTTTTTAATTCTCACGATTTTTAATAGTCCCTTAGAGTACTTGAAGCTGCCATCATCTGAATGCTTGGCAATATATAGCAATGCCAAAGAATTTCGTTATATAGTGAAAATCAGTCTTCTTTGCAGCCCGGCCACAGGTAGGCATTCAAAGGAGAGTTACTATGACAGTATGGAGGTCTTCAGCATGGGGGACCAATAGCGCTTAAAAAGGCGCGCCCCGAGGCAAGTATATTTTAAATACCACTGTCAGATTCTGACAGTGGGATTTAACAGGCTAATAATCATGGAAGGCAGATCCTGGCTATAATGCACAGCCAATACCTGCCGAGTATGTGGTGACAATCTGTACACCGCTTCCGATATGCACCATACTATGGATGTTGTGAGGGACTTAGGCTAGGGCCACACTTGCCAAATTCTAAGTCCCCTGCGTGTTTTGCAGAGAACTTAGAATTTTTTCCTCCTTCCGCAGCCTTCACGCAGGAAATGCAGCATGCTGCTTTCCCCTGTGCGTGGTGCACAATCGCACTCCCGGCAGCCCGCTGTGTGCCTGGTATCCATGATACACAGCGGGTTGCTAGGGGCCTCGTTCTCCGCTCTGCAGCCTGCGTGAAGGCTGTGGAGGGAGGAAAAAATTCTAAGTTCTCTGCAAAACACGCAGGGGACTTAGAATTTGGCAAGTGTGACCCTAGCCTTAAAAGATGCATTCTCTGCAAAAAAATGCACATTTCCTACATGGATCCAATTAGCAAGTGAATGGCCCCATGAAAAATAATGAACTGTATATAGATGTCATCGATGAGCTGTCCATCGTTTACTGTTTAATGGGTAGGAGAAAGTAAGTATATTTTTTCTCTTCATACAAAAAGAAAGAATGCAACAAAGATAATACAAAAAGTGACACATGGATGAAAAATTAGTCCTACATGCTGAAAAAAATGAACCGTTTTTCACATATAAAACCAGGCAAACATTGTGGTGTGAACCACTGTCAGCCGTTTGCTATTATTATAGAGAATAAGAAAACAGATGATTGAATGGACATTTTAACAATGGAGGAAACAACTAATGTATACTGACATTATATATATACTGTATACCGTATATACTCGTGTATAAGCTGACCCGTGTATAAGCCGACCCCCCTACTTTTGCCCCCAAAACCTGGGAAAATCTATTGACTCGTGTATAAGCCGAGGGTGGACCCCAGCACAGGTATACAGCCCCCAGCAGTGTGGTATATAGCAGCCCCAGAGGTATATACAGCAGCCCCAGTGGTAGTATACAGCAGCAGCCCCAGTGGTAGTATACATGCAGCTCCAGTAGTATATACAGCCCCAGTGGTATATACAGCCCCAGTGGTAGTATATGCAGCCCCAGTGGTATATACAGCCCCAGTGGTATATACAGCCCCAGTGGTAGTATATGCAGCCCCAGTGGTAGTATATGCAGCCCCAGTGGTAGTATATGCAGCCCCAGTGGTATATACAGCCCCAGTTTTATATACAGCCCCAGTGGTAGTATATGCAGCCCCAGTGGTATATACAGCCCCAGTGGTATATACAGCCCCAGTGGTAGTATATGCAGCCCCAGTGGTAGTATATGCAGCCCCAGTGGTAGTATATGCAGCCCCAGTGGTATATACAGCCCCAGTGGTATATACAGCCCCAGTGGTAGTATATGCAGCCCCAGTGGTAGTATATGCAGCCCCAGTGGTAGTATATGCAGCCCCAGTGGTAGTATATGCAGCCCCAGTGGTATATACAGCCCCAGTGGTAGTATATGCAGCCCCAGTGGTAGTATATGCAGCCCCAGTGGTAGTATATGCAGCCCCAGTGGTAGTATATGCAGCCCCAGTGGTAGTATATGCAGCCCCAGTGGTATATACAGCCCCAGTGGTAGTATATGCAGCCCCAGTGGTAGTATATGCAGCCCCAGTGGTAGTATATGCAGCCCCAGTGGTATATACAGCCCCAGTGGTAGTATATGCAGCCCCAGTGGTAGTATATGCAGCCCCAGTGGTAGTATATGCAGCCCCAGTGGTATATACAGCCCCAGTGGTAGTATATACAGCCCCAGTGGTAGTATATGCAGCCCCAGTGGTAGTATATACAGCCCCAGTGGTAGTATATACAGCCCCAGTGGTAGTATATGCAGCCCCAGTGGTAGTATATACAGCCCCAGTGGTAGTATATGAAGCCCCAGTGGTAGTAAACAGCCCCCCTCCTTATTATGGGTCCCCCAGCAGAAATAAACAGCCCCCCCCCCTCCTTATCATGTTCCCCCCAGGCTGCGGCAGCTGTGAAAATAACAAACACTTTATACATCACCTTCCGGCACAGCTCTCCACTCCTCCGGTCCTCCGCTCGCCGGCTTCTTCTTCTTTCTTGTGTCGACTTCTGTGACCGCGCGCAGGAAATGACGTCATCTCCTGCGCCCGGTCACATGACACCAGCACAAGAAGGAAGACGAAGCCGACGAGCGGAGGACCGGAGGAGCGGAGAGCTGCGCCGGAAGGTGATGTATAAAGTGTTTGTTATTTTCACAGCTGCCGCAGCCTGGGGGGAACATGATAAGGAGGGGGGGCTGTTTATTTCTGCTGGGGGACCCATAAAAGGAGGGGGGGCTGTGTATTGCAATATGCACGGCATCCCCCCGCCGCTGATGGACGGGGGGATGCCGTGCATATTCATTGCACTAATGAGGCGGCCCCACGTGACTGCCTGCGGTCACTGCGGCCCCCTCCTGCCTCCTCCAGCCACCGGTCACAGCCCCCCCCCCCCCACAGCATACCATATGACTCGTGTATAAGCCGAGGGGGGGACTTTTCAGCCCAATTTTTGGGCTGAAAAACTCGGCTTATACACGAGTATATACGGTATATGGTGTGTATATATGTATACCTATATACAGTATATATGTACTGTGTAATATTTAATATATTATTAATTATTGATAACATTTTCTACATTGCTGTGCAAATTAATTGGGACAAAGCATTTTTTTAAGTAAAATCGTAAGTTGGGGTTACCAGTCAGTGATTCAAACCAGTTTTAACTGCTTTGAACAGGTGTGAGTGTACAACCTTGCGTAACAAAATGTGGTTTGACTAGTTTTAGTCAGAAAATAACAGCTAGCTGCCCTCTCAGCTTCAGTTGAGAGCTTGTTTCTGTGAGGAGTGGTTTAGTGTACTTTTTCTTTCAGTGTGATTCGTGCCTGTAAAAATGGATATTACTCCACGGAAGAAGTCTAGAATTATTACTCTTAATGAACATACAAGTCTGACTGTAAGAGAAATCACTTTCACCGTTGTGGGTCCATGATGATTTGAAGAATTTATGCAAAAACGTGGTAGAATCAATGCCAATACGCATTGAAAATCTCATATCTGCTAAAGGAGGACATATTTCTTACTAAAATTAGTATGTAACAGTACATTATAAAATTTTATTATAAATATTCAAAAATATGTGTTTTTTTTGCTTTGTCCCAATTAATTTGCACAGCGCTGTAATTGCTACCTTGTATATACATATACATATGAAGATAATTATTTTATTTTATTTCTTTTTAAGAAAGGAAACCTCCAAATTTGGAAATGGGCAAATAACAAACATAAGAAAGATTACATGCAAAAATGTACAGACCCAGACAGAGTGTAATGACGCAGAAGCATCCATAAGTAAATATGGTGAGTCATCTTTTGCTTGTTGTACAACTACCGTATAACTAATGGTCCTTTTACACTTCAGATCAAATGTCTATAGAAAGACATCTGATATAGGAAATCAGTGTCATTAAAGGAGTTGTCCACTGCTTGGACAACACCTTTTAAATAGTGATGAGCGAACCCACCAATGTTCGGCTTCGGCGGACCCACCCGCACTTTCTTTAAAGACCAAGTTCGGGACCAAAGTGACTCAAACTTGAGTCCAACCCCCGAACTCAGACTTTAAGGTTATGAGATGAGGCAGAGGAGCTGTAAAAGGAAAGCATTTCATGATTATATGGCAGTGTCATACTTACTAGTGTCCCACTGCTTGTACTTCCAAACTGCTCATTAACTTCCTGGATATTCACTGCAGAGGGGCCCAAGAGCCAATCACAGATGCTGTCACAGAGAGTGGGCATCTGTCATTGGCAGTTGTAGTAACCTGGAAACTTCCCATACATTCTATATGCTAGAATGTATGGGCAGTTTTCAGTTTACTCCAACAGCCAATCACACTTGCCCATTCTCAATAACAGCGTCTGTGATTGGCTATTGTGCCCCTCATCCATTGATTGACATCATAGTACTGTAAAAATAAATAAATAATTTTTAAAAATGACGTAGCGCTTTGCTGCATTCTCAGCGCAGATAAAGTGGACAGCTATGGGCTGTATTGGTTACTTCAACAGCCAATCACAGAAAACAACTCTCTGTGACTGCATCTGTGATTTAAAAATTGCGGTAGACAAGGGCGCATTGGTCGAATCTCCCAAATTACTGGAAAGACAAATACTTAAAGCCGCTCACCTTGTACATTGTGAGACCCACAACTGATATCAATGCCTGGTATCAGCTGCTGCAGGACCCCCACTTGAGGTGGTGAATGCACAGTAATTATGGACGCTCTGCTGGGAATAAAATGACATGACGTCCAAGGTAGAATGATAGGTGCCTTTATTGAATTCCCTACGCGTTTCAAGGCTGTCCCAGCCTCTACCTCAGGAGCAACACCCATGGTGTTCTCCTGAGGAAGAGGCTGGGACAGCCTTGAAACACGTAGGACATGGAACAAAAGGCACCTATCATTCCACCTTGGATGTCCTTTCATTTTATTCCCAGCAGCATGGACTATATCCGTCCATAATTACTGTGCATCTGTGATTGGCTGTTGAGCCCCTCAGTAGTGAATACCCAGGAAGTTAATGAGCAGCCCGGAAGTACAAGCGGGAGGACGTCGGTAAGTATAACAACTATTTTTTTTTTTTTACTGCTCCCCTGCCCCTGAACCGAATCCAAACTGTAACACGAACTTCCCAGTGAAGTCCGCATTTGGGGTCTGTGCCCGAACTCTAAGTGTTCGGTACAGATGTGAAACTTTGCAGTTCAGGTTCACCCATCACTACTTTTAAATTACAAATTGTCGAAGTGAAAAACTCTAATGCCACCCAATAAGGGTAGCAATCCTTAAAGTCATAATTGACTCTTTAACAAGCCTTTTAATATGACTAAGAATTTGTGCCAGATCAGAACCCCAAACTGCAAACGCTGAGTTTCAAAGTAACTGCCCCTCATCAGTGCAGTGTGTGGGAATTCTGATCTGGCTGTATGAGAGGATAATCCGGCATATCTGTCAGCTTATCTGTCTCCTTATGCCGGCAGGCAGATTCCTCTCCATGAGGAGAATAGCTAGTCCTCCAAACCCCTACTTTTAAATTAAGCAGTTTCTTTTCATTTTACATACAGTAGTTCCCCTTCATTTAGTCCCTCTTCTAAAATTAAATAAAAAAGACAATACATATATCCACTTCTGTAGTGTGGCATCGTTCAGTCATCATTGGCGAAGTACTGTTCTATCCAGCATACAACAAGAAAGATGGAGTGGTTTTGGCTGGGTGTGTGGACTTTCACTAGTGAAGCTGTATGCCCTTGCAGGCCACATGCTGCTGATGGCTTTGGCTGGCTAGGACCAGATGTTAAGCATAGAAGGAGACTGCCAGTTCTTAAAACACATTATTTTATTTAAATGTAACTTGACAAACATAGTACACAGGGAATATCTTCTCGGACATTTATTGCTCAATGCAAAGCATCGCCACCAATAGTCCCTCCACTCCTTCCAACCTAGTTGTTTTTGCCCTCATTAGTGCCAGTTGTTCCACCGCCACCCAGCTCAACATCACAGTACCATCCGTGAGAGTCATCCATCCATTTCTGTCGCATCCAGTTCTCCTTGTCAAAGATTGACACTTTGGCCCAACCCTAGCCTCACTTTACTGACACTTTTGCAAATTTTTCCCTTTTCATTTTACGTACTGTGTAACCAGGCCCTTCACATTTATTATACGTAGACTGTCTGAAGCCTCGATGCTGAACAACCTGTATAAGGAATCGACTACCTCACTCGCTAGTTCTACTTGTCACCAATCTGACCCGACTACGTTGGTTATTTTGTGTACCTTTCACCTCCTTTTTCACACTATCAATGGCTTCAGTCTCCTTTAGCTGTAGGGATACCCAAGACATGTAGCATTGCTGAGTACTCAGAATCACATCTGTTCTAGTTACAAACTATTGTCTGAAGTTCTAGAAAGAAACTTGCTTCTTTCACGGCATGATAACCTCTCCCCTATGGGCTAGTTCTAACATTAATTTCGTCTGCCCCTACAGTCTGTAGCAGGGCAGACTTGATATTTTGCCTACATTTCTCTATGTAAACTTTATAATGCTCTGCATTATCACATCCTACATAACACTGCTATGCCTTACATTATACAGGATCATTTCACATTACATTATCAACATTGCTACATCTTACACATTATACATTCCTTTCTTATATTACTAAGACAGCTCTATCATCCATTATATTACACAGCAATGACACGATTGGGATCCTTAGGCTATGTTCAAGCACAGCGTATTTCCCGCACTTTTTTACACCACATTTTTACCCAAAAGCGCATCTGCGTCTGTGTTTCCCAGCAAAGTGAATGGACTTTCAATTTTGCCGTTCAGGCGCTGCATAATTTAGCACCGCGCTTTTGGGGCCAAAAGCGCATGTGTAAAAAGAGTCAACATGTTAATTATTTGCTTCTAATAGCACGCACTTCTCTCCATAGGCACCATTATAAGCACTGGAATATACATTGTCGTTCAGACAATGCTCTATTCCAGCACCTATAAGCACGGGTGCAGGAGGAGGAGATGTCACAAGGGGGGCAGGAATAATCCTGTTCCTGGTTGACATGTGTGTACTTTTTGCTTTAACAGTGTATGTACATACACTGCTAAAGTGAAATAAAAGTGAACAATGGTAATAAAAATAAAATACTCACCTCTCCGCAGACTGTCCTAGGATGCAAGGCGTCCACGTCCAATCGCTGCAAAGACCTGAATCAGCTGATCGGCTGCAAACCGATCAGCTGATGTGTCACCTGTCAGCATCAGCTGAGCTGTTTAAACTGGTCACCGAAAATCGGTTTTGGCAAGCAGTTTAAACCGCTTAGGGCCCTTTCACATCAGCGTTTTTCGTAATTCGCGGCAGATGCGGTGAAAAAACCGCATCTGCTGCGTTTGCCGCATAACCGTTCCACTTGCGGCGCGGTTGCGGTTTTTCCCATAGGAAGTATAGGGGGACTTGCGGCAGATGCGGCAAGTGCGGTTTTGCACTTGCGGCAGGTGCGGCCGTGAAAAAAACCACGTCTGACCGCGGTTTTTTTCGCGGCCGCACCTGCCGCAAGTGCAAAACCGCACTTGCCGCACCTGTCGCAAGTCCGCCTATACTTTGCATGGCAAAAACCGCAACCACGCTGCAAGTGCAGCCGGTATGCGGTAATCGCGGCAGATGCGGTTTTTTGACCGCATCAGCCGCGATTTGAAAAAACGCTGATGTGAAAGGGCCCTTAGCTGATGCTGACAGGTGACACATCAGCTGATCGGTTTTGGTGGGAGTTTTAAACCGCTCAGCTGACGCTGTCAGGTGACACATCAGCTGATTGGTTTGCTGCCAGTCAGCTGATTCAGAGCCTTGCACAGATCGGACGCCTTCTCAGGACAATCTGCGGAGAGGTGAGTATTTAATTTTTTTATTTTTTAAACCATTGCTTTCTTGTTCTCCACTTTAGCACTTTAGTACATACACTGCTAAAGCGAAAGTACACACATGTCACACGGGAACAGAATTATTCCTGCTCCCGTGAGACATCACGTTCACCTGTGCTTTTGGGGAAAAAATGTTTCCATAAAAAAGCGACGTGTAAATGCACCATGTTTTTTTACTGGCGTTAATAAAATGTAGCCGCAAAATGCGTAAAAAACACCTGTGCAAAAAAAGCGGATAAAAAATGCGGCGTGTGAACATAGCCTTAGGGGTAAACACGACCATAGGTCCACCTCATTACACCTCTTGCACCAGCACTCTTCCACTGATGTCAGCACTGTGTCTGCCAGGTTTTGTGTGACAGCCAATCAGCGGCTGCTATTAGGATGGTGCATTTTCATGTTCCTTTGACAAATCTTTGACAGTGAGAGCTCAATAGCAACCTAAAAAATTATTGAGATTGGAATTCAACCGAACGAAAATTCATGTGTTTGCTAATTCCCACTCCTGTCATCATTGTCAAAAATATATACCTGTTTAGACATGAGGTGTTCATTGCTGACTAACGATTGCTTTTAGGTCCATGTCATCAGGAACTTGCTTTAAGCAAAATCATCAGCCCATGTAGATGGACCTCAAACATTGTGAGCTATCTATATATATACTGGTTATATATAGATTGTTTGGGAACAAACGATCAATTAAAAGAAAATGTTTTCATGTACATCAGGTTACCATGCTAACCCACATAGAAAGGCAGCTATTCGTAAATTATGTAGAAATTTAATCCTGGTATCAGCACTGAACTTGAAAAATAGCTAGCTTTAATGGAGCATGTAAAGGCATTATATTACATTAGTAGCCTATTTTTAGGACAGGTCTTCCGTGTTAAATACATTATTATTTATTATTATAGCGCTATTTATTCTATGTCGCGTTACATGTGAAAAGAAGCATACATAGACAAGTACAATTATCCTGAACAATACAAGGCACACACATGTACAGGAGGAGAGAGGTCCCTGCCCATGAGGGCTCACATTCTACTAGGGATGGGTGAAGATACAGTAGGAGAGGGTAGAGCTGATTGCGGTTTAGTGGACTGAGGATCACTGCAGGTTGTAGGCTTGTCACACTTAACACAATGGTGCTCACTGAATATCCAAATATTTGGATATTACTTTGCAGTCCTTTTCCATATTGTATATGCCTATTGATTTATCTTTAAGGGGGTTTCCCACCACTTCTGTTTTGATTACTTATTCACAGGGTAGGTCATCAATGTCAGATCAGTGGGGTTCTACATGTACCAAGCCCACTGAACTGAACAGCACTACTCTGCAAACTGTCTAGTGACTGCTGCCAGGGACTGCAGATCAGTTGTGTTTACTGCTGGAGGTGACAACAGCTGATTCCCCACTTATCCAATATTGATAACTTGTCCTAAGGATATATTATCAGTATCATTTGCTTGAAGAACCCTCTAAGCAATCAGCACAGAATAAGTACTTGTCATGTACAGGTCCCTTGTACCCTGATTTTTGCTATTACTCAATGCATCCTTTGATTTCAGTCACTTAATCAGTCTAAATCCCAAAGAGTACATGCAAATGTAGTTACTAAAATTTCCCTTCTGTACTTTAGTTACAATGCATTATATTTGATAATCCATATGCAAAGGTTACATATTTGAGTTCTATGAAGCTTCATTTCCGTACCATTAATTGTCTTTTGAGCTTTCGAGCTTAAAGACACATTTTACACTTTGTATCCTCCTTGGGGTTTTTTGTGTTATAGTTTATATTTAATGATGAGCAAGCGCTAAAATACTCGATAGCTCAGTACTCAGATCAAGCAGATCGGACAACTGGACAGCTTGACTCGTGTACCAAGTATAATGGAAGTCAATGGGAAACTCTAGCATTTTTCCAGAAGACTCTAACAGGAGGGCAGGGGAGTCAGGAAAAACACTGACTTAGGTGTAAGCAGCACTCAATGACTCCTAGGTTGCTGCTGGGAACAATGTTGTCAGTGTATTAGTCTGTGTGCACACATTGCATTGTTATCATATTTTTTATGTGTTTTTAAGTGCAGATTTGTTAGAAAACCAGAAAGGGAATCCTGATACCAACAAATTCAATGAAAATCCTGAAGCTTGCACACATAGCTTATCTGTGACTTGCAGATATGGTGCTGAAAATAATCTGCAGTATGTCATTTCTTTGTGTATGTGCACAGATTGATTATTTGCTTGCAGACATTTCTGCACCATTTCTGCATCTCCTGTCAGGAAAAATGCAGCATTATAGCTGCACGTTTTTCTGCATTGTCCATGCATTTTTGTAGTGTTTTTGGACACCAATGAACGACATAGCGTTAATTAATTTTTTCTGACAAGACATGCAGACATGGTGCAGAAATTTTTGTAACCAAATACTCAGCATGTGCACAAATCCTTATTGCAGTCCTTCTTCAGGTAACTGCTGCTGCAACTTAAAAACAAAGGTCGTTTTCAGGGCTACATATTTTTATTTTCCTATTTATATTGGAATGTTTGCAGGCATACATAATATAACTAACTTAAAATGCACAAGGCATGCAATAAGGCTAGGGTCAGACTTGTGTCGTCCATGCGCTAAAAGCATGCTTTTTTTTAGGTTGAAAATGTTGGAAAACGCATGTGTTAACATATCCATAGGCCCCAATGCAAAAAAACGCATTGCAAATGTGCCATTCATTACTGCATGTGTTTTTTTGGAAAAAATGACTAAGTCCAAAAAACGCATAGCAGTGCTGGGGGCTCAAAAAGCACCCTAACAAAAACGGATCCGTTTTTATGAACACTATAAAAACATATTGGCATGTGTGACCCTAGCCTTAGGCTGCCTTCAGTTTTTTCCCAGGTTCGATCAGGTTTGTGTGTCAAAACCAGGAGTGTCTCCAAAACCCAGAACAGGTGTCAATCTTTCAATTATAGTCTTTCTCTGCAAGTTCCTTTCCTGGTTCCTCTCCTGGTTTTGACACACAAACCTGATCAAACCTGATCAGGGAAAAACCGTGGTGTGAAACTAGCCTAAGAGACGGAGAACTGGATGTGCTGCTCATGGTGCACACAGAGGCCGGGGCCATGAGCCAGGTGAAACTGCCTGCCGCAGGAGCACAACAAACACACTCATCCATGAGACTTGGCTTCCTGTCCCACTTTGCAGGGGGGCACAGTACATTACTCTTGAAGCCAGAACAGTGCAAACAGGTGGTTGGTTGGATGGCAGATTATGCTTCCAGTATGTTTCCCAGCACCTCCTTGTCTTCCACATGGTCTAGTCTCATTAGCCAAAAGTCTGGAACACATAATCCTCACCCTGACCTTCTTCATCTCACCATTGCAAAGACAAGTGATCCCACACTCGCACACTTCGAGGAGCTCTTTACATTTTCATTTATTGATTCTGGACTTTCACCCTACACGTTTCAAGACGGAAATGAGAAGATTATATGTAGTGATGCCCAAATATTTGAGCAGCCATAATCAGAAGAAGGTGATGGTGGAGAATGACAATTAGTGTGTCAAGAGGTAGATAATAATGAGACAGTTGCCATCAAATGATGCAGTTAAATGGAAGGTGCCATCAAAAAAATCTTTTCTTCAACAATTGCAAAAACGTAAAGTATTTATGTTTTAATTTGTTGTTCCAATATTATATTTTTTATGGAGTAAAATATGAAAAATAATTTTAAAAGTTTGAGATATTTCACTTTAAAACACTAGGAGGAGTAGCTGCTTGAAATCCTACTGTACAGCTGGCATGCATTATGATGTCCTGAAAATGTGGGCCTCCTCCCCCCATCCCCTTCTAGTTGTTTACAAATGGAAAGAGGGAAGCAGTTTAGAGTCATAAATTGGAGCCATTGTGTTGTAGACACAAAACTACATGCAGATCCATCCATCTATTCACGCACGCAGGCTCTCTCTCCATCCACCCATCCATCCACCCATGCAGGCTCTCTCCCCATTCACCCATCCACTCATCCACCCATGCAGGCTCTGTCTCCATCCACCCACCCATCTTCCTATCTATCCATCCACCCATCCATCCACCCATCCATGCAGGCTCTCTCCATCCATCCATCCATCCATCCACGCAGGCTCTCTCCATCCACCCACCCATCTTCCTATCTATCCATCCACCCATCCATCCACCCATCCATGCAGGCTCTTTCCATCCATCCATCCACGCAGGCTCTCACCATCCATCCACCCACACAGGCTCCCTCTCCATCCATCCATCCACACAGGCTCTCTCCATCCACCCATCCATCTTCCTATCTATCCATCTACCCATCCATCCATGCAGGCTCTCTTTCCATCCACCCATCCATCTTCCTATCTATCCATCCACCCATCCATTCATCCATACATGCACACAGGCTCTCTCCATCCACCCATCCATCTTCCTATCTATCCATCCACCCATCCATCCATGCAGGCTCTCTCTCCATCCACCCATCCATCTTCCTATCTATCCATCCACCCATCCATTCACCCATCCATCCACCCACCCATCCATGCAGGCTCTCTCTCCATCCACCCATACATCCATTCATCCACGCAGGTGGCCAGATGGAGAAGGTGGGCAACAGTTCCACAAAGCACCCACACATGGCAAGTTCCCAGGCCAACAATTGTGTTCACCAGTCTGGCACTTTTTTAAAGAAAGTGTATACAATAAAAGAATGTTCTTTTGCAACCAGTGCAGAACCAAGATCAGCAGGAGCCTGACCACTACAATCCTGACCATCACCAGCATGCTTAGGCACATGTTATCAAAGCACCCAACTAGGTAAGCTGAATGCCTGGGTCCACATTCAGTGTCTGCGGATGACACATCTGCCTCTTATGCTGTGCTTTCTGCTTGACAAACCACTTTCCAGGACGTAGGTGCAGAAGCCTCATGCCTTACACCTGACGTTGCACATTCGCAACAACCATCAGCAACCACGTCTGATTCTATGTCCCATGCAGCATTCAGTTGTCCCATCCCCTGGACTTGGAACACAAAACATAAATACCCAGCCACTCACCAACAAAATCAAACATTAAACGGGCATATGTCCAAACTGCTTGCCTTGGAAAAGGTACTGTTTAAGCTTCTTATGAGGGTAAATAGGCGGTCCTTGTTCCAAATTTTTATAGGTTCATCAAGCAGCCCTCACTCCAAATTATCAGAGGGTAAACAGGTGTCACTTGCATCAAATTTTTAGAGGGTATTTAGGTGGTCCTTCCTTCAAATTTTAAGAGGGCAAACAGGCAGCCCTGATTCATAATTTTTAGAGTTTCACCATACAATCCTCCTACATAATTTTTTCAGGATGTGTATGAGTCCTACCTTTACAATTTTCTTACATATATAGATGTATACCCTTCATGGGCAAATGTTTTTCAGCCCTTGCACTTCATGCAATGGCTTTCACAGTCTAGGAGTCACTTTGATCAAACTCTGCTATAGTTTGATTCGAGTGTCAAAAATAGTGTGATCTGATTCTCTTGCATGAGAGAATTTAAAGGGATCCTGTCACCCCCAAAACACCTGCTAACCTATTAAAACCTGTCCCTAGAGCATATTAACACTTTCCCTACACTATTTCTACCTCCTAAATGCAGTAAGTGACATTGACTAAAAACGTTTTATAAGTACCTGCTTAGTGATGATAATGAGTGACTATGCTATTCATAGTCACTCATCCAGGCTGCCCCTCTGCTTCATAGCACGCCTCCATAGGCGTGATCGTCCTCCTAGATTCAAATTGCAGCCTCCCCGCTGTGCCCTGTGTCGTAGGAGGCTGCAGTGTGGCTTGTGACGCGATCCGCGTCATTCCCGGCGCCCTGTGACGTATTTACAGCGGCGCCGCGCTGTTAGCTTCAAAATGCGCACTGCGCATGCCCAATGCGCATGCGCAGTGCACATTTTGAAGCTAACAGCGCGGCGCCGCTGTAAATACGTCACAGGGCGCCGGGAATGACGCGGATCGCGTCACAAGCCACACTGCAGCCTCCTACGACACAGGGCACAGCGGGGAGGCTGCAATTTTAATCTAGGAGGACGATCACGCCTATGGAGGCGTGCTATGAAGCAGAGGGGCAGCCTGGATGAGTGACTATGAATAGCATAGTCACTCATTATCATCACTAAGCAGGTACTTATAAAACGTTTTTAGCCAATGTCATTTACTGCATTTAGGAGGTAGAAATAGTGTAGGGAAAGTGTTAATATGCTCTAGGGACAGGTTTTAATAGGTTTACAAGTGTTTTGGGGTGACAGGATCCCTTTAAGCACAGGTGGCGTAGAATAAGTAGAACTTATTTGCTTCATCTTATTCATCGTCTGTCTCGGTGTATATCAGACTGCAATCAATTGTCTTCCAAGTGCAAATGCAGTCCGATGTTTGACACGCACCCGTAGACTTGTATAGGTGTGCGGGATTTCAATATTGGAGCCACTCACAGCAGGTTATGATTGTTTTCTCTTGTCAAATCTGCATCACAGATATGTACTTACCCATAATATAACAGTGATGCGAGTGCTATCTGATAAAACATTGGATAGCACTTAGGTGTGTTATG
Organism: Allobates femoralis; assembly: GCA_033576535.1. Lineage (NCBI taxonomy): Eukaryota > Metazoa > Chordata > Amphibia > Anura > Aromobatidae > Allobates > Allobates femoralis. The sequence goes on along the minus strand of JARQOC010000002.1, from coordinate 595,220,637 downwards.
TGCTGATGTGAGCGTATCTTTAAACTGGAGATTTTGTCTTGAAAATTATATTATTAGACTTATTTTCAGGTATTGGGTTAAAAAAGTGTTTTATGAAACTCATTCTTGTAAAAATGATGGCCATTTTTCAAGTATTCAGAGTAGTGATGGGTGAATCTACTCGTTAGCACTCGTTACTCTGCGAGTAGTAAGAAACTCGCAGGAGTCGGTACTCTGCGAGTTTCCAAGCGATTACTCGCACAGTAACGAGTCCAATGCACATCAATGGCAATCCTAGTTTTGTCAGAGTTTGCATTCAGTATGTTTCTCAGTCCCTAAACTCGCTATCACATCGCTGTCTATGTAGCTGGATTGTTCCCAAATTGTTTAAACACTAGCACCGGTTCACGGATACCCGCTGTCAGCAGCGAGTCTAGGGCTGAGCGAGTCTACGACTCCTGTATACTGTATTCGGGACTCGCTGAATACAGAATATGTTAATGTTCCGAGACAGCCTAGCATGTTAGCAGCCTAGCATGTTAGGTCAGAAAACTGTGAAGATGGACAAGCATGTTAGCCAATCATATTCAGTAATGCCGCAGCCATGTTGGTTATGGCATTACTATGATTGGCTGCTGTCCATCGTGAAGCCTATGTCATGTATGACAGGCAAGGCTGTATATAAGGCTTGCCCCCACCATTTTCGGCACATTCCTGTGACGATCTGAGCTAGTGCAGGGCGACTAGGGAGATTTGGAGCAGATCAGAGATAGGGAGTGTCAGTGAGTGTAGGAAAATCACCTCAAGATTCCTCACATATAACCAAAACAGCTCTTCTGAGAGCTACCAGGACGGAGGAGTGCTGTGTACAGCACTGTAGGCAGGGAGACAGGCAGGCAGGAGCAGCCTTACAGTGCATACAGCACTGACCTTCCGTCCGACGTAGTCCCAAACGCGGTGTCAGCTCTGCTACATCCCTCTACATAGAAATTTTTTTTTTTATATTCTTTAAAAGCCAGCGTCTTTTTGCGCTGGCCTTTAAAGAATAAAATGGGGAATTGCAGGTTTTTCCTCTGCTGCCAGACCCCTTACAGGGTCCAGCAGCAGAGGAATCGCTGCAATACTCGCTACCCATTCATTAACATTGGCATCGCTAGACTCGCAACGAGTAGCGAGTATCTGACTCGGACTCGTTAGAGTCTAGCGATTCCGAGTAGTTTAGGATTCGCCCATCCCTAATTCAGAGCGATATTTTAAAAAAAATTTACTTTTCAAAAGGTATGCACTGATCTATGCCAAGCACTGCATTTTCCTTTTTTCCATGGAGCTGAACATCTAATTAGACACTTTGTTTAAAACAATTCTTACCTTTTTTATATGACAGATTCCCTTCAATGTTACATTTGCTATATCCGAAGACATTTTATCTGATCATTGTTCAGAGGGTGTTATTTTTTGATAAACGCTAGGCCTTTATCTAAGAGTCACATTTAAGGATTTAAAAGATATTCTATGTTGTTTAGGTTATTGTAATATTGTCTTTGCCCTTCACATATCTCGGTAAAAAAGCTAATTTTAGTAGTTGAAATAATTTGAGCCCATTTATCATGTTTCTCTTTCTCAGGTATCCAGTGATCCAATCAATACAAACCATATAAGTCAATGTCAACAGTTTCACTCTATTTGAAGTAAATGTGGCTGAGCAGCGATAAAATTCTTGGCTGTTCACCAATTTCTCCAAGAGAACGGCTGTAATCTAGTGTAGGATGCCATTAAATTGTTTGCATTTCCACACCTGACTATGATCCAAGTTATTATATGACATAATTTTATTTCATGTGCACAGTTGGGCTTCTCTTCACAAAGAGGAATGTTTGTACCATTAATATGTGGGAATTAGATTAATCAAAGAGAAGATTGATCTATCTTCTCAATGGGGTTGAGAATATGCCAATATCCCTCTCTACATGTACTGCAACATTAAGGGATTGGGCATTACTGAGCTACATGGATACCACAACTCTGTGTTACAAGGGTGTACAGGAAGGATGCCTAACAATGGCTAGGGTCACATTTAAAACATGAATTGCATTCACCGCATCCGGATCCGGATTTTTTGAAAGCTCAAAACCGGATCAGGATTTAAAAAAAAAAACGGGAATGTGACCCTGGCCAATGAATTACATATGTGCATTGTACAGGGCATTTTTGAAGTCTACACACATTCCCATAAAAATGCCAGGTTTTTACAATGTAAAAAAAAAAATCATACCAATAAGAATCATTTCAGAACTTTTTTAACCTTTTAATGTTTCTGTCTGTACAAATCCATTGAGAAACAAAATTAAACCCATTTCACTATATGGTAAAACTGACCTTGCAGTTTGATTTCCCTGGTCAGTACGAGTTTGTAGATACCAAACATGTATAATTTTACTTTTATGTAAGTGGTAAGACAAATTCAGAAATTTGGCAAAGAAAAAAGAATTACACTTTTGTTGCCATATTCCGAGACCCATAGCATTCTCATTTTTCAGAATCTGGGGCTGTGTGATGGTTTATTTTATGAGTCTTGAGCTGAAGATTTTATTGATACAATTTTTAGGTAGATTCAATGTTTTGATCGCCTATTATTACATTATATTTCATATAGAAACAAAAAAAATGTAATTTTTACTATTTTTCCATTACATAGTTTACCAATCATATTAATTAATTTCATATTTTGATAGATTGGGTGTTTCTCAGTGTGGTGATGCCAAATATGTGTGGTTATTTAATAGTTTTATTTTTAATAAAGTAAAATACCCCTTTTTGAACTTTTACATTTTCATGTTTATAAAAATGTTTCTTTAACATTTTTTATAAATTTTATTACTCATCTTAGGGGACTTGAAGCCTGCAGTGTCCCACCGCAACTGCTGTTCAGAGCAATGCTTCAGCCGATGGCGGCAGGGAAAGGCGTGATTCCCCCCGAAGCATGTTATCTCGCACTGTCAGAGTTTGACAGCGCAATCCAACTAGTTATGATGCACAGGTCCACCCGCACCTGTTAGCGCTGATCTGATCAGCCAACATGTGTAGCTATCTGAGGAAAATGCTGCAAGCTCAGCTACTAAACTTGCATCAGACTGAGGGACAAATAAATCATTGGTTGTGAAGGGGTTTGGGTTTATTCCTGCACACCTTATTCTCTCCTTGTAGACAGTGTCTGGTGGCTTCCTCAATAGTCCTTCAGGAGGCACGAGAAACCACTTAGTGGCCTTTCATGGAGGCAGGTCCAAGGTGGTGTTGTTAGTTGTGTTTCGATGGCCTATTAATGTATACAGGAACCAGTTGGGTGTGGCCGTATGTTCCTCCTTCCATTACCCATGTGTGTGAATGATTTAGCTTCATAACATCAGCATAATAACAATCCTAATCACACCTCTAATTCAACAAAAGAATGGCTTTGTCAGAAGAAGACCAAAGTATTAGAATGGCCTTGCCAGAGGCCAGACCTGACTCGAATAGAATATCTGTAGGATAACTTTAAAGGGGTATTGGTAGTAGTAGTAGTCAGGGCCGGCGTCAGCACCCAGTGTACCCGAGCAAGTGCCGGGGCCCTGAGCAGCTGGGGGGGCCCACTGGCCATCAGGGACAAGCAGCCCTGATGGCTAAGGGCCCATCAGGGAAGACAGCCCTGTTAAGAAGGGGCCCAGCAGGGACACTCACCCTGCAGCTGAGTGCTCCCGCAGCACAGCCAGTGCACATGGCTAATTTGAATGCGATTCAAATTAGCCATGTGCTGGCTCCCATCTGCACTTCCTCCTCAGCCAACTGCAGCAGAGTGATGAGTCATCAACCTGCGACCTCATCACACTGCTGCAGGCGTGCGAACAGTGAGGAGGAGGTGGATGGGAGCCTGCTGCAATGACGCGCAGGGATGGGAACTGAGGAGGACACAGGCTCTGGGGGAGCGGAGGGAAGATGAGCATAATATTTTTTTTTACTAAGTGCAGCATGATGGGGGATTATAGAGGCTGTCACAGGGCTGCTTGGAGGTTGTGCTGGGCTGTGGAGACTGCTGCTGAGGTATGGAGGCTGTGCTATGGGGGCTGCTGCTGGGGTATCTGGAGGCTGTCCTATGGAGGCTACCGCTGCGACATAGAGGCAGCTGCTGGGTATGGAGAATGTGCTATGGAGGCTGCTGCTGAGGTTATGGAGGCTGTGCTATGGAGGCTGGTGGGACATAGAAGCTACTGCAGGATTATGGAGGCTGCTACTGAGGTATATGGAGGCTGTGCTATGGAGGCTGCTACTGAGGTATATGGAGGCTGTGCTATGGAGGCTGATGCTGGGGTATATGGAGGCTGTGCTATGGAGGCTACTGCTGGGACATAGAGGCTGCTGGGTTATGGAGGATGTGCTTTGGAGGCTGCTGCTGCTGCATTATAGAGGCTGTGCTATGGAGGCTGCTGCTGAGGTATATGGAGGCTGTGCTATGGAGGCTTCTGCCAGGGTATATAGAGGCTGTGCTATGGAGGCTAATGCTGAGACATAGAGGCTGATGTTGTGTTATGGAGGCTGCGCTATGGAGGCTGCTGCTGGGTTATTGAGGCTGTGCTATGGGGGCTGCTGCTGGGGTATCTGGAGGCTGTGCTATGGAGGCTACTGCTGGGACATAGAGGCAGCTGCTGGGTATGGAGAATGTGCTATGGAGGCTGCTGCTGAGGTATATGGAGGCTGTGCTATGGAGGCTGCAACTAGGGTATATGAAGGCTGTGTTATGGAGGCTGCTGCTGAGGTATATGGAGGCTGTGCTATGGAGGCTGCTGCTGGGGTATATGGAGGCTGTGCTATGGAGGCTACTGCTGGGACATAGAGGCTGCTGGGTTATGGAGGATGTGCTTTGGAGGCTGCTGCTGCATTATAGAGGCTGTGCTATGGAGGCTGCTGCTGAGGTATATGGAGGCTGTGCTATGGAGGCTTCTGCAGGGTATATAGAGGCTGTGCTATGGAGGCTAATGCTGAGACATAGAGGCTGATGTTGTGTTATGGAGGCTGCGCTATGGAGGCTGCTGCTGGGTTATTGAGGCTGTGCTATGGGGGCTGCTGCTGGGGTATCTGGAGGCTGTGCTATGGAGGCTACTGCTGGGACATAGAGGCAGCTGCTGGGTATGGAGAATGTGCTATGGAGGCTGCTGCTGAGGTATATGGAGGCTGTGCTATGGAGGTTGCTGCTGAGGTATATGGAGGCTGTGCTATGGAGGCTGCAACTAGGGTATATGAAGGCTGTGTTATGGAGGCTTGCTGCTGAGGTATATGGAGGCTGTGCTATGGAGGCTGCTGCTGGGTTATATGGAGGCTGTGCTATGGAGGTTGCTGCTTTGACATAGAGAATACTGCTGGGTTATGGAGGCTCTGCTATAGAGGCTACTGCTGAGGTATATGAAGGCTGTGCTATGGAGGCTGCTGCTGGGGTATATGGAGGCTGTGCTTTGGAGGCTGCTGCTTGGCTATGGAGGCTGTGGGACTGAGGTTGCTGCTGGGCTATGGAGGCTGAGCTATAGAGGCTACTGTGGGCCATAGAGACTGCTTGGTTATGGAGACTGTGCTATGGAGGCGGCTGCTGGGCTATGGAGGCTAAGCTATGGAGGCTGTTGCACGGCCACAGAGGCTGCTTTTGGTTATAGAGGCTGTGCTATGGAGGCTGCTGCTGGGCTATATGAAGGCTGCTGCTGGACTATATGGAGGCTGCTCTGGTCATATATATAATATGTAGGATGTGCTGTATACATTTTTTGGAGGTTGTCTTGTATATAGAATTTGGAGGCTGAAGGGGCTGAGTGGCTGTATATATTTTTTGGAGGCTGTCCTGGGTTGAATATATAATATAATGGGTGTGCTGTGCTGTATCTGTTATTTGGAGGCTGTAATGTACATATAAAATGGAGGCTGTGCTGTATATATTATTTAGAGACTGTGCTGTGATGTATATATAATATGGAAGCTATGCTTTGCTGTATACAATATTTTGAGGCTACCTGTATATAATTTTTGGGGCTGTGTTGTGCTGTATATATAATATAATTTATATAGTATTTGAAGGCTGTGCTGTATATATAATATGCAGGCTGTGCTTGGCTATATTTATTATTTGGATGCTATGCTGGGCATTGGGCTGTATATATAGGAGGCTGCTGCTGGACTGCCGCAGCATCCAAATATATACAGCCCAACACAGCCTCCAAATAATATATACAGCAGAGCCTCCAAATAATATATACAGTCCAGCAGCAGCTTCCAAATAATATACATAGATCAAAGTCTCTTTATTATGTATATACAGCCCAGCACAGCCTCCAAATATATACAGTTCGCAGCTTCTATATTATATTTATGAATCATGGTCTGTGTTAAAGGGGCCCACTGAGATTGTTTTGCCCAGGGCACACAAAAACCTGGAGCCAACCCTGGTAGTAGTAGTAGTAGTAGAAGTTATATTTATGCAACCATATGATTTTAATTCTTTATTATTCTTTTCCTACCTGAAAAGATTTCAGATTATTTTTTAATGCATTTGTACAGCTTGTGAGTGACATTAAAAGTAGAAAAAGTTCTGAAAGTATTCTTCTTTTATGAATTTTCTTACGTGACAAAAGTCTAGCATTTTATCAGGGGTGTGTCGACTTTTTATAGCCATTGTATGTCTTGATTAAAATCACTTTTATATACATAAAAGAAAAAAAGCTGTTTCTTTGTTAAAGCTTGCTTTTACATTTCAACACATGACAAAAGAAACTGACATTTCTACCGGAAAATATTTTACTAATTATATGTTACACTTCATGAGTGTTAAAGACATACTGTTCAGTCTGTATTCACCTACATGTGTGCATAAATTTATGGTTCTTTAGGCTGGCTGTGAATATTCATGAGTATTAATTAGAGAATGCATACTATCAGTACTGACATCAATTAGCTTTCTTCATTGAGTAAATTGGGTTTAAATAATCAGATAAGATCAGCAGTGTCACAGAGACTTGTGAAAGTTAAAATATATAATAACATAATATAATAATTGTATGACCCGTATAATGAGGATTGCTCTTAAAGGAGATGGTATACATGACTACATTACAGGCAGGTTTTAATGATACCACCAATACTTAAATCTACAAAAATAATTGTTCCTGTGTACTTAGAAAATAGTTTTCATACTTTTAAGATCTAGATGTTTGTGTATTTTAAAGTGGTCTTTGAGGCCACTTCACGCCATTAATTTTCCAAAATTCCTTCCTGACTCCACATATGGCAATCAGACTAATTCCCTGGAAGTTTCTGTTCCCCAATGTATTTCAGGGTAGTTGAAGTCACCCATAATAATGTCTTCTCCCTGAGTCGCTGCTTCATCTATTTGCTTTATGAGGATGCTCTCAGCTACTTCCACTATATTTGGAAACATAACAAACCCCTGTCAGTAATTTATTATTTTCCTCCCTCCCATTATCTCCACCCATAGTGACTCTACATTTTCATTAGATTCACATATATTATCACGCAGGATGGGTATTATCAGGGCCGGCTCCAGGTTTTATTGGATCCCGTGCGAAAGAGTCTCAGTGGGCCCAATTAACACATACTGGATATATATATTAGGCTGTGAACCGTAATATATATACATACTGTATATATACATATATATATACTACAGTATACATAATCCCCACAAATATAATCCCTCTCTGTGCCTGTCTCCCCCTGTGCACTGTCTCTCCCCGCTCTGTGCCTGTCTCCTCCTGTGCGCTGTGTCTCCCTGCCCTGTGCCTGTCTTTTCCTGTGCACTGTATCTCCCCGCTCTGTGCCTGTATCCTCCTGTATCCTGTGTCTCACCACTCTGTGCCTGTCTACCCCTGTGTGCTGTGTCTCTCCCCTACATCTGTCTCTCCCCTGTTTGATGTCTCTCCCTCTCTCCCCTCTCCCAGAAACATTAATTTGGTAGAGTCAGGAACAGAGATTAAAACAAAAAGCACATTTTATCCACAGCAAAAAAAACCGCACCATTGGCACAGCTATTTTTCTGCTGCTGTGAAAGCAAAGCACACCGGATGGCAAAACACAGACAGCAGAGACCACTGACAGCAAAACATCAGATGGCAGAACTCAAACAGCAGAGCACTGGTGGCAGCAAAGTCCTCCAGTTTACACCTGTGCTTATCACAATGCAGCAGCCAGTGCACAGATCAGGGCTGGTGGAGTGGGATGCAATGCTCTGCAGCCCCTGCCCATCAAAGGCACACAACTGCATCAGAGTAGCCAAGCACTGGACACAATATATGATCTAAAGAGCAGTGGGCACACAATCTTCAGAGCAGTTGGCACTAGACATGATCTGCAGAGCACTGGACATACTATGCAGAACACTGGACACACAACAGAGCACTGGACACACTCTGCAGAGCATTGAACACACAACAGAGCACTGGACTTACTCTGCAGATCACTAGACACACTGCAGAGCATTGGACACACTACAGAGCACTGGACACACTCTGCAGAGCACAGACACACTACAGAGCACTGGACACACTCTGCAGAGCAATGGACACACTGCAGAGCACTGGAGATATTCTGCAGAGCACTAGACATACTATGCAGCGTACTATACACACTCTGCAGAGCACTGGACACACAGCAGAGCACTGGACATACTCTGCAGAGCACTGGACACACTTTGCAGAACACTGGACACACTCTGTAGAGCACTGGACATACTATGCAGAGCACTGGATATACTCTGCAGAGCACTGGACACACTGCAGAGCACTGGAGATATTCTGCAGAGCACTGGACACACTGCAGAGTACTGGACACATTGCAGAGCACTGGACACACTCTGCAGAGCACTGGACACTCTCTGTAGAGCACTGGACATACTATTAAGAGCACTGGACATACTCTGCAGAGCACTGGACACACAGCAGAACATTGTACACACAGCAGTGCACTGGACACACTCTGCTGAGCACTGGATACAGAGCAGAACACTGAACATACTCTGCAGAGCACTGGACACACAGCAGAGCACTGGACACACTGGAGAGCGCTGGACATACTCTGCAGAGCACTGGACATACTCTGTAGAGCACTGGACATACTATACAGAGCACTGGACATACTCTGCAGAGCACTGGACACACAGCAGAACATTGTACACACTCTGCAGAGTACTGGACACACTCTGCAGAGTACTGGACACACACTGTAGAGGACTGGACACAGCAGAGCACTGGGCATACTCTGCAGAGCACTGAACACACACTGCAGAGCACTGGACACATTCTGCAGAGTACTGGATGCACTGCAGAGCACTGGACACACTCTGTAGAGCACTGGGCTCACAGCGGAGCACTGGACATTCTCTGCAAAGCACTCGACACACAGCAGAGCACTTGACACACTCTGCAGAACACTGGACACATATCAGAACACTGGACACACAGCAGAGCACTGGGCACACTCTGCAGAGTACTGGACACACAGCAGAGCACAGGACACACAGCGGAGCACTGCGCAAGCTCTGCAGAGCACTGGACACACAGCACAACACTGGACATACTCTGTAGAGCACTGGACACACAGCAGAGCACTGGGCACGCTCTGCAGAGCACTGGACACACAGCAGAGCACTGGACACACTGCAGAGCACTGGACATATTCTGCAGAGCACTGGACACACTCTGCAGAGCACTGGGCTAACAGCGGAGCACTGGACATACTCTGCAGAGCACTGGACACACAGCAGACATTGGACACAGCAGAGCACTGGACACACTCTGCAGAGTATTGGACACACTCTCACGTACTGAACCATGCAGAGTACTGGACACACTCTGTAGAGGACTGGACACAGCAGAGCACTGGGCATACTCTGCAGAGCACTGAACACACACTGCAAAGCACTGGACACATTCTGCAGAGCACTGGGCTGACAGCGGAGCACTGGACATTCTCTGAAAAGCACTCGACACACAGCAGAGCACTTGACACACTCTGCAGAGCACTGGACACATAGCAGAACACTGGACACACAGAAGAGCACTGGGCACGCTCTGCAGAGCACTGGGCACACAGCAGAGCACTGGACACACAGTAGAGCACTGAGCATGCTATGCAGAGCACTGGACACACAGCACAACACTGGACATACTCTGTAGAGCACTGGACACACAGCAGAGCACTGGGCAGCTCTGCAGAGCACTGGACACACAGCAGAGCACTGGACACACTGCAGAGCACTGGACATATTCTGCAGAGCACTGGACACACTCTGCAGAGCACTGGGCTAACAGCGGAGCACTGGACATACTCTGCAGAGCACTGGACACACAGCAGAACATTGGACACACAGCAGAGCACTGGACACACTCTGCAGAGTATTGGACACACTCTGCACAGTACTGAACCACTCTGCAGAGTACTGGACACACTCGGTAGAGGACTGGACACATTCTGCAGAGCACTGGGCTGACAGCGGAGCACTGGACATTCTCTGAAAAGCACTCGACACACAGCAGAGCACTTGACACACTCTGCAGAGCACTGGACACATAGCAGAACACTGGACACACAGAAGAGCACTGGGCACGCTCTGCAGAGCACTGGGCACACAGCAGAGCACTGGACACACAGTAGAGCACTGAGCATGCTATGCAGAGCACTGGACACACAGCACAACACTGGACATACTCTGTAGAGCACTGGACACACAGCAGAGCACTGGCACGCTCTGCAGAGACTGGACACACCGCAGAGCACTGGACACACTGCAGAGCACTGGACATATCGACAGAGCGACTGAGACACACACTGCAGTGCATCTGACACAGCAACTGGACACACAGCAGAGCACTGGACACACTCTGCAGAGCACTGGACACATCAGCAGAACACTGGGCACACACGAGAGCACTGGCATACGTCTGCAGAGCACTGGACACACAGCAGAGACACTGGACACACAGAGAGCACTGAGCATGCTCTGCAGAGCACTGGACACACAGCAGCAACACTGGAACACTCTGCAGGTACTGGACACTGAGAGACTGGACACAGCAGAGCACTGGGCACGCTCTGCAGAGCACTGAACACACAGCAGAGCACTGGACACACTGCAGAGCACTGGACATATTGCTGCGAGCACTGGACACACTCTGCAGAGCACTGGGCTACACAGCGAGCATGACACTGCGACATCACTCAGCAAGAGCACTGCGACACACAGCAGAACACTTGGACACACAGCAGAGCACTGGACACACTCTGCAGAGCACTGGACACACTCTGCAGAGTACTGGACAACTCTGCAGAGACTGGACACACCTGCAGAGACTGGACACAGCAGAGCACTGGGCATACTCTGCAGAGCACTGAACACACACTGCAAGACTGACACATCTGCAGTACTGGACACACTGCAGGCATGGACACATCTGCAGAGCACTGGCTACAGCGGAGCACTGGACATTCTCTGCAAAGCACTCGACACACAGCAGAGCACTTGACACACTCTGCAGAGCACTGGACACATAGCAGAACACTGGACACACAGCAGAGCACTGGGCATGCTCTGCAGAGCACTGGGCACACAGCAGAGCACTGGACACACAGTAGAGCACTGGGCATACTCTGCAGAGCACTGGACACGCTCTGCAGAGCACTGGACACACAGCAGAGCACTGGACACACTGCAGAGTACTGTACATACTCTGCAGAGCACTGAACACACACTGCAGAGCACTGGACACATTCTGCAGAGTACTGGACACACAGCAGAGCACTGGACACACTCTGCAGAGCACTGAGCTCACAGCGGAGCACTGGACATTCTCTGCAAAGCACTCGACACACAGCAGAGCACTGGACACACTCTGCAGAGCACTGGAAACACCCTGCAGAGCACTGGGCACACAGCAGAGCACTGGACACACAGTAGAGCACTGGGCACGCTCTGCAGAGCACTCGACACACAGCACAACACTGGACATACTCTACAGAGCACTGGACACATAGCAGAGCACTGGGCATGCTCTGCAGAGCACTGGACACATAGCAGAGTACTGGACACACAGCACAGCACTGGACATACTCTGCAGAGCACTGGACATACTCTGCAGGACAACTGGATACACTGCAGAGCACTGGACACACAGCAGAGCACTGAACATAATCTGATGGCTGTGAGCCCCTGGGTGCTATAAATTTGCCCCTGACAGGGGTCCTCCCCTGTGTGCTCCAACCCCTCTCTCCCTCCTAACATGTGTGGCCGATGCATATCACAATGCCCATCTGCACTGAACCAGCAGCAGAACTCTATGATTTACAGCACCGCCTGCACTTCCTGGCGGAGACCATAGAGTTCTTCTGCCAGCTCAGTGCAGACAGGCATTGTGATATGCATCTGCCACACAGGTTAGGAGGGAGAGGGGGGGTTGGAGCACACAGGAGCAATTATACAGCATCCAGGTGCCCACAGCCAGACAGGGGTCGCTTTCCTGCAGCAGACAGCATGGGGCCCCCCAGACACTTCAGGGCACCGGCACTTGCCACTTTCTCCCCCAGCACAGCTCTCCATTGAGGTGCACCCCATCCAGAGCGTAGAACCTGTAGCCCAGAGAAGTCGGCCCAGTTCTCCAGGAACCTAAGCCCTCCTTCCCACACTAATTTCTGAGCCACTTATCTCCCTAATCTCCCATTGCTACTCTGGCGTGGCATGTGGTATAGGCAGTATTTCATAAAATACCAATTTTTGAGGGCCTTGCTTTAAGCCTACAGCTTAATTCCCTGAAATCATCTTTAGGGACCTTCCACCTACCTCTAAGTTCGTCATTTGTGCCAATGACCGCTGGGTCCTTACCAGCCCCTCCCAGTAATTTGGCATGGTGTACCCCTTACACAAAAACTGCCAAATGTTGATCAATGTAGATTATATTTTGTCTGAAAAAATAAAATGATCATACATTGTTCTCTAATTTTCCATGCATATAGAGAAAGTCGGTTAGTTGCTCATGGACGTAACCATGGATACCACAGGTCTTGCAATGGAAAACTATACTACATTTCTAATTGGAGGTATTTGCTATTATTGTAATTATTATTATAACCACCACATACAGGGGTGCATGAAGCCTCCCTGCCGCCTAAACAGTGGTTGAGGAGCGGGGGGGGCGGGGAGATGGAGGGCCACGGGTATAGCATGGCTGTTGTACCTGCTGCCGACATCCACTTGGTGAGCTGAGCTGCCCGCTTCAGCACTGCCGCTCCCCCTACCTCCTTGCCGCCTGAGCCTGAGGGCTCACATTGTCCAATGGACAGTGTGACCCTGACCACATATTGGGATAGGATCATGGTGGTGGAATTATCCTAAGATCTTTACTATGACTGAGGACAGACATTGGCATATCACTGCATAGCAGAATTAATAGCGTGTTATTTGGTCTTTCAATAGGAAACAATAACGTCCTTATTATTCTGTTTTAATTTTCACAGACATGTTTTATTAGTCATTTTCTCTCTGTTCAGTATGTAAATCCCAGTGCCAATATTTTGGTTTATCAGCCGTTATCACTCCACCTCTTCTGCCATGTACAATTTGAGCTGTGGGACAGACGGACGTCCCTCAGGAGCTCCGGCGAGGACCTTACCTCATTGGTACGCTCTTCCCACTACATATAGCTCAGCCTGATCAATATAATTTCTCTTTTCCTGGTCCAATAATTTTCATCAAGCACCACTAGATAAAAACTCCCTTTGGGAAACAGACTTAAAAGACGCTGGTATTTATTGTATTATGTAATGGTGAATAATACATTTGTGGAATTCTATTTGGCATAGGCACTGCTATTCCTGGGAAGGAGATCTTCTTCAAAGTGTTTTCTCCTCTTATCTTTAAGTATTGCAAACAGAGCTGGTTTTCTACAATGTCTCATAAAATGATTGTTGTTTTTTAAAGATGATAGAATTCTGCCTGCAGAAACAAGACTGCAATGTTTCCCAAGACCTCAGTAGTAGAGTGTAGGAATGCTGATAAGCTTAGCCCCTGAATCCCAATACCGTAACATGGCTTAACCTATGCTTGGTTTCCCGTGTGTCACACTTTACTCGAAAAGCTTGTTCGGCTGACCTAAGTAACCTGAAGATATTCTCTTGATCTATAGTTTTATGCCTGGATGTTTCCTATCTGCCAGTTTCCTCTCTTTATAATGACATCCCTGATGTTTTAAGCTTACAGAACCAATGACCCTCAAGGATCAAAATCTTAATTCACAGTTGTAGTTTTCTATCCAGCTCCCTGAAGCGTCCAAACTCTTGACCGAGCAATATAAGAAAATAGTAAAACTATTTCAGCAACATTGAGCATATCGCTGTTATAGGTGCAGTCACACCATGTATTTATTGGTATGGAGGACGGGAATTATTTGTATCACAACTGCTGCACCCAGTAATATAAGCATAGGCGCACCCAAGGGGGGGGACCTACGTGTCTGGACCCCCCTTTGGACGGCCCTGAGAAGTGGTGCAGTACACAAGGAGCTGGGCCCCTATGTCAGGAGACAGGAACAATTACACAGCACCCAAGGGCCCACAAAAGAGGCTGCTTTTAGGGGGGCTTTGCTCCCCCAAACCACCCCACCGGGGGCTTTGCCCCTCGGAACCCCGCTGGGGGGTGACACCCCCCTTTCAGGGCCGGTGTGTGTTTCTTGGACCCCTACCTTGGGAAATTTCTGGGTGCGCCACTGAATATAAGTGATACATCATTAGAATCAGGGTATGTTTTCCTACATTGTGCTGCCCTCAGATACGAGATCAAAAACCTGCTGACAGATTCCCTTTAATAACACAATTTAAACATTGTACTTATCTGTGCCAATTTTATCTTACATTTATTATTTGTACAGTTTTTGCCATTTGTGTTTCTTCTTAGCCATTTGCTTCTATGGCAAAAAAATCTGAAAAAAACACGTCAAAAACACAGACCCGTTGTCACATGTATTCTGCTCTGCAGTCTCTGGGAACTGCTCTGCAGTGGTTTAAATGTGTTTATTTCTGTTGGTGCCTTTGGGGTTAATATCAGTAGCTGTAGCTGTATTTTCTGGCCATTGTCTGGCTGTGGCTCCCCAGGAGAGCTGCTGTTTTGTGTGTCAAGTGATGCAGTTGTCCACTCCCCCAGCCTTTAAACAATTCCATCGCCCATCAACTGAGCTGTTGAAAGAGTGTAGTCTCAACTGTGACCATGTACTGTTTGGATGCTGTGCAATTTGCTGAAACCTTCCAGAAGTGTATAAGTTAGTTAGAGTCATTTCGGTGGAGTTGCTGTTTCTATCCCTGGGTGGAGGTGAGGTGGTGTTAGCCCAGGGATGGTCAGGAGCAGGGCAAAGGTGGTGTACCAGACGTCCTCACCTATAGAAGTAATTCTGGAAAAGGATCAGCTAGTGAAACCCAGTCTACAGGGTCAGACTAGCTTCTCAGCTTCCCTTAGCCTATCACTGCCATCCTGCTACAACTCCGGTAGTCCACCCCTGACACCCCTGTGTAGAGAGGGAAAATGTAGAAATCTTGTAAACAGAAATCATCAAAAAATAAAAGCTCAACATGAGATATCAGTCAACAAAATAAGGACACTTGAACCACTCTGAGTACATAGGTTCATCCATGAGCAATACATGACAACCTATTTTTGGAAAGAGTTTTCTATGGTCAAGCAATTTGATTTGTGTAATCATAGTTTTAAAAGCGTTTAAAGGAGCTGCTTGTGATCTTGTCACAACTCTTTTACTTAAGAAAAATAAATAATTGAAAATGCATATACAGTACATCAATATATGCTAGCATTTTAATGTTCGATCTGCTATGTAAGATTTCAGTCTGGAACTGCGTGACTCAACCACTAAGTCAATGTATCATACATGTTTTCTTGGCCTCAACCATGGTTGAATGTCACGGGCTGTCAGATTTTAATTCCTGTTGTGTATGATCAACCTTTTTATTCCTGGAAATACTTCCATTTATCATGCATTATCCATTACATGCATATTCAATAAATATCCAACCCTGAAAGGCTTTTCAATATCATCTTAATTATTATATCTACTTATGCGGCATAAGGAGAACTGACATAAGCACTGGCCTGGATGATATAGTGTAATGCTGCTTGTGACCTTTCAAACATCTTGCTCATTTTAAAACCACAATTAGGTTTGGTAATAATGATAGTTGGAATATCACTGTAATGTTGCAAAACGGATGATATGGATTTTGCATGCATTTTTCACACTTGATATGTTTCATGCTAGCTGGGGTTCCGGAGCCAGATGATTCATAAAAATGTCTATACAAATAGGAACGACCAATGTAAGCAAATCTTATTTACCACTAAAGTCCTTCAAGCTGAGCCAGGCAAGAAAAAGCAGGAGAAAGTGTTACCCATTTACAAGCTATTTGACACTGGGAAGCACATACCATATATACTCGAGTATAAGCCGACTTTTTCAGCCCTTCTTCTGGGCTGAAAAAGTTCCCCTCGGCTTATACTCGAGTCAATCTGCAGCCTGCCAGTGTGCGAGCTCGCCCCTCAGCCCCCCATCCCCCTCCCCCCCCCACGGCCGCTTCCTTCTGTCCTCCAGTTTTTTAACACCAGCGTTTGCTCCCAGTTCACCCTCCCCCGCCGGTTTCCTCCTGCCACCCCCTCATTAATTTGCATCCGGATGCCGCCGGTTACCTCTGTCTTCCTTGTGCTCTTTATCCTTATCCCTGCGTTTGACGCCTGGATCCCCGTGCCTGGATCCCCGTGCCTGGATCCCCATGCCTGGATCCCCGTGCCTGGATCCCCACGCCTGTTACCTCTGTCCTCCCACCACTCATTCAAAATCTTGCAGCCTGGATCCCTCCACTGCATCTCTCTGTCCTCCTGTAGCTCTGTCGGCCCGGATCCCTCCGCTGTATCACTCCGTGCACACTGCGCCCTGACCCCTCCACCGCAGTGTTCCTGCCCACCTTAAAAAAAAATCCCCTGCGGCCAGATTCTGACTTAATGCTCAGTGTGGCCACAGGGGATCTTAATTACAGTCTCACTGTAAACAGGAAGGAGGTGAGGTGCCATCATAAGTACCATATACCATAATAGAGCAGGGGGAAGATAGATGAATAGTGAGGGAAAGGACTAGAAAAGCAGGTTATAGGGTTAGATGGATGCTTAGGGAAAGATGAATAGAGCAAGGGAATGATGAATTCTGAGGGAAAGTAATAATAGAGCAGGGGATAGGGTTACAGTTATTGGATGGTGAGGGAAATATGAATACTGAGGTACTGTAAATTTAAGCTGCTTTCACATCAGCATTTTCTGCCATTTTACGGCAGATCCGACAGCTTTGCCGCATCTGCTGCATAATGGATTATTTGCAGCAATGTAAGACCTGTTAACAGCTCTTTAACCATGTATATAAATGTTTTGTGGACTCTTCCTTGTGTTATACTGCCACCTGCTGCCAAAAAAAAGAAAGGATAGCAGAAATAAAAACCCCTGCTGCTGAAAGTGACATGGAACAGTCCAGGAGATGGATGGGTGGGGTCTCCAGAAGGAGAAGAGAGACAACTTCCACGTGTGTTGCTGAGAGAGACACAGACCTAAAGAGACTGGATGTGGAGTTAGGAGCCAGGCTGCATGAGCAAGGCACAGATCCAAAACAAGGACTGATCTCGAGAGACGCCTCGTCAGCGAATTACGGGCCCCAACGGCACCGAGGTACCTCGCAGTAAAATTTGCATTAAAGTGTCCACACTGTTTTAGTTAGGGACAGATAAGAAAAGACTCTGCAGTTCGATATACAAGTTATAGAAAGAAAACAAATACTCTGTGCCTCGCTCAATAAAGACTTTGCATTTCTTTATTTAAAGACATTCAGAGACCTTGCATTCTCGGCAAACTAGTCACAGTGGTTATATATACTGTATTTACTTTTGCACACCTTCCCGCTCCTTTCCCTTCTTTCCCGCACTTTTCCTCCAGTTGTATTAAAAGTGCATTTGTTTAACACTCTGTGTTCCGTGCAGTCCTTACGTATCCCGTCACCTGTGGGCTATTACACTTGGCGTAGTCGGCAGGATACGCAGGCTGGTACTGAACAATGGAAGGACAGAGGGATGTTGTTGATGGAAATGTTCCAATACAACCTGATGGGGGAATACCAGCAAGGCAACTGTCCCTGGGTGCTATGCTGACCCATATACCAAAATTTACTGGCAAAAATGTACCTCTCCATGACTGGGCGCAGAGAGTGAGGGGCATGTTGAAAGTAGCAGGAGTAACTGCAGATAACCAAGGGGAGATACTGTTGATTGCCCTTGAGGGCCATGCTCAAGAGACTGTTTTATTGCGTCCTGAGAGTGAAAGAAAGACGTTAGAACAGGTGGTGAAGATTCTGGAGAGGGTGTATGGTGGAAAGCCAGAAGCAGGTGATTTGCAGGCACAACTGTTCTACCGGCTGCAGGATGAAGAAGAAGGCTTGCCACAGTATGCAAATGCCCTCCAGAGAATAATGAGACAAATGCTTACAGCAGAGCCAGAGCAAGCCCAGGCCATAGAAGACTTCATCTGGGAGAATCAAGCCACGTTCTCCCGTCACACAGAAGACTTCGGCTGTACTGACAAGATTCAGCATGAAATACCTACAGGAGATGCACCACCGATCAGAAAAAGGTACAAACAAATACCCCCAAAATATTACCAAGAGGTGAAAGAGCTCTTGGCACAGATGCTGAAGAGCGGGGTGATAAGAGAGAGTCAGAGTCCATGGGCTGCCCCAATCATGCTGGTCAAGAAAAAGGATGGGTCTACTTGCTTCTGTGTTGACTACCGCAAGCTTAATGGATGCACTGTTCGTGATTCCTATCCCCTGCCCCGGATAGAGGAGTCCCTGTCTGCGCTGGGAAAGGCACGCTACTTCTCCTCCCTTGATCTAGCAAGCGGATATTGGCAGGTCCCTGTGGAAGACCGCATTCATTGTGCCCATGGGACTCGTCGAGTTCAATCGCATGCCGTTTGGGCTAAATAATGCCCCAGGAACTTTGCAGCGCTTCATGGAGAGTTGCCTTGGAGACATGAACTTCGAAGCCACGTTGATTTATCTGGATGACATCGTAGTGCACTCTGCAACCTTCGAAAAACATCTCGAACAACTGGGTCAAGTGTTTCAACGGTTACGGGACCATGGGCTTAAACTGAAACCAAAAAAATGCCGGATCTTTCAAAAAGAAATTGAATATCTCGGGCACAAGGTGACGGAGGCCAGCATGCAGCCGTCCGATGGGAAAGTGAGAGCAGTGCTACAATGGTCCACACCCAGCACAGTGAGGGAAGTTTGAGCTTTCTTGGGACTGGCCGGATACTACCGTCGCTTTATCAAGGACTTTGCGAAGGAGGCAGAACCTTTGCATGAATTGCTCCAAGGAACTGCGAAAGGACCAAAGGCACAGAAAATTCGCTGGGGACCAAGACAAGCAGAAGCCTTACACCGACTGAAAGAGGCCTTGGTCAGTGCCCCTGTGCTTGCCTATGCAGACTACAACCTCCCCTTTCGGTTATATACAGACGCGAGCCTCTACGGTCTGGGTGCAGTACTGGCCCAGGTACAGGGCGGTATCGAACGGGTGATTGCATATGGAAGTCGGACGTTGCGAGAAGCCGAATGCAACCCTGAGAATTACAGTTATTTTCGTCTGGAGTTACTGGCACTAGTATGGGCAATAACCGAAAGGTTCTCTGAATATCTCACTGGAGCTCAGATTGAAGTCTATACAGATAATAATCCACTGGCTCACATCTCCACCGCCAAACTGGGGGCCATGGAACAGAGGTGGTTGGCACGACTCTCCAGATATAATTATCATGTGCAGTACCGTTCCAAGCACGAAAATCAGAATGCGGATGCCCTCTCTCGTGTTACCACAGAAGCCCCAGTGGGGGAAAGAGATGAGCAGTTAGAGGAAGATGAAATTCCAGACTTCAGTAAATTCACCGCCCAAGTGGTGGAGGCTTGTATACTGGAGATTACGTCGGGCACAACATCGCGCCTGTTTGGCCAAACCAGAGAGGAATGGGTGAAGATCCAGTCATCTGATCCAGAACTGTTCCAAGTGAAAGAGTGGGTGATCCGGCAGTGTAAGCCTAGCAAGGAAATACGGGCCATGCTGTCACACGCGGCTCTACAGATTCTCAGCCAGTGGGACAAGCTATCGGTGCAAGAAGGGATGCTGTATCGGAAGGTGCACCTAGCTACGGAGCTGGAAGTACGGTGGCAAGTGGTGATACCCCAGAAGATGGCAGTACCGTTGGCCCGAGAAGCGCATGAGAGAGGAGCCCATTTTGGGCCGGACAAGACTTACCAGTGGTTGCAAAGAATAGTGTACTGTCCTCAGATGCTTCGGGCAGTGGAGAAGGCCTGTAAACTGTGTCGTTCCTGTGAGTTAAATAAAGCTCTCCCACAGCGAGCACCAGTACAGACCATTGTCACCAAAGAGCCGTTGGAAGTACTTATGATAGATTACCTGAAGATTGGCTACTCCCACCGGGGCTATCAGTTGTGCCTTGTGATGACAGACCACTTCTCAAAATTTGTGGTGGTGACGCCCCCCAGAGATCAGACGGCTGAATCAGCTGCTCGAGCCATCAGTGATGAATTCATCCGGGTATACGGCTGCCCTAAAAGGATACACTCTGATCAAGGGGCCTGCTTTCAGGGCAGTGTCATGAGAGAGCTGCAAAGGATCTACGGGATGTAAAAGTCAAGAATCACACCTTATCATCCACAGGGCAACGGAGCCTGCGGAGTTTTAACCGGCCCCTCCTACAAATGCTATGCACATTGGAAGATGATCGTAAGAGTCACTGGCCCAGTTATCTCGCAGAACTCGTATGGGCATACAATAACCGTGTCCACTCCACCACTGGGTACGCTCCATACGTGCTATTGTTTGGAAGAGCTGGAAGAGGCATTGAAGAACTAAACCTGGCTCCACCCGAGATCAGTGAAAGTCAGAGCGTAGGGTCTTGGGTTCACTGTCACCGTCGACAGCTGGAGACTATCCATCGAATTGTCACCAAGCGGTTGCAAGAAAAGATATACCCCCTGCAGGAACCTGTACATGAGGCTCCGTTCTTGCCAGGAGACAGAGTGCTAGTTGCAGAGAAACACCCGAGACACAAGTTGAGTGAGCGCTGGAAACCAGAGCCGTACATTGTGACTAGAAGAGTCTCTCCTGATGGGCCAGTGTACGAAGTGAGAAGCGAGCGGGGAGGCGGAATCCTCATCCTACATCGTAACATGCTGAGGCCCTGCTATTCAGAAGACAGGACCGGACAAAGCGACTCGGGGACTGTGCCTGTGCCCGTTCCTGTTACTCTTGAGGAAGGCTCTGACGATGAAGAATGGTGGCGGGCCCCGTCCAACCCAACAGACTGGGGAAGGTCCAACCCCCCATCCGTTCAAGATGCAGGTGCCACCCCTGCAGAGCATGAGCCACCAATCTCCAGAGATGATGACGAGGATATTGTACTCCCTGCTACTGCACCAGCGTCTGGTGAATTAGCCATAGCTCCACGTAGGACTGAACGGGCTAATGCTGGTATTCCCCTGATCGGTACTTGGCAGATGAATTTGTGTATTCTGTCACTGGAGTCGGTTGTAAGACATTGGCTCCCAGGCAGTAGGTTGTAAAGCACAGCAGAGGTTGCCATCGTGTGTTCCTGTGCAGAGGGCCCCAGGAGTGTATCGGCCGGGACGGCCGATGTTAAAGAGGGGGGGAAATCTAAGACCTGTTATCAGTTCTTTAACCATGTATATAAATGTTTTGTGGACTCTTCCTTGTGTTATACTGCCACCTGCTGCCAAAAAAAAAGAAAGGATAGCAGAGATAAAACCCCCTGCTGCTGAGAGTGACATGGAACAGTCCAGGAGATGGATGGGTGGGGTCTCCAGAAGGAGAAGAGAGACAACTTCCACGTGTGTTGCTGAGAGAGACACAGACCTAAAGAGACTTGATGTGGAGTTAGGAGCCAGACTGCACGAGCAAGGCACAGATCCAAAACAAGGACTGAACTCGAGAGACGCCTGTCAGCGAATTACGGGCCCCAACGGCACTGAGGTACCTCGCAGTAAAACTCGCAGTAAAGTGTGCACACTGTTTTAGTTAGGGACAGATAGGAAAAAACTCTGCAGTTCGATATACAAGTTATAGAAAGAAAACAAACACTCTGCGCCTCGCTTGATAAAGACTTTGCATTTCTTTATTTAAAGATGTTCAGAGACCTTGCATTCTCGGCAAACTAGTCACAATGGTTATATATACTGTATTTACTTTTGCACACCTTCCTGCTCCTTCCCCGCACTTTTTCCCCAGTTGTATTAAAAGTACATTTGTTTAACACTCTGTGTTCCGTGCAGTCCTTGCGTATCCCGTCACCTGTGGGCTATTACAGCAAGACTGCAGCAAGCCCCAATCATTCCCTATGGGACTTGCGGTCTGGTGTGGCAAGTGCTGTCTAACAGATCTGGCACTTGCAATACTTGACCGCAAGTCCCATAGGGAATGATTGGGGCTTGCTGCAGTCTTGCTGCAAGTGAGCCATTACACGGCAGATGCGGCAAAGCTGCCGGATCTGCCGCAAACAGGTAGAGACACTGATGTGCTTTCAAATCAGCATTTTCTTCCATTTCGGGGAAGATCCAGCAGCTTTACCACATCTACAGTGTAATGGCTCATTTGCGGCAAGACTGTAGCAAGCCCCAGTTATTTCCTATGGACTTGCGGCGAGTAAAAAAAACGCTATCTATTTTTATTTTTTAAAATTTTCAGTAGCTGCTGAATTTCCCCCCCTAGGCTTATACTCAAGTCAATAAGTTTTGCCAGTTTTTAGGGGCAAAATTAGGGGCCTCGGCTTATACTCGGGTCGGCTTATACTCGAGTATATACGGTAAGCACATTTCGCTCCAGAAGGCCTTGATGGTCTTGATATTTAATTGTCCCATTCACAGATTCAAAACACCCTCTGCCAGATGCAGCAAAGTAGCCCCAAAAACATAACTGAGCCTCATCCATATTTTACACAAGGTAAATGCTCTTATATGTGGATGCATCATTTTGGTATCATTGACAGAGCTGATGTAACTTTCCATAAAGCTGCAGATTCGTCTCATCTGTAAAAAAGGACATTCTTTTAGAAGCTGTGTGGTTTGTCAATATGCATTTTATCAAGTTCCAGTCCCACTTTTTTATGATTTTCTTTCAACAGTGGTTTCCTCCTCAATCGTCTTCCATGAAATGCACTTTTTGCAAGACTGTGCTGGATGATGTGCTCTGACATTCATGAAGTACACCTCTAATCTTTTTAGAAGTTGTTCTGTGTTCTTTGGTTACAATTCGTATTATCCATCTCTTCAATTTGTCATCAGTTTTCCTCTTCCAGCCATGTCAAGGTACTGGCGGCACAGAGGTCGCGGAGCAGCCGGACCGCAGTAACACACACCCAAGCCGGCTCCCCAAAGTAAAGTTCAGTTTACTGTTACCCTCGGTGATGGTCAAAACACACAATGAGTCAATCACATTTAACAGTATTCCTTTATTATTATTATTATTATTTATTTACTAGCTGTGAGCCCGATGCAAATGCATCGGGATTCTAGAAAGTGCATTAATTTGATTATAGTAGTTATAGCTGTTAGCCTGATGCAAATGCATCAGGTATCTAGAATATGTTTATTGTTTTTTCAAAGATTTTTAAATAATAATCCAATTATTCCAATGACATCTTTTACAGCAACTACATATATTTGTATTGTTGATATCATTTAAGGAAAATTGAACTATTATGTTGTAAGGGTCTTAGAACACAAAGTAGCAATACTTCTTAATCATTAGAATTGATGAATTAATAGTAGTAATGTGTGTATCAGCCACTTTGTGTCAGCCCACCAATCGCGTCAAGATGCCCTTACGCCTGGTGAGTCCCTACTCTAACTAAATCCGAATTGATATTATTTATATATGTTTTATGGCTGGATTTTTATTAGATTTTTTGAGGATCATGTTGTAAATAAATAAATTTTATAAATTGATACAGAAGGAGTTACCAACTACAGACTTGCAGCAATGTCTATGCAATAACTAAAAAACTTGTAGTTAACCTGCGGTAAATGAAGTGAACATGGCTTTGGCAGGTGCATAACATGCATCCACTAAGTAAGCACAGGTGACTGTAGTTGATGTGGATGACACTGCCGTAACTATGTTGTCTGCACAAACCGCAAGTGAAGTACAAATTGCATACATGCAGTCATGAAAATTACAGCAAGTATGTTGTCGGTGAATCCTTCATAATCAATTATTATAAGTTAGTATATTCCTCAATAATGTGAAAAAAATCTAAGAAAAATGGCATGGTGGAATCTAATGAATAATTTATTTTTGGCCCTATCTATCTAAACATGTGTAACACACCTTGCTAATGAGATGTGTGTGAACAGCCATCCCACCCGTCTCTTAGCTGTTCACAAAAACCTCTCCCTGTAAAGAATGCGAATGAAATCTCTCAGCACATATAGTGCTGGAGCTTTAAATAGTGGTTTCTATCACCCAGTGTAGAAATGTGGATGATACACATCTCTCATATTATCTTAAATGTGTGTTCACAAAAATATAGTAGAAATCTGTATATAAAATAATAAAATTTGAAAGACTAAAATTTTTTTTTTTTTTTTTTTCAAAAGATAAATAAACGGAAGAATAGTCATAGGGAATAGTTCAGTGCAAAATATTCTTGTAGACAATATTTTTGGTAAATACTTTGTCACTGTTAGGCAGCAATTTCCCTTGGATTGGAGTGTCCACCACTTTCACTTTTACATTGGATCGTCTTTTCACTCTTGAAAAAGCCACATACAATTGTCCATGTCCAAAAACAGGTTCTGGCAAAAAAATCCCTACTTTCTCAAGTGTTTGTCCTTGGGATTTGTTGATTGTCATGGCAAAAGCTGGCTTGAGAGGAAATTGGCGACATCTTAACTTAAAAGGCAAGCCAGTTTCTGATGGGCACAAATCAATCCTGGGAATGAAAACCACATTTCCTCCAGCAGACCCAGTAATGACTTTTGCTCTAATCATGATGTCAAACAAACCGGTGACAATTAAGCGAGTCCCATTGCAAAGACCTTTTCTGCTGTTGAAGTTCCTCAAAAGCATGACAATGGTGCCGATTTTTAATTTCAGACGATGAGATGGCATTCCCGTGGGTGTAAGTGAATTTAAAAACTCAACAGGGTATTGCTCTGGGTCCTCTGTCTCGTCCGGATCAATGGAATCATCACTAATGTATTCAGTGTATTCACCAGCAATGCAATCCATGACCTTAGAGTTGACCTGATCCACATCGTCATTTTTGGGGCAAAGAATGGCATGTGATGCTGCAGTATTAATGCTTTCATTGTCATTGACATCAATTACAATGTTTTCACCAAAAATGTCAAATATTAGTGAGCCTATGCAAATCATATCTTGAGGGATTTCAATAACATCATCTCCAAGGTTATAATAATTGGTCAATTGTCCATTTCCCAGTTGAAGTAACCAATTGCTGTATCCTGGATCAATAGAGCGCATGTTGTCAAGTAGTGGCAATTGAGTGAAAATCTGCCATTGTCGGGAATATTTAATGCAGCTCTCTACAATATCAGTTCGTGTTCCATGAGGAATAATAGGAAGACACTGACGAAAGTCTCCTCCCAGAACAATGACTTTCCCTCCAAAGGGTGTTTTATTTTTCTTCGAGATATCTTTGGTCATAACATCCTTTAATAGTTGGTCAATGACATGCAGTGCGTATTTAGATAGCATAGTGGATTCATCAATAATGAAAAGTTTAGTATTCTTCAAATGGTGTGCAGCATCAGTATCATTTTTGATTCTTGAAACGGACGTTTCATTGATTGGAATTGGTATCCCATAAAGTGAATGGATGGTTCTTCCTCCTTCCAGTAAGTTGGCTGCAATCCCAGTACTGGCAGCAGGTGACACAGTTTCTCCTTCTCCTCTTATTTGACGAATTAATAACTCATACAGGTATGTTTTCCCACTGCCACCTGGGCCATCAATGAAAAAGCACTTAGCTTGCTGACTTTTATCCTGTAATGCTTCATTTATGGCATTATAGGCCAAAAGTTGTTGTTGATTTAAAGTTTCTTTCATTTCTTGGGCTCTTCTTAACTCCTCCTCTTTGTCGTATTGTGGTTGTAGTTGTTGTTTTCTTTTGGGGCATGGTAGATTAAAATCCTTAAAGCTTTTTCCGTGAAATTTTAACACATTTTGAACATCTGTCATTGCATAGCCTTCACAATGCTCACAGTCCTCATTGTTAGGGTGATATGCACGGCAGTAGTCTTCAATAAAATCTTTTTTAAATTCTTGCCACAACTCCAATGGAGGAGCAGGAGGACCAAAGATACATATGTAAGCAAACATATCCCGAAGCTGTGCAGGTATGTTTTGAACACAGCCATCCAATAAGGTATTTCGCCAAACACTGTCATCCAAAAGTAATCCAAGGGCTATTGCTGCCTGTTTAAAAGTTGGGTACTCGACTTCATTAACGGTCTTAATGTGCTCAAAACTTGTTGCTCCTTTGACATGTAGTAACAACAACCTTAAATAGTAGCGTTCTTCATCTTTCATACTGACCGTATACATTCTTCCAATGACTGTTGCTCCACGTTTATGCCTAATTTGCCATGCACCATCTTTCCAGACATAGTGCTCAGGAATTTGGCGGTAGAAGTATTCATGAGCATGTGGGTCATTCTCATTCAGTTCAAAGTAGGCCATAAGAGTTGATTTTCTATGCGTCATGGCAGCAATGTTCTCAACAGAAGCATCTTCATGAAAATAAAGTGGTTGTGACTGTGGCAGATGTACGGCAAGGCGAACAATGCTGTGTGATTGTCTATGCATTGGGTAGGCAAAAATTCTCCAAGCTGCCTCCGGTGCACTGACGTATCTTGAATCCATAAATTGGTGAGGTTCATCATGTTGTATGTTTGTTTGACAAATTTCCAGATTGGCTTTATCATGTCCTTTGTAAACATATTTGAATAGATACTTGACACTTTGAATGGACGCACAGATTTCCACATTTATATGACACTTATACTTTAACTAGATGGTGGCCCGATTCTAAAGAATCGGGTAGTCTAGAATCTATATATAGTTTATTTAGTAATAGGGGAGTGCTGTGAAATTAATTATGTGTATACAGGCGGCTCAGCGGTCAGCAGAGTATACGGTGGCTCAGCGGTCAGCAGTGAGTGCGGTGGCTCAGCGGTCAGCAGTGAGTGCGGTGGCTCAGCGGTCAGCAGTGAGTGCGGTGGCTCAGCGGTCAGCAGTGAGTGCGGTGGCACAGGCTGGGGGTCAGAGGAGAGCGGAGGCTGGGGGGGGGTCAGAGGAAAGCGGAGGCTGGGGGGGGGTCAGAGGAGAGCGGAGGCTGGGGGGGGTCAGAGGAGAGCGGAGGCTGGGGGGGGGGTCAGAGGAGAGCGGAGGCTGGGGGGGGGTCAGAGGAGAGCGGAGGCTGGGGGGGGGGTCAGAGGAGAGCGGAGGCTGGGGGGGTCAGAGGAGAGCGGAGGCTGGGGGGGTCAGAGGAGAGCGGAGGCTGGGGGGGGTCAGAGGAGAGCGGAGGCTGGGGGGGGTCAGAGGAGAGCGGAGGCTGGGGGGGTCAGAGGAGAGCGGAGGCTGGGGGGGTCAGAGGAGAGCGGAGGCTGGGGGGGGTCAGAGGAGAGCGGAGGCTGGGGGGGTCAGAGGAGAGCGGAGGCTGGGGGGGTCAGAGGAGAGCGGAGGCTGGGGGGTCAGAGGAGGCAGAGGAGAGGCTGGGGGGTCAGAGGAGGCAGAGGAGAGGCTGGGGGGTGAGAGGAGGCAGAGGAGAGGCTGGGGGGTGAGAGGAGGCAGAGGAGAGGCTGGGGGGTGAGAGGAGGCAGAGGAGAGTCTGGGGGGTCAGAGGAGGCAGAGGAGAGTCTGGGGGGTCAGAGGAGGCAGAGGAGAGGCTGGGGGTCAGAGGAGGCAGAGGAGAGGCTGGGGGGTCAGAGGAGGCAGAGGAGAGGCTGGGGGGTCAGAGGAGGCAGAGGAGAGGCTGGGGGGGTCAGAGGAGAGCGGAAGGCGGGGGGGTCAGAGGAGAGCGGAGGCTGGGGGGGTCAGAGGAGAGCGGAGGCTGGGGGGTCAGAGGAGAGCGGAGGCTGGGGGGTCAGAGGAGAGCGGAGGCTGGGGGGTCAGAGGAGAGCGGAGGCTGGGGGGTCAGAGGAGAGCGGAGGCTGGGGGGTCAGAGGAGAGCGGAGGCTGGGGGGTCAGAGGAGAGCGGAGGCTGGGGGTCAGAGGAGGCAGAGGAGAGGCTGGGGGTGAGAGGAGGCAGAGGAGAGGCTGGGGGGTGAGAGGAGGCAGAGGAGAGGCTGGGGGGTGAGAGGAGGCAGAGGAGAGGCTGGGGGTCAGAGGAGGCAGAGGAGAGGCTGGGGGGTCAGAGGAGGCAGAGGAGAGGCTGGGGGGTCAGAGGAGGCAGAGGAGAGGCTGGGGGGTCAGAGGAGGCAGAGGAGAGGCTGGGGGGTCAGAGGAGGCAGAGAGAGGCTGGGGGTCAGAGGAGGCAGAGGAGAGGCTGGGGGGTCAGAGGAGGCAGAGGAGAGGCTGGGGGGTCAGAGGAGGCAGAGGAGAGGCTGGGGGGTCAGAGGAGAGGCTGGGGGGTCAGAGGAGAGGCTGGGGGGTCAGAGGAGGCAGAGGAGAGGCTGGGGGGTCAGAGGAGAGGGAGGCTGGGGGGGTCAGAGGAGAGCGGAGGCTGGGGGGGTCAGAGGAGAGCGGAGGCTGGGGGGGTCAGAGGAGGAGCGGAGGCTGGGGGGTCAGAGAGAGCGGAGGCTGGGGGGTCAGAGGAGAGCGGAGGCTGGGGGGGTCAGAGGAGAGCGGAGGCTGGGGGGGTCAGAGGAGAGCGGAGGCTGGGGGGGTCAGAGGAGAGCGGAGGCTGGGGGGTCAGAGGAGAGCGGAGGCTGGGGGGGTCAAGGAGAGAGCGGAGGCTGGGGGGGTCAGAGGAGAGCGGAGGCTGGGGGGTCAAGAGAGGAGAGCGGAGGTGGGCTGGGGGGGTCAGAGGAGAGCGGAGGCTGGGGGGGTCAGAGGAGGCAGAGGAGAGGCTGGGGGGTGAGAGGAGGCAGAAGGAGAGGCTGGGGGGGTGAGAGGAGGCAGAGGAGAGGCTGGGGGGTGAGAGGAGGCAGAGGAGAGGCTGGGGGTCAGAGGAGGCAGAGGAGAGGCTGGGGGGTCAGAGGAGGCAGAGGAGAGGCTGGGGGTCAGAGGAGGCAGAGGAGAGGCTGGGGGGTCAGAGGAGGCAGAGGAGAGGCTGGGGGTCAGAGGAGGCAGAGGAGAGGCTGGGGGGTCAGAGGAGGCAGAGGAGAGGCTGGGGGGTCAGAGGAGGCAGAGGAGAGGCTGGGGGGTCAGAGGAGGCAGAGGAGAGGCTGGGGGGTCAGAGGAGGCAGAGGAGAGGCTGGGGGGTCAGAGGAGCAGAGAAGGCTGGGGGGTCAGAGGAGAGGCTGGGGGTCAGAGGAGAGGCTGGGGGGTCAGAGAGGCAGAGGAGGCTGGGGGTCAGAGGAGGCAGAGGAGAGGCTGGGGGGTCAGAGGAGGCAGAGGAGAGGCTGGGGGGTCAGAGGAGGCAGAGGAGAGGCTGGGGGGTCAGAGGAGAGGCTGGGGGTCAGGGGTCAGAGGAGAGGCTGGGGGGTCAGAGGAGAGCGGAGGCTGGGGGGTCAGAGGAGAGCGGAGGCTGGGGGGGTCAGAGGAGAGCGGAGGCTGGGGGGGTCAGAGGAGAGCGGAGGCTGGGGGGTCAGAGGAGAGCGGAGGCTGGGGGGTGCAGAGGAGAGCGGAGGCTGGGGGGTCAGAGGAGAGCGGAGGCTGGGGGGGTCAGAGGAGAGCGGAGGCTGGGGGGTCAGAGGAGAGCGGAGGCTGGGGGGGTCAGAGGAGAGCGGAGGCTGGGGGGTCAGAGGAGAGCGGAGGCTGGGGGGTCAGAGGAGAGCGGAGGCTGGGGGGGGTCAGAGGAGAGCGGAGGCTGGGGGGGGTCAGAGGAGAGCGGAGGCTGGGGGGGTCAGAGGAGAGCGGAGGCTGGGGGGGTCAGAGGAGAGCGGAGGCTGGGGGGGTCAGAGGAGAGCGGAGGCTGGGGGGTCAGAGGAGAGCGGAGGCTGGGGGGGTCAGAGGAGAGCGGAGGCTGGGGGGGTCAGAGGAGAGCGGAGGCTGGGGGGGTCAGAGGAGAGCGGAGGGCTGGGGGGGTCAGAGGAGAGCGGAGGCTGGGGGGGGTCAGAGGAGAGCGGAGGCTGGGGGGTCAGAGGAGAGCGGAGGCTGGGGGGTCAGAGGAGAGGGAGGCTGGGGGGTAGAGAAGGAGGCGGGAGTGAGAGGAGGCAGGAGAGGTGGGTGGGTAGAGGAGGCAGAGGAGAGG
The DNA here is from genome assembly GCA_033576535.1 of Allobates femoralis. NCBI lineage: Eukaryota > Metazoa > Chordata > Amphibia > Anura > Aromobatidae > Allobates > Allobates femoralis. The sequence continues at coordinate 595,190,135 of JARQOC010000002.1, read as the reverse complement.
CTGGGGGGTGGAGAGGAGGCAGAGGAGAGGCTGGGGGGTGAGAGGAGGCAGAGGAGAGGCTGGGGGGTCAGAGGAGGCAGAGGAGAGGCTGGGGGTGAGAGGAGGCAGAGGAGAGGCTGGGGGGTGAGAGGAGGCAGAGGAGAGGCTGGGGGTGAGAGGAGGCAGAGGAGAGGCTGGGGGGTCAGAGGAGGCAGAGGAGAGGCTGGGGGTCAGAGGAGGCAGAGGAGAGGCTGGGGGGTCAGAGGAGGCAGAGGAGAGGCTGGGGGGTCAGAGGAGGCAGAGGAGAGGCTGGGGGGTCAGAGGAGGCAGAGGAGAGGCTGGGGGTCAGAGGAGGCAGAGGAGAGGCTGGGGGTCAGAGGAGGCAGAGGAGAGGCTGGGGGGTCAGAGGAGGCAGAGGAGAGGCTGGGGGGTCAGAGGAGGCAGAGGAGAGGCTGGGGGGTGAGAGGAGGCAGAGGAGAGGCTGGGGGGTGAGAGGAGGCAGAGGAGAGGCTGGGGGGTCAGAGGAGGCAGAGGAGAGGCTGGGGGTCAGAGGAGGCAGAGGAGAGGCTGGGGGGTCAGAGGAGGCAGAGGAGAGGCTGGGGGTCAGAGGAGGCAGAGGAGAGGCTGGGGGGTCAGAGGAGGCAGAGTAGAGGCTGGGGGGTCAGAGGAGGCAGAGGAGAGGCTGGGGGGTCAGAGGAGGCAGAGGCCATCCCTATATCTCTGTCCCCTGAGGCTGCAGCAGGGTTGTAAGCGATGCTGCCTCCAGCCTGTGTCAGAGGAGCAGTGTCAGGCAGAGCGGACTGAATGGAGTCTATGGTACCTGGAGGTCGGGCTGTAACTAACTGTTCCTCCGTTCTCCTCCATCGCTGTGTCCGTCCTCCATGTCTCCGGGGTCTGATGAGGGGAATCTCCTGCGTCACAGGGGTCTGAGCGGGCTTCAGCAGCAGTGGTGGCTGCCATCTTGGCAGGAGTCTTCCCCTGTGTCTGGGGGCCCGTGCTTCTGAGGAAGTGGGATATATCGCGCGGCTGGTGACGCCGCACCACAGGATTCCGAAGCGGGCTGTGTTCCCTTTCTTTTAGGCGCCAAAGAGGGATCCCTGTTCGCAGCGGCTCGCTTGTGAGCGCGCTCAGCGCTCGTGGGTCTGCTGCTTCCGCTTCCGGTGTTTGACACAGGAGGGAGGCCATCACGGAAGCGGAAGCGGATTTTGGGCGGAAGTGGCCTTCGGGTTTTATATAATAGATAGTAGGAAAGGGTTATAGGGAACAACCCAAGAATTATCAACCATGTGAGAACGGTGTGTAAATGAAGGTCCAGCATTGCGTTGATAAGTTGGGTAGGCATCCTGTGCTATTATTGTTTTTGGTTGGAAATCTTTTGGGAATCCTTTTTCACACTTTCCAATATCCATACTTGGAGAATTGGGGTTGAATTGTCCACAGGGTCCATGAATCATATGTTGCATCACAATTTGATGGAGCAGAGGATACTCGGATGGATCAGGAATTTCTGCCCAAACAGTACGATCGACATCAACCTCAGTGCGTAATTTAGAATTGCTATCCAGAATAATCAAAATGTGAGCATGTGGTAGTCCCCGCTTTTGAAATTCTATTACATGAACCATTGCACAAATCTTGCCAAATAATCCACTGTTTATATCTTTTAATAGGGCTTCTAATTTTATTTTGAAGACACGGGCGACTAAATCCGGTCTGTGTTCCACACGCTGCCATGGTTCTAAATTGTGGATAATCTCGCTCCATTTGGGATTACAGGTCATTGTTATAAAAAGATCTGGCCATCCAAATTTTGTAACAATAGCCATGGCATCTTGATAGCGTTGCTGCATATTCCTTGGAATACCTTCAAACGACGATGGTAAAATGACCGTCTTGCCAATGGGAATTCCTTTTTCGAAAGATTTTCTTTGCAGATGTTCCTGTAGTACGCAGTAGTCCTCCACTTTTAAATCTTGTTGATTTTGACGTATAAAATTTAAGCGATTAGCCTCAATTTTTATATACACATCCAATAAATACTGTTGCGTTAGTTTTCCACCATTTAGAATAGGATTGAACCCAGGACGTACAGATAGCAAATAACAGTAATACTGCAATTGTGTAACTCTCCGTGGATTTAGACCTTGATGCTTCAGTCCCTCATGCCAGCCTTGTTCTCCATGCGGAAAAAATAACGGGTACAGTAAAGCATCTAAATTACTGTGGAGAATACTGACTTGCTGTGTTTTTGGGGCTAAAGGATTGTTTGGGTCAGGTTTCAGATGAATTATAATGTCTCTATTGAAGGGTGGCTCTCCATCAGCATTTTCAAAGACCACAGCAACTTCATTAACAATTGGATTATTATAATGTCTTGGGTCTTGTTCTCAATCCTGTTTAAGAGCCATGGTGATATTAGGCATGACAGTACCATTTTCAATTGCCTTCTGCTGTTCCTCTTGTTCGACAAAACGTAACATTTTGTATGCGGAAACAAAAGGATTGATACGATCTAATAAGTTAGCAATGAGCCGCATCAATTTAGGATGACATTTTTTATTTTCGTCACACTGTAAACGTTGGTCATTAGCAGTGGCAGTATCTAAAATGTAGAGTTGGGCATAAGCAGGAGCTTGATCTGGAGCAGGATGTAGTGTTCCAGTACGGTGATAAATTTGGCCATGAATCCGGAAGCAATAAGGGCCATGTCCAGGTGGGGGAGCAAGACTTGCACCCATAGAAGCAAACCCAAAGGAACTATTGATACTTCTGATGTTATCCATCATATTCCGACTGTATGGACTCTGACCTTTAAGAATACATTCCAACATCTCTGGGTACTGAGGTAACGGAACCTTCACCTTCCCCTTGTGACAACAGAGAGTATACTGTTTATCCGATGGCATCTCATCCATGAAATGTCGAGCTTCACAATGGTTACATATGAATATCATTGAGCCACAGGTATGTTCCACAATGCCAAAATCACTATCTGTAAATCCGGGTGGATATGAAGAGGGAGGTGTAGGTAGGTAAATACGATGTTGTTTCTGCAAACCGACATAGATCAGACGTTGAACTAATAAAACAGAAAAGGAGGCAGGATCCACTTGTGTAACAGTAGGAGACGTCTTTTTGCGGTGTTGACGACGTGAGCCAGCACTTTTGCGTAAGCGGCTCTTTTTGGATTGTGAAGACTCCTGAGCAATTTGTGCCTCCAGAGGAGTTTGTTGTTGTTCAAGCCGAAAACGTTTGGTGCGTGGCGTCTCCTGAGCACAATGTTTGCGCTTTGCTGTTGCTTTGCGCGGTGATGAAACTTGAGGAATTGTGTTACTTTCATCCGGTGAACTGCTAGAAAGAGCTAGAGCAAACTGTAGTACTGGTGAGCTTACAGTTGGATCAGCAGACTGTTGTACTGATGAGGTTACTGTCTGATCAGCAGAGTGATGTACTGGTGGTGTTACTTTTTTTTTTTGACGGCGTTGACGTTCCTTCTCAGCTTTTTTGGCCAAGCGCAGTTGTTTTTGTTCCAGCGACTCCGTTGCAATGCGTTGCTTATACTCAGCTTTAGACTTATCCAAACGACATTGTCGCTGTTCTTCAGTTTCCTTAGCACGTGTCTTACGCATCCTTGCGGCTTTGTACCCGCCAACATCCTTGCTAGTATCCTTTGAAGTCATGTTAGGACATACAAAGGTAATACTATAGTTAGAGAGGTATAGGTACGTAAGAGCTTTTACAAAAGCTTTTTGTGAGAAAAGAATTCTTGAAAAGTATAGAATAATTATTAAGGAAAATAATAAGTTCCAGATAGACAATGTACATATTTAAATATCATGTTTTGTATGTCTTTATAATGTACCCTACGACGTATTACAAAGATATAGACATGTTTCTCATTGATATCAATAATTGTAAGAGGTCACAGAATACTTAAGGACATCGAATGTGCATACATAATAACAATAGCATGAATACCAATACCATCATCAATACCATCATCAATACCATCATCCATACCATCATCCATAGCATCATCCATACCATCATCCATAGCATCATCAATAGCATCATCAATAGCATCATCAATAGCAATAATATTAGCAATAGCATTATTATTAGCAGTAATAGCAGTATTAATAGCATTATTAGCAGTATTATGATCATTAATAACAGTATTAATAGCATTAATAGCAGTATTAATAGCATTAAGAGAAGTATTAATAGGAGTAATAGCATTATAAATAGCATTAATAGCATTAGTATGTGCATTAATAGCATTAATAGCATAACTAATGGCATTAATAGTATAAATATTAGCATTAATAGCATTAATAATAGCATTAATAGCAATATTATTTGAATTAATAGCATTATTATTACCATTAATAGCCTAATTATTAGCCTTAACAGCATTATTATTAGCATTAATAGCATTATTAATAGCAATAATAGTACTAATAATAGTATTATTATTAGTATTAATAGCATAAATAATAGCATTAATAGCATAAATAATAGCATTAATAAAATTAATAGCAATATTAATAGCATTAATACCATTAAGAATAGCATTAATAGCATGATTATTAGCCTTAATAGCATTAATATTAGCATTAATAGCATTATTAATAACATTAATAGCATTATTAATAGCATTAATAGCCTAAATAATAGAATTAATAGCATAAATAATCGCATTAATAGCATTAGTATTAGCATAAAGAGCATTAATAGCAATATTATTAGCATTAATAGCATTTGGAATAGCATAAATAGCATGATTATTAGCCTTAATAACATTAATAATAGCCTAAATAGTATTATTATTATCATTAGTAGCATTAATAATAGCATAATTATTAGCATTAATAGCATTATGAGCATTAATAATAGCATTAATAACATTATTAATAGCATTAATAGTAGTATTAACAACATTATTATCATTATTATTAGCATTAACAACATTATTAGTAGCATTAATAGCATTCTTAATAGCAATAATAGTACTAATAATAGTATTATTATTAGTATTAATAGCATAAATAAATAGCATTAATAGCATAAATAATAGCATTAATAAGATTAATAGCAATATTAATAGCATTAATACCATTAAGAATAGCATTAATAGCATGATTATTCGCCTTAATAGCATTAATAATAGCCTAAATAGCATTATTATTATTAGGATTATTAGCATTAATAATAGCATTAATAGCATAATTATTAGCATTAATAGCATTATGAGCATTAATAATAACATTAATAACATTATTAATAGCAGTAATAGTAGTATTAATAACATTATTATCATTATTATTAGCATTAACAGCATTATTATTAGCATTAATAGCAATAATAGTACTAATAATAGTATTATTATTAGTATTAATAGCATAAAAAATAGCATTAATAGCATAAATAATATCATTAATAAAATTAATAGCAATATTAATAGCATTAATAGCATTAAGAATAGCATTAATAGCATGCTTATTAACCTTAATAGCATTAATATTAGCATTAATAGCATTATTAATAACATTAATAGCATTATTAATAGCATTAATAGCCTAAATAATAGAATTAATAGCATAAATAATCGCATTAATAGCATTAGTTTTAGCATAAAGAGCATTAATAGCAATATTATTAGCATTAATAGCATTTTGAATAGCATAAATAGCATGATTATTAGCCTTAATAGCATTAATAATAGCCTAAATAGCATTATTATTAGCATTATTAGCATTAATAATAGCATTAATAGCATAATTATTAGCATTAATAGCATTATGAGCATTAATAATAGCATTAATAACATTATTAATAGCATTAATAGTAGTATTAATAACATTATTATCATTATTATTATCATTAACAGCATTATTATTAGCATTAATAGCATTAATAGCAATAATAGTACTAATAATAGTATTATTATTAGTATTAATAGCATAAAAAATAGGATTAATAGCATAAATAATATCATTAATAAAATTATTAGCAATATTAATAGCATTAATACCATTAAGAATAGCATTAATAGCATGCTTATTAACCTTAATAGCATTAATATTAGCATTAATAGCATTATTAATAACATTAATAGCATAATTAATAGCATTAATAGCCTAAATAATAGAATTAATAGCATAAATAATCTCATTTATAGCATTAGTTTTAGCATAAAGAGCATTAATAGCAATATTATTAGCATTAATAGCATTTTGAATAGCATAAATAGCATGATTATTAGCCTTAATAGCATTAATAATAGTCTAAATAGCATTATTATTAGCATTATTAGCATTAATATTAGCATTAATAGCATAATTATTAGCATTAATATCATTATTATTAGCAGTAATAGCATTATTATTAGCATTAATTTTTTTTTTATTATTATTTTTTATTTTATTAATTATTATTTATTATTTTTTTTTTTTAGTATTTTTATTATTATTAAATTTATTTATTATTTGTTATTTTAAGTGAGCCTGAGACTCGCAATGGCCGCTGCGCGTCCTTCAGGTCCGCTCAAAGGGGTGATAGAGATACATGGCGGATGATACTGGGCGCTGATTGGTCGCTTGTTCCCATAGAGAAACATGGCCATGTTTCTCTATGGGAAGAAGCGACCAATCAGCGTCCAGCATCATCCGCTATGTAACTCTATGAGCCCTTTCAGCGGACCTGAAGGAGAACTGAGTCATTTCTAAAGACACAGTTCTCCTTCAGGTCCGCTGAAAGGGCTCATAGAGTTACATAGCGGATGATGCTGGACGCTGATTGGTGGCGGACCTGAAGGACGAACCGGAGCTCAGTGGAGGAAGACAGAAGACCGGCGGATGGAAGACTCGTGGGCCGGGCTGAAGGAAGAGGATGCCTGGGCCGAAGGAAGGACTGGACCTGAGGAAGCAGATGTCATGAAGACAGGTAAGTGATCTACGGCGTCGGGGGGGGGGGTGTGCGGACATATTGGGGGGGGTGTGGACATATGGGAGGGGGGTGCGGACATATGGGAGGGGGGGTGCGGACATCCCCGAGCGCCATGGTCCCCGGGCGAGATCGGCGGGGTGTCGGTTGGGGGGGCTGTGCGGACATGGTGGGGGGGGGCAGTTTGGACATGGTGGGGGGGGGCAGTTTGGACATGGTGGGGGGGCAGTTTGGACATGGTGGGGGGGGCAGTTTGGACATGGTGGGGGGGCAGTTTGGACGTGGGGGGGGCAGTTTGGACATGGTGGGGGGGGCAGTTTGGACATGGTGGGGGGGGGGGCAGTTTGGACATTGTGGGGGGGGGGCTGTGCGGACATTGTGGTGGGGGGGCTGTGCGGACATTGTGGGGGGGGGGCTGTGCGGACATTGTGGGGGGGGGCTGTGCGGACATTGTGGGGGGGGACTGTGCGGACATAGTGGGGGGGGCTGTGCGGACATTGTGGGGGGAGGCTGTGCGGACATTGTGGGGGGGGGGCTGTCCGGGCATTGTGGGGGGGGGCTGTGCGGACATTGTGGTGGGGGGGCTGTGTGGATATGGTGGGGGGGCTGTGCGGACATGGTGGTGGGGGGGCTGTGCGGACATTGTGGGGGGGGCTGTGCGGACATTGTGGTGGGGGGGGCTGTGCGGACATTGTGGTGGGGGGGCTGTGCGGACATTGTGGTGGGGGGGCTGTGCGGACATTGTGGTGGGGGGCTGTGCGGACATAGTGGGGGGAGCAGTTTGGACATGGTGGGGGGGCTGTGCGGACATGGTGGTGGGGGGGCTGTGCGGACATTGTGGGGGGGGCTGTGCGGACATTGTGGTGGAGGGGCTGTGCGGACATTGTGGTGGGGGGGCTGTGCGGACATTGTGGTGGGGGGCTGTGCGGACATTGTGGTGGGGGGCTGTGCGGACATTGTGGGGGGGGGCTGTGCGGAAATTGTGGGGGGGGCTGTGCGGACATAGTGGGGGGAGCAGTTTGGACATGGTGGGGGGGGGCAGTTTGGACATTGTGGGGGGGGGGCTGTGCGGACATTGTGGTGGGGGAGCTGTGCGGACATTGTGGTGGGGGGGCTGTGCGGACATAGTGGGGGGAGCAGTTTGGACATGGTGGGGGGGGCAGTTTGGACATAGAGGGGGGGGCTGTGCGGACATAGTGGGGAGGGGGCTGTGCGGACATTGTGGGGGGGGAGGCTGTACGGACATTGTGGTGGGGGGGGCTGTGCGGACATTGTGGTGGGGGGGCTATGCGGACATTGTGTTGGGGGGGCTGTGCGGACATTGTGGTGGGGGGGCTGTGTGTACATGGTGGGGGGGGCTGTGCGGACATTGTGGTGGGGGGGCTGTGTGTACATGGTGGGGGGGGCTTTGCGGACATTGTGGTGGGGGGGCTGTGTGTACATGGTGGTGGGGGGGCTGTGTGTACATGGTGGTGGGGGGGCTGTGCGGACATTGTGGTGGGGGGGCTGTGCGGACATTGTGGTGGGGGGGCTGTGCGGACATTGTGGTGGGGGGGCTGTGCGGACATTGTGGTGGGGGGGCTGTGCGGACATTGTGGGGGGTGGGGCTGTGCGGACATTGTGGGGGTGGGCTGTGTTGCCATTGTGGGGGGGGGGAACTGTGTTGAAATTGTGGGGGGGGCTGTGTGGACATGGTGGTGGGGGGGCTGTGCGGACATGGTGGTGGGGGGGCTGTGCGGACATGGTGGTGGGGGGGCTGTGCGGACATTGTGGTGGGGGGGCAGTGCGGACATTGTGGGGGGGGGCTGTGCGGACATTGTGGGGGGGGCTGTGCGGACATTGTGGGGGGGGCTGTGCGGACATTGTGGGGGGAGCATTTTGGACATGGTGGGGGGGGCAGTTTGGACATAGGGGGGGGGGCTGTGCGGACATAGTGGGGAGGGGGCTGTGTGGACATTGTGGGGGGGGGAGGCTGTACGGACATTGTGGGGGGGGGCTGTGCGGAAATATGTGGGGGGGGTGCGGACATATGGGCGTGGTGTACGGACATACGGGCGTGGTGTGCGGACATACGGGGATCGGAGGTGGCTTCTCCGGCTCCGATCCCTGATCCCTCGCGGGCTGGAGCAGAGACTGCAGGGCCATGGTCCCTGGGGGGGCCTGCAGCCTGCGCTCCATAAAGGGGACGCACATGGGAAGAGAGGCAGGTGTGGGGACCAGAGGCGGCTGGGGGGCTCCGCTGTGCGGTGTGGTGGCGGGGCGGACAGGGTAGAGCAGGCGGGCTGTGGCGAGCGTGGAGCGGAGGTGGCTTTGCGGGCTCCGCTCCATGATCCCTGGGGGGCTGGAGCGGAGGCAGGTGAGAGCGTTGCGTGGCAGGGGGCGGTGCTGGGGAGCGGTGGGGTGCGGGGCTGTGGAGCGTGACGGGGCTGGGGGCGGTGCTGGGGTATGTAGCAATGTCGGCGGCGGGCAGCATCGGCGGGGAAGGGTTTTTGTTGAGCACAGGCGGGAGTCGGGGTAATGGCGGGGATATGTGGCGCGGGGTGGGCGAGATAGGCAATAGGAGTATAGAAGGCATTATAGGGCAAAGAAGAAAAAGATAGAGAAGTAGTGTAGAAAGTAGAAGTATGAAAAAAGAGAGAGTGTAGAAAGCGTAAAAGTGTAGAAAAAGAAAGTAAATAAAGGTTGTAAGCTCCCAAAGGATATCTTATCTGCAGGGAAGTCGAGGTAGTCTTGAAGCTTCCGTCTGTAAATCCTGCAGCGAGTCTTCTTGCAGCGTGAACTCCGTGTTCGAGGTAGCACGTAGCAAAAATGAAGACTGATTTCAAATTTCCCGCTTTTTAAAGGCGGCTGTGAAATTTGAAACCTTAAAATGGCGGGGAGGCGTAATGCAAGTCATGATTGGCCTTTGAAGGAAAGACTCAGTTCTCCTTCAGGTCCGCTCAAAGGGCTCATAGAGTAACATAGCGGATGATGCTGGACGCTGATTGGTCGCTTCTTCCCATAGAGAAACATGGCCATGGCGCCCGGGGAACATGGAGCGGAGGCGGCGCAGCCGCCTCCGCTCCCCGCTACCCACAGCTCTGCCTCCCCCCCAGCACCGATCCACAGCCCAGCACCACTACCCACAGCTCTGCCTCCCCCCCAGCACCGATCCACAGCCCAGCACCGCTTCCCAGCCACGCACACCACCAACGCCGCACAGAGCCCCCCCCTCACTGCCCATATACCTCCTCTGCCAGCCCCCACACCATGTCCGCACAGGCCCCCCCCCAACATGTCCACGCAGCCCCCCCACCATGTCAACACAGCCCCCCCACCATGTCAACACAGCCCCCCACAATTTCAACACAGCCCCCCCCACGATGGCAACACAGCCCCACCCCCCACAATGTATGCACAGCCCCCCCACCACAATCTCCGCACAGCCCCCCCCACCATGTACACACAGCCCCCCCATCACAATGTCCGCACAGCCCCCCACAATGTCCGCACAGCCCCCCCACCTCCATGTCCGCACAGCCCCCCCACCACCATGTCTGCACAGCCCCCCCACCACCATGTCCGCACAGCCCCCACCACAATGTCCGCACAGCCCCCCCCACCACAATGTCCGCACAGCCCCCCCCCACAATATCCGCACAGCCCCCCCACCACCATGTACACACAGCCCCCCCACCACCATGTACACACAGCCCCCCCACCATGTACACACAGCCCCCCCCACCATGTCCGCACAGCCCCCCCCCACAATGTCCGCACAGCCCCCCCCACAATGTCCGCACAGCCCCCCCCACAATGTCCGCACAGCCCCACCCCACAATGTCCGCACAGCCCCCACCCCACAATGTCCGCACAGCCCCCCCACCACAATGTCTGCACAGCCCCCCACCACAATGTCCGCACAGCCCCCCCACCACAATGTCCCCGGGCGAGATCGGCGGGGTGTGGGATGCCAATGGCTCGCAATGCCCGCTACGCGGGCAATGCTTCGCCGTGTGCCTGAGACTCGCAATGGACGCTGCACGGCCATTGCGAGTCGAGTTAGAACGGCTCGCAATGGCCGCTTCGCGGCCAATGCTTCGCGCGTATCCACATGACCACACCGGAAGTAGCGCCGAGAGGGGCGGATTTGCGATTCGCGATTATATAATAGATAGAGCACCAATGAGATGAAAAGTCTTATGAAACACGGGTACAATCCTTAAGCGTTACAGTTTTTGGGGTACTCACAATTCTTATCTTTGGCGCAGACTGGTCCCCACATTCCAGTATCTCTGGGCTTGCACCTGCTATGTCCAGTACCCCGGCATCTAGCTGCATGCTTATCAAGTCCCCATTGGACCAATTCTGTAACTCCCATGGGGATTCGCTCCAAGAAACAGACAGGGCTGTCTGTTAAGACACTGTTCATTTACTGCTGGTACCATGTCCACCCATTTATCCGGTTCCCTGCTAACATCCACCATACACACAACTGGAGAATTAGTGGCAAAACCGAATCAATACACTGGCTAACATTCCTGTGCTTTCGTTTTCTCCTTCCGGGAACTCTCCTGACCAACTACCGTGTAAGCCTCCTTTATAGATCAGACCCACCTATCCAGAGCATCCATAATTATTATTAATAACCCATGGACACCAAAGAGCAGTAGGTCATGTGATTAACGCACAGGTGCTTTGGTGCAGATCTGTAGATGTAAAAGGACAAAGACATTGACACGCCTAGCACGCCACACAATTTAATTCCCTTTATGTGCAGTGCTATACATGACATAGCAGTATACATAATAGAGAAGGGGTGGGAAATTAATTTTCCTTAGAGTCTACATGAGATATCATTACTGTCACACACATACAAAATGCACAGACATACAGGACACATGCATACACATACACACAGGACACATGCACATATGCTGCACTTCTCCATAATAACACACATACAGGACACATATGCACACACACGGCATATATGCACAAACAGGACACATATGCACACACACAGGGCACATATGCACAAACAGGACACATATGCACATACACACGCACAAGACACATATGCACAAACACAGAGCACATATGCACACACACACAGGACACATAAGTGCACACACACACAGGAGACATAAGTGCACACACACAGGACAAATATGCACACACATTGCACTTCTCCATAATAACACACATGCAGGTCACATATGTACATACACAGAACACATATGCACTCACATACAGGACACACAAGTGCACACAAACAGGACATATATGTGCACACACAGGACACATATGCACACACATTACACTTCTCCATAATGACACACACACAGGACACACACACATACAGGACACATTTCTACACACACACAGGACACACATGTACACAAACACAGTACACATATGTACACACACAGGACACATATGTACACACACAGTACCTCTGCATTAAGAATCCCCTTCCCCTCTGCCCTCACATGAATCTGTTCCACAACTTATCGAAAATGAAAGCAAAATAAATCTTTGGCTTTTTCATAGAGCACCTACTTCCTCCTGCAGTCTCTGTGTGGTCCCGGCAGCAGAGTGATGAGTCATCACACTGCTGCGCATTGGAGTGGGGCTGATACTCCTCACAGCAGCTCCTCTGCTCTGCTGCTCTCACAGTGCTACAGTGTTCAAATGCACGTCCCCACAGCTCTGTGGGCCTGATGAGCAGATCATAATGAGGACACTCTGGCCAAGGGCCCCATAGAGCCTCAGGCCCCGGGCTATAGCCCAGATTGACCTCATTATAATCCACCCTGCCTCCAACACACAGTTACACTTATTTACTATACGTAATTATGCATCTACTACTACTCCCATGGGTACAGAGGACTCTTCATAGTAAGGGGGAGTCTAATACACTCCCACACCCCTTTACAGCTACATTGAGGGTGGTTGAATAGAGTCCAATAGACCTCAAACTTCTTAATAAGGTGTGCAACTGTAGTAACAGGGGAATCAAGCTGTTTGGAGATGGTTTTACACCCTTTACCTTTAACATGTTTGTCTATAATTTTAGCTTTCTTTAGTCCATGTTCATTGTAGACACCTGTGATGCTAATTATAAGACAAACCTTAGATTAACATTTCCCTCTGGTCAGATTATTTTCAATCTGTTCTGCGGGGCATTGCGGTTGTTGCCCCTGTCCCTTGATTTACAAGCCCTTAGAGAGTTAATGCTGGCCTGCGCCGGGTAGTGACCTCCCCTTCCTTTATCCTACCTATCCTGTCAAGGATGTCCCCTCCCTCAGCTGTGGCCCGCCCTCTGTGTTTATAAACGGTCATTTTCAGTAATATTGCCTCTCCCCAGTCTGCTTACATGGGGTGAAGTTCCCTGCCCTCCCTCCCTGTTTGTTTATATGTTGTTATGTCACAGCGGTGGAGAGAGTGATTTGGTGAGCAATCCTGCGCTGGGCAGCCAGTATCAGAGTGTTCCCGCACTCAGGTGATCAGGCGGATTTGTTGCCTACCTTAAGCTGCGGCCAATAAATTTTCCACTAAAGAAGTTGATGATAAAGTTATTGAGAATGGTGTTATGTTGATACCTCTCATTAAAGTTTGAAAATTACAAATGGTGTTGCGTGTTCAATGTCCGGTGCAGGAATAACGGTTTGGGCCTTGTCAGTCTAGCAGCGCAATCATTTTTGTCAAGGCCAGTTTTTCTGTTGAACCAAAATTCAAAAACAATGTCTGACTTTAATTAATATTTATAAATTTAAAATGAAAATTACTTTTTTCAGCTTCAAGCTATTTTAGAGAGCATTGTGGATTTTTCTGACTTTAACAGAAGACTATAAAAATGTTCGTCCACATCTGTATAAATCCTTTCATGCTGCAAATACTGTGAGACAGTACATTAAAACTAATAAGGTTTTCATCACAGTAATGGCCTCTCCTCATCCAGAAGTGAAAAAAGAATAATATCTTTGTTGTGGTCCACAAATGGCTTGCTAATCACAAAATCATTAGCCAATTACAAAGGCTTTTCATCAAGCTAAAAAAAAAAAGTTCCCTTTTTTTCTGGAGTCAAAACAATGGCACTATTTTGAATGTGAAGAAGGTCTGTCTTGTTGTCATCAAGCCTTTTAAAAAATGAGCCTATTTTCAGAACTGTTCCAATAGGGGACAAAAATATAGGTACCGTCACACGCGGCAATTTTGCTAGCAATTTCACTGGCAATTTGCTGGTTGCAGTGAAATCATGGACACATCGTTCTATTTTGTTGCCGTGTACAAATGTAACAATGTGTCCATGATTTCACTGTAACCAGTACATTGCCAGTGAAATTGCTAGCAAAATTGCCACGTGTGACGGTACCTTATGAGTTTGTTTCCCAGCAACAATAGTATAGTTAAGCACTATGAAACACAATGGGATGTGCTGATGACATGGTTGTGCAGCATGATGGTGAGGTAAGATGGGGAAGACCAAAAAATGTTTGGAAACTTAGGGACAGCAATCCGGGCAACAGTGGGCAGTCAGGCAGGGTGTGGCTGTGCTGTAGCTACAGCAGGAGCAGCACGGTAATGAGTTAAGGTGAGTTTGTCAAAAGGTTTTTGCTTTGTAATCTGAAGACAGCATGCTGTAAGGGTTAGTAATAAACAAGCAGTAAAATGCTCGGGTTGAGCAAATCGAGATGCTTGGGTGCTCGATCCGAGCACCGAGCCCAATGTTAACCTATGTGAAACCCGAACATTTTTCCAAGAGCCTGGATAAACCCTAAAAAAGTCACACATGTATAAGAACAGTGCTCAAATGACATGGGAACAGCATGGGGAAGACCACTTTAAGTATTTCTGACTCCCAGGTCACTGCTGTGAACAATGTTGTCTGTGTATTACGCCATTTTTACGGACTCACAATAAAACGTCCAAAAACGAAACCAAAATGGATTTTCCTGGGAAAATGTTAAGGGCTCATACTCACTTGTTTCTAAATTATGTTGGAGAAAATGTGGACTAGTGGGATCTGTCCGTCATATATATTGGTCATGCTCAAAGTTACATTCCTTTTGGTTAGATGTCCAGTCCCTGATCAATTTAGTTTTAGACTTAGACATGGTCTTAACTTTTGACTCTGCTGTATTGTTGATTGGGATATGCGATCTCCCAAAATGTAAAAGATTCTTGGCCTTACATATCCTATTAGTAGCTAAAAATTTTATCGCCTCTAGGTGGAGAAGTGATTGTGTTCCATCCATAGAGGACTTTATGGATTGCATAGCATTGCACAACTCATTTGAATTCACGTTTGCTCTTAGAGAGGGTATGCATGCTAGATTGAAGTACATGACGAAATGGGCGAGTTGGGTTTGAATGTATATACCGACTCTTACATTTCATCTGCCCTAATTTAGCCTGAATTTCTCCATTTATCATTTTGATTGTACTTAGTTTGCTAAGAGCTATTTAGTTGTTGCTGTTTTTTTGTAGATACACATACTCATCGTGTCAGTTGTAAATATTTGGTTATTTTATTTCATTTACTTATGTCTTTTGTCTTTATTGTTTTTCTCTTATATTATTTATTTCTTCTCTGAATTTGTATACTATGCATTCATTATATTTATAATTTATGTATATGTTGAAATTCTTTCATCTCAACTTACTTTTGTTGTTTCCTTGTGGACTAATAAATACAGTTAGGGCCAGAAATATTTGGACAGTGACACAATTTTGGCGAGTTGGGCTCTGCATGCCACCACATTGGATTTGAAATGAAACCTCTACAACAGAATTCAAGTGCAGATTGTAACGTTTAATTTGAACGGTTGAACAAAAATATCATATAGAAAATGTAGGAATTGTACATATTTCTTTACAAACACTCCACATTTTAGGAGGTCAAAAGTAATTGGACAAATAAACATAACCCAAACAAAATATTTTTATTTTCAATATTTTGTTGCGAATCCTTTGGAGGCAATCACTGCCTTAAGTCTGGAACCCATGGACATCACCAAACACTGGGTTTCCTCCTTCTTAATGCTTTGCCAGGCCTTTACAGCCGCAGCCTTCAGGTTTTGCTTGTTTGTGGGTCTTTCCGTCTTAAGTCTGGATTTGAGCAAGTGAAATGCATGCTCAATTGGGTTAAGATCTGGTGATTGACTTGGCCATTGCAGAATGTTCCACTTTTTTGCACTCATGAACTCCTGGGTAGCTTTGGCTGTATTCTTGGTGTCATTGTCCATCTGTACTATGAAGCGCCGTCCAATCAACTTTGCAGCATTTGGCTGAATCTGGGCTGAAAGTATATCCCGGTACACTTCAGAATTCATCCGGCTACTCTTGTCTGCTGTTATGTCATCAATAAACACAAGTGACCCAGTGCTATTGAAAGCCATGCTTGCCCATGCCATCACGTTGCCTCCACCATGTTTTACAGAGGATGTGGTGTGCCTTGGATCATGTGCCGTTCCCTTTCTTCTCCAAAATTTTTTCTTCCCATCATTCTGGTACAGGTTGATCTTTGTCTCATCTGTCCATAGAATACTTTTCCAGAACTGAGCTGGCTTCTTGAGGTGTTTTTCAGCAAATTTAACTCTGGCCTGTCTATTTTTGGAATTGATGAATGGTTTGCATCTAGATGTGAACCCTTTGTATTTACTGTCATGGAGTCTTCTCTTTACTGTTGACTTAGAGACAGATACACCTACTTCACTGAGAGTGTTCTGGACTTCAGTTGATGTTGTGAATGGGTTCTTCTTCACCAAATAAAGTATGCGGCGATCATCCACCACTGTTGTCATCCGTGGACGCCCAGAAAGGAAGAGAGAAGTTAGCCCTGAAAGACAAAGAGAGGATATCTAGAGACTCCATAAGGAAAACCCTGAGTTGGTAACATCCACCCTGTAAACCAAACTGTACCGTGTCTTGTTATGCCATCAACCGGTACCGAGTAAAGTGGAGTTAAACTTGAACTGGTTTCTGTTATTCTTCCCGCCGCAGCCCGGAAGGCTTAATATCATCAGAAGCTCAGCAGAGGGGTAAGAACTGCAGCACCACCATTACCATCACTGTCCTCCTTCACCGTCTCACTACAATAGCTGCCCTGAGGTAAAGCTCCACCTGTGGGGAGCTGTACCACACTTTGCTGCCTCAACCATCACCTCAGCGGCCGGCTGGTAGCGCCGATACCATCTTACCGGACACTACAGGTGGCCTCACGATCCGCTGTAAATAACCCCTTTTAACCCCCACCATCAACATCTACTCTAATTGATCACCAGGGCACGGCACCAGGATCCCGACCATCCGTGACTTCCCACACAGCAGCCCCGGTGTCCGAGTACCCCATCCCTTAGCTCTGGTTGAATCACATACATGAAATGTTGTTACCTTATATAGGACTCCTACTCAGAAGGTGATGATAGCTTAGGGATAAGAACTGTCCCTAATAACCCTTATTCAGTCTCCTAAGAAAAGCATTGTCTGTACTGAAGAAAGCCCAGTGTGGGCTGAAAACGTTTTACGTTATAAAGATACTATACGTTTTGGTTAATAAAAGCACCATCAGTAAAAAGACTCAACGTGAGGGACTCCCATTTATCCTTGGTGTGCCAGAAATAATTCTATACTATACAGGTTTTTTCTTCTGAGCACCCATTTTTGTGAGCAAAAGAGGGTAGTTGTTGACTACCAGCATTAACAAGGCCGTCGGTATTCGCTTCAGACTCCACACATAAGACATCAGGAGTGGACATGGATGTCCAACATATGTACCGTGCTCCAAAACTTTGAGGACTCCACCAAGATGGTGAGCAGCAATGGCACCTTCATTAGCATCACAATCCAGCTTTTCTGGCTTCTGAAATGCTCTCTGCTCAAAATCAAAGAGGATACATTGCAGGTGGAGCACGATGAAATTGAGCAAGAAACCATACAGGGTGATTACACACAGCCCTGCCTCACCTCATCCCAGCGTGGATTGGGGGATAATGAGAAGGAGGAAGAAGAACAGGAGCTAGTTTTGTGGCGCCCTGCAACAAGTGCGTCACAGGAGGGTACTGCACCCCTGACCGAAGGTGCAGTATTCTCCGTCTCAGTGATGAACGGGTTAACTCCAAGTCTCCATATGCCACATGCAACATCCAGAGGCAGAAGACCAATAGGGTCCTTGTGGGAGGAGTGTGAGATGTGCAGTGTGGGGAAAGAGCAGAACAGAAAGTTAGAACGTCAGAGAGACAAGTACAAGACAGACATCAGAACACGGAGGGCACTGAGAAGCGGTGACCCAGACGTGAAAGGGGCCAAGTAACCAGTAACCAGTAACCAAGTAACGGGTCCATAGACACCTGCGCTCAGTCCATCCGGAGACCGGTTCCGAGGTAGCACAGAAGTCCATCTTTGTACTACAAACTGGAGTGATAGAGGGCTTCTTAGGAACACATCACGACAATCACCATCACCGCGGCTGTGCCGGGAGGGGTATCCACCATTGGGGTTCAGGGGACTCATTGGGAGTCAGTATGCCACCGGTTCGGGTCCTCAATAGAAGTTCCCCAGTATCCCGATCCGGTGCATGAAAGCAAGCGAAGAGTAAACAGGGACAGCGAGATTAGAGAAGGAAATTGTGGAGCCTTGGAAGGACACTATTCATTGCTGGGACCACCCGGTCCACTACCTGAAGGTCCTAACCAGTTAAAGTGTGTACCCGTTGACCTGCAAAGAACAGAGTAAAGACTCATGCAGAGGAGCACTGTGTCCGAGTATTCTTTCTGAACTGTTGGTAACTTACCAACCCACCCGAGCTGCCGAATTCCACCAGAGCGGCTCTTGACCCTGGGGACTTCTGCTCATCCTGTGGGGAGCAGTTCCATCTAGCTGCTGCCCATCACCCCGGAGGTCCCAGCAGCGCCGATGCCATCACCGGACACCCACAGGTGACGTCACGAAACAAACTTTACTTCTTTATTTAAACATGCTTTTGACCACCGGGCCTACACAGCCTCAGGCACCGAACCGTGACCGCAGCCAGCGCCTGAGACCTGAGAACCCGGCAACGGTGAGTCAGTTTCATGTGCTATAGACAGTACTACCTGCACAACTGTCATACCGTCTGTTCAGAGTCGATGACCAGAGTACAGGGAGGAGGAGGAGGAAGAGAGTCAGTCATCCTCTTGGTGAGGACATGGAAGTCTTGCCTGTTACCAGTCTGGCGCGCATGGCTGACTTTGTTACACTGCCTGTCCCGTGACCCTCGCGTTATCAAAATTTTGGGTGACACTCATTACTGGTTGGTGACACTTTTAGACCCACGCTACAAGGAGAACTTTATATCTCTAATTCCTGTGGCGAGATGTCTACAAAAATGGAGCAGTATCAGAAGGCCCTTATTGCGGAATTGTTAAAAAAATTCCTTTCTGAAAACGCTGGCGGCAGAGGTCACAGTTCGGTGGACAACCAAGGAGTACAAGTGAGAGAGACACAACTCCAATCCAACAGAGGCAGGAGAACACTGTCAAAATTCTGGGAGAGTTTTTTTATCTCCTCCCATGGCACATACCCTGAGGTGCAGGGTACTCTCACAAAGTTTGGGAAGATGCTGAAGGAGTACCTTGTTGACCGTACCAATGTCCTCCGTGATTTCTGAGTGCCTTATAATTATTAGGTTTCCAAGCTGGACATGTGGCATGAACTGGCTCTCTATGCTTTGGAAGCCCTGGCCTGCCCTGCCACTAGCGTTTTGTCAGAGCGGGTTTTTAGTGCCGTAGGGGGAATTATTACTGATAAGCGGACCAGTCTGTCAACTGAAAATGCTGACAGGCTGACTCTTATCAAAATGAACAAGGGATGGATTGGGCCAGACTTTTCAACACCACCAAATGATAGCAGCGTAATATAATAATCAAAGCCAGTGTCTTTTTTGGGGAGGTATATTCCCATGCTCCTCTTCACACCCACACATGGGTACACGCTTCCTAATTTTGGCTATTTGCTCTAGTCCTCCTCCTTCTCCTCATCCTCCACCACTATATCACCAGGGTGACCGTGGTCCATGATGCAACACCCACATCATATTTTTAAAGGGTGTTTATGATGCCCGTAACAAAAAAGGTATACAATATATTCATGTATACTCCCCAGGGGTAAATGTTTCTCAGTTCATATTTAGTGCATGGGCATTACAAGTATAGGAGACCTGGACCTTTGTAATGGGAACGTTGTTTTTATGAGGCTCTCCTCCACATCTCTTGCAAGGGCCATCGGAGTGCCTAACAATTTTTGTCAGCTCTGCATAGGGCAGGTGAGGAATATGCAGTCCAGACTCACGGCTACTGAGACTTGACCATGTGGAAGACAGGCTGGAAGCATTATCCGCTATCCAATCAACAACCCTTTAACACTGGCCTGGGTTTAATAGGGGTGTGTTGCGGTCCCCTAGGAACTGGGACAGGAAGGTCGGGCGAGAAGATGTGGGTGTTTGTTGTGGCACAATTGTAGCTTGGCCATTGCCTCGGCCTCTGCATGCACCATCACGTCCAGTTCTTTGTCCCTTGCCACGCGCCTTGTGCATTTTAAACGGGGGATTATATACACTGCTTATATACAGCTACATTAATCCTGAAAAGAAATATACACCGCAGTCTGCTATATACCCTGCCTGTATACAACTACATTAATTTTGAAAAGGAAAATACACCGCAGCCTGCTATATATCATGCCTCTATACAGCTACATTAATCCTGAAAAGGAAAATACACCGCAGTCTGCTATATACTCTGCCTGTATACAGCTTCATTAATCCTGAAAAGGGATATACACCACAGTCTGCTATATACCCTGCCTGTATACAGCTACATAAATGCTGAAAAGGAATATACATGACACACCCACTCCAGGGCCAGGGAAAACTTGGGAACCGGGCAGTAGTTGTTCTTCTTCACTTCTCGGTTCTTTTCATGGGGACAGATGGGGACTGAGACCGGGTCCTGTGACCCTGGCGGTGTCATTTTAATAAATGAGAGTAGATGATAGGGGATGACTAGGGAAAGGGGTATTCATGATGCCACCTGTGGTATGCAGCCAAGGTGACCGCCGCTGCTTCAGAACCTCTGGAGATGGTGACAAGCAGCTTGGATGGTTCCACTGCCCGCAGGTCGAGCGTGGTCCCCAGGGCAGTGGGATGGAGGAGTCAGTTCGTACCTTGGCAGATATTTACTGGATCGTCAGTACCCCGATGTCTTATGCGGCCCCTGTGGCCGGTGGTCGCCGCTAAAGAAAGTCTCACACACCACAGCTGCAGTTCTGTTACTTTTACTTTGTGGTTTCAGCATGGCCGCCGGGTACGTTCCTTGACAACCTCCAGTTCAGTGTTGTCTCCAGAATCGGTTTAGTCCAGTCAAGCCTTGGTTGGTGCCCTTTGACTTCTCACTAGGTGTTTCCATCTCTGGTGGTCCCCTCGCACTAAAAGCTTGTCTCGCCGCTCCTTACTTAGCACTTCCGCTGCACAGAGCTCAAGTACCGACAGCCACAGGTGCCTTTGTATCCCTCCTAGACACTGCTCCCTAGTTCGGCCGCCTTCCCCAAGTTGTGTCGGGTGTTCGGCCATAGCTCCCATTAGAAGCCTGGGGCCTCCGGTTCAATGAAGCATCCAAGCCTTGTTCAGGGCCGGGTCCTAAAAACAAGCCATACAAGTCAGGGCCGGGTCCCTGTGTCGTCCACCAGCCCGCCCCTCTGTCTCGCCAGATACGGGCGTATGGGGATCTATGTCTTATTCCATACCCCAAAGGCTCCCTTCTTCCTCCCCACCTCTCAGTCTTTTCCTCCCAGGGCGAGCGTGGTCATGCTCCAGCCCACGGGAGTCGGCACCACACCGCCCCTACACTCCCGACTTCTACTCCACTCCTCTCACGATGGTCTCTCCTCTCCAACTCCCTTGAATACACTTCCCTGTCCCCCTTTTGGAGCCTGGGCCCTCCCTCTTGGTCCACCCACCATTCCCAGGGACCTACGGATTGTGTGTTTGTGTGTGTGTGTTTTGGCTCATCTGCACCATCCTGGCACCTGGAGAGCAAAAGCACAATGCTCCCTAATCACAGGAGTGCAGTGCCTCTGGTAGCAGCCTACCTGGTGGGGTGCTGCATACACACCACAGTCTGCTATATACCCTGCTTGCTACATTAATCCTGAAATGGAATATACACTGCAGTCTGCTATATACCCTGCCTGTTTAAAGCTACATTAATCCTGAAAAGGAATATACACCGCAGTCTGCTTATATACCCTGCCTGTATATAGCTACAGTAATCCTGAATAGGAATATACACACTGCAGTCTGCTATATACCCTGCCTCTACAGCTACATTAATCCTGTAAAGGAATATAGACACCGCAGTCTGCTATATACCCTGCCTGTATACAGCTGGATTAGTCCTGATAAGGAGTTTAATAACTGTTGTTTTGATGGCGATAGATATTAGAAGCCTGTACACCAGCCCCAGATGTGCTGACTGGTAGACAGCCACTTGTGGTACACCGTAGTGCAGAGGTCCCCAACTCCAGGCCTCAAGGCCCACCAACAGTGCATGTTTTCAGGATTTCCTTGGCATTTGACAGTTGGAATCACCACCTGTGCAGGAGATTGAATTATCAACTGTCAAATTTCTAAGGAAATAATGAAAACCTGGCCGTTGGTGGGCCTTGAGGACTGGAGTTGGGGACCTCTGCCGTAGTGTGTTATATACCCTGCCTACCTGTATACAGCTAAATTAATCCTAAAAAGGACTGGTGGTTTGATGGAGATAGATATTAGAAGCCTGTACACCAGCCCCAGATGTGCTGACTAATATAAAGCCACTTGTGGTACACCGTAGTGTGCTATATACCCTACCTGCCTGTATACAGCTAAATGAATACTAAAAAGGACTGTTGTTTCTTTAGATATATATTAGAAACCTGTACACCAGCCCCAGATGTGCTGACTGGTATACAGCCTTTTGTGGTACCATGTAGTGTGGGATATACCCCTCCTGCCTGTATACAGCTAAATGAATCCTCAAAATGACTGTTTAGATGGATATTAGAAGCCTGATACACCAGCCCCAGATATCACTAGTTTACAGCCTCTTGTGCTAGACCGTAGCATGCTATATACCCTGCCTGCCTGTATACAGCTACATTTATCCTTGTTTTGATAGAGATCGATATTAAAAGCCTGTACCCCAGCCTCAGATGTGCTGACTGGTATACAGCCACTTGTGGTACATCATAGTGTGCTATATACCCTGTCTGCCTGTATACAGCTAAATTAATCCTAAAAAGGACTGTTGTTTTGATGGATAGATATTAGAAGCCTGTACAGCAGCCCCAGATGTGCTGACTGATATACAGCCTCTTGTGGTACACCGTAGCGTGATATATACCCCTCCTGCCTGTATACAGCTAAATTAATCCACAGAAGGTCTGTTGTTTTTATGGAGATAGATATTAGAAGCCTGTACACCAGCCCCAGATGTGCTGACTGGTATATAGCCTCTTGTGGTACACTGAAATGTGCTATATACCATGCCTGCCTGTATACAGCTAAATGAATCCTAAAAAGGACTGTTGTTTTGTTAGATATATGCTGCATGTGGGCTGGATCTGTAAAGAGTGCTAACATGCAAGGAGGTGTACCCGAGCATCTCGACGGTACTTGGTGCTTGCTGAGCATTGCGAGTACTGTGATGCTCAGGCGAGCACCAAGTATCGGCGAGCATGCTCTCTCTTGCCCAGTAAGGATTAAAACAATGATTTAAGAAATGCATCTCTTATCAAGTTCCAAGCCGTCGTCTACCTATAACGTTTATTTTAGCACCTTATCATGGCTGGACTACATTCTCTCATGCCTGACAGTCTGGCATGCCCCTTCTGTGATTAGCACCTCACTGTCTATGGACATTGTATATACAGAGCCTGGTGTGGGCAAGGGCAGCTTTTTCAGCTTTTAGACTCTGCTTGTCCACCATTCCTACCTCTGTTTCGCACCTCAGGGTAGGAGATCATCCATGGAAAGCAATCCACTGTACTCCATTGGAAATGTAGGTGCCTGGATGAGGAGTGTCAGGATTTCTCAGGATTCTGCCTAATGGAGTGGCTTGTGCCAACTCTTTTCTTTCCAATTACATACAGTGCCTTATAGATGTATTCATATTCCATAAATGTTCCCACATTTTTTGCACCTAGAAATTTAAATGTATTTTATTGTGATTTGATGTGATATATCAACACTAAGTAGCAAGTATTTGTAAAGTGTAAAGGTATGGTTTTGTAAATATTTGAAAAATATAAATCTGAAAATTGTGCCGTACAGTTCTATTCATCCCCCTGTAGTCTGATACCTCGCTGTTCCTCTCTGTGATCGGAAGTGCTGTGATGCGATTATGGGACCTCTGATAGTTACCTTCACAGCTCGGGGTCTTGTAATGATCCTGGTAGTTGTATGGAATCATTTCCTGTCAGCAACATTTCAGTGACGTCACCGGCAGAGAGAGATGATTTTTCCTCTATATAGATGGGCTACAGCCCATCTGTACAGAGCGAGTGATCGCACACTGTAGCACTGAGGCCCCCTAGTGTGCCAAGTAAAATAAAAGAGTCCAAACACCAAAATTTTATTTTTTTGTTCACCGCAACATTGCAATATAATGCAATAGCGGGAGATAAAAACTAGAGTTGAGCCACCACCCTAGTGTTCTAATTCGATTCGATTCGTCGAATGGACGGTGTGTTCGTCGAATGTTCGTCGAACACCCTCGAACACACTAAAACACTAGTGTGGTGGTCAATTTCAGTTCCACAATGTATATACATACATTGTGGAACTGAAATGAAATAAAATCAAGGGTTAAAAATAAAACAAATCGATACTCACCTCTCTAATCCATCCAGCGACGCTTCCAGCACTGCCTCCCTGTCGGAGATGTGATCCCGGCAGCATTTCCCGGTGAAATGACGAGTTCTCGCGATAACTCGTCATGTGACCGGAAACCGCTGCCAAGATTATGACGTCACCGCAGGTCCTACAGGCTCTCACTAGTAGTGAATAGTAGTGAGGATCTGTAGGACCTGCGGTGACATCATAATCCCGCAGTGATTTCCGGTCCCATGACGGGTTATCATGAGAACTCGTCATGTGACCGGAGGTCCTCACTACTATTCATTACTAATGAGGACCTGTAGGACCTGCGGTGACATCATAATCTCGGCAACGGTTTCACATGATGAGTTATCGCGAGAACTCGTCATTTCACCGGGAAACGCTGCCGGGATCACATCTTCGACAGGTAGGCAGTGCTGGAAGCGTCGCTGGATGGATTAGAGAGGTGAGTATCGATTTTTATTATTTTTAACCCTTGATTTTACTTCATTTCAGTTCACAAAGTATGTATATACCTTGCGGAACTGAAATTGAGCATGAACTCAAACTGCCGAAATTTAGAGCAAATTGTTCTAATTCGACAAACAACTCGAACATCGCCAAAAACAGCTCGAATTTGAGATTGGCGAACAATTCGAGTCGAACACCGCTCATCTCTAATAAAAACGTCACATCTACTCAAAAATGATATCATTAAAAACGTCAGCTCAAGCCGAAAAAAATAAGGCATCACACAGTCCCAGATCCCAAAAAACGAGAATGCTACAGGTTGTGGAAAATGGTGCAAACGTGCAATTCTTTTTCTTTAAAAACTTCTGAAATTTTTTTCACCCCTTAGATAATCGTAAAAGTAACATGTTTGGCATCTATGAACTCGTACCAACCCGAGACATCATATCAACATGTTAGTTTTACCATATAGTGAACATGATGAATAAAAAAACTAAAAAACAACTGTGTAATTTCACTTTTTTTTGCAATTTCACCACACTTGGAATTTTTCCCATTTATCTGTACATTAAATGGTATAATAAATTATTTCATTCAACAGCACAACTCATCCCACAAAAAACAAGCTCTCAAATGTCTATTGACAGAAAAATGAAAATGTTATGGCTCATGGAAGAAGAGGAGGGAAAAAACGAAAAAATGGAAAATCGCCTGGGAGTGAAGGGGTTAAATATTATGGGCAAGCAACAGTTGATTGATGAAATCACCCTCTTTGCTCTTAAAGGGAATCTGCAAGATTTCACACATCAAACTGTTTATATAATTCTTTTAAAGGCAAGGTCATCAATACCTTTACCGAGACAGCTGGCTCCTCAGTTACTGAGAAATCAGTGTTTGAATTTATTTCCAAATTATGCTGTGGATCTGAAGCTTATGTCACTCAGTTCTATTCCCCACACAAAGCTGCCTCCTCCTTGTTGATTGACAGCTCATTTCCCTAGAGTCACACAGAGAGCGGTAGTGACAGAGCCACATATATACAGTTATGCTAAAAAGTTTACATACCTCAGCAGATTTTTTGCTTTCTTGGCCTTTTTTCAGAGAATATGACTAACACAAAAACTTTTCTTTCCACTCATGGTTAGTGGTTGTGTGAAGCCATTCATTGTCAAACTACTGTTTTCTCTATTTAAATCATAATGACAACCAAAAACATCCAAATGACTCTAATCAAAAGTTCACATACTCTGGTGATTTTTTTGCCTGATATCACGCACACAATTGACACAAATTGATTTGAATGGCTAATAGAGGTAACATTCTCACCTGTGACTTGTTTGCTTGTAATCAGTGTGTGCATAAAAGTTGAGTAGGTTTCTGGGATCCAGACAGACTCCTGCATCTTTCATCTGGCCACTGACATTTCTGGATTGTGAGTCATGAGGAAAGCAAAATAATTTTCAATGGATCTACGGGAAAAGATAGTTGAACTGTATAAAACAGAAAGGGATACACAACACTATCCAGGGAATTGATAATGCCAGTCAGCAGTGTTCAAAATGTGATTATCAAATGGAAAATCAGGGGCTCTGTAAAAAACAAACCATGATCAAGGTAGACCAACAAAAATTTCCGCCACAACTGCCAGGAAAATTGTTCAGGATGCAAAGAAAAACCCACAAATAACATCAGCTGAAATACAGAATTCACTGAAAACTAGCGGTTTGGCTGTTTCAAGATGCATAATAAGGAGGCACTTGAAGAAAAATGGGCTGCATGGTTGAGTCGCCAGAAGAAAGCCATTACTGTGCAAATGCCACAAAGTATCTTACCTATAATACGCCAAACAACACAGAGACAAGACTCCAAACTTCTGGAACAAGGTAATTTGGAGTGATGAGTGAAAATAGAACTGTTTAGCCACAACCATAAACGTTACACTTGGAGAGGTGTCATCAAGGCCTATGATGAAAGGAACACCATTCCTACAGTAAAGCACAGAGGTGGATCGCTGATGATGTGGGGATGTGTGAGCTACAAAGGCACAGGAAACTTGGTCAAAGTTAAAGGAAAGATGAATACCGCACATTATCAGCAAATACTGGAACAAGGTTTGTACTCATCAGCCCGGAAGCTGCGCATGGGACATACTTGGACGTTCCAACATGACAATAATAAACACAAGGCCAAGCTGACCTGTCTTTGGCTAAAGCAGAACAAAGTAAAGGTTTTGGAGTGGCCTTCTCAGTCTCCTGACCTTAATATCATTGAGCCACTCTGGGGAGAACTCAAACGCGCAGTTCATGCAAGAAAGCCCAAGAATTTACAGTAACTGGAGGCTTTATGCCAAGAAGAATGTGCAGCTTTACCATCTGAGATAATAAAGAGCCTCATCCACAATTATCACAAAACACTTCAAGCTGTCACTAATGTAAGAGGGGGGCAATACACGGGATTATGAATTAGGGTATGTGAACTTTTCATCAGAGTCATTTAAATGTTTTTGGTTGTCATTATGATTTAAAAAGTGAAAATACAGAAATTCGACACTAAATGGCTTCACCCAACCACTAACCATGAGTGGAAAAAAAGTTTTTTTGTGTTATGATTCATAGGCTGGGGTCACACTTGAGCCCTGGATCCATTAAAAGCATCAGTTTTTCAACTTAGAATTCTTGAAAAACTGATGCTTTTGACGGATCCATAGGCTCCCATGCAAAAAAATGCAGTGTCAAAATGCACTGCTAAAAAGCACTATGCGTTTTTTTACTGCACCCAAAAATGATGCAAGCATGGGGCCCTAATGGAAATGCATCCGTTAACGCAGGGGTCGAATGGTGCCCTCGATGACTTTTTTGCGGCCCCCGGGCAGATTCCCGGGGACCGCAGTGCTCAGGCTGGCAGACGCATTTTGCCAACTATCTGCCCTTTAAATCCAGATCTCCAGTGATCTCTATGCCCCAGCCTTGGCCTCCCCAATGAGGTATATGTCCTCAGCCTCTCCTGTGATGTCTAGGGCTCTAGCAAACCTGGAAAAGCAGTTGAGAAGTAACATGACCAATATCACCAACATCAAAGAGAAGCGGCTCCAGCCACCACAGTAGGGGAAGTTGATTGTTTAACCAAATATAGCATGGTAATTTTCAAGTTGATAATTTTGTACAGCCCCTGAAGGATTGTAGAAATTTCCAAATGGCCCTCAGCAGAAAAATAGTTCCCTGCCCTTGCAATAACGCATGGTACATATAGGTACCATCCGTTAATGCATAGCGCTTTTAAGATGCAAAAATGGTAGTGATGGGCGAATCCTAAATTACTCGGAATCGCTTGACTCTAGCGAGTCCGAGCCCAGGACTCGCTACTCGTTGCGAGTCTAGCGAGTCCAATGTTAATGAATGGGGATGCGAGTAATAGCGAGTAGAAGCTTCAGCCTGAAGCAATCCTAGTTGTGTCATTTATTTGCATTGCTCGTTTACTTTGTAAGTAATCGCTGACTCGCACAGATAAGAGTCCTGTCTTCTCTGTGTTGGCTGCCCCAGCTCCAGGGTCCTAGAGCCTGCCTGCTGCCTGATGTAGCAGAGCTGAGATTGTTCTCAGTCTGCTCATTCCCTGTGTACAGACATGAATGTCTGTGCACAGAGATGATGTAGCAGAGCTGAGATTGTTCTCAGTCTGCTTATTCCCTGTGCATAGACATCTATATTTATGCACAGGGATGAGCAGAGAGGACATCGCGTTTTGGACTGCGTCGGACGGAAGAGGATTTTTTTAATTAAAGATGGAGTCCCTAATGGCTTTTTTTTTTATTTCTAATAAAAAATTTTCCTTGTGTTGTGTTTTTTTTAAAACAATTTAATAGAAATTCATGGCGGTCATGTCTAATATTGGCGTGACCGCCATAAATTTCGGGCTTAGGGCCAGCTGATAATACAAAGCTGGCCCTAACCTCTTTATTACCCAGCGTGCCATCGCTACCAGGGCCGCTGGAAGAGCGGGGTTCAGCGCCAGAGGATGGCGCTTCAATGAACGCGCCATCTTCTGGGGCGGCTGCGGGCTGCAATTTGCAGCGGGGGGTGCCCAGAAAGCTTGGGCATCCCTGCGCTGCGGATTCCAGCCCCCAGCTGCTTAGCTGTACCTGGCTAGACATAGAAATTGCGCGGAGCCCCACGCATTTTTTTTAAATTATTTCATGAAATTCTGAGATTCTGACTCCGACTCTGAGACTCTGACTCTGAAATTCATGAAATAATTAAAAAAAAATGCGTGGGGCTCCGCGCAATTTCTATGTCTAGCCAGGTACAGCTAAGCAGCTGGGGGCTGGAATCCGCAGCGCAGGGATGCCCAAGCTTTCTGGGCACCCCCCGCTGCAAATTGCAGCCCGCAGCCGCCCCAGAAGATGGCGCGTTCATTGAAGCGCCATCCTCTGGCGCTGAACCCCGCTCTTCCAGCGGCCCTGGTAGCGGTGGCACGCTGGGTAATAAAGAGGTTAGGGCCAGCTTTGTATTATCAGCTGGCCCTAAGCCCGAAATTTATGGCGGTCACGCCAATATTAGACATGACCACCATGAATTTCTATTAAATTGTTTTAAAAAAAACACAACACAAGGAAAATTTTTTATTAGAAATTAAAAAAAAAGCCATTAGGGACTCCATCTTTAATTAAAAAAATCCTCTTCCGTCCGACGCAGTCCAAAACGCGATGTCCTCTCTGCTACATCCCCTGTGCATAAATATAGATGTCTATGCACAGGGAATAAGCAGACTGAGAACAATCTCAGCTCTGCTACATCATCTCTGTGCACAGACATTCATGTCTGTACACAGGGAATGAGCAGACTGAGAACAATCTCAGCACTGCTACATCATCCTGTGCACGGACATTCATGTCTGTACACAGGGAATGAGCAGACTGAGAACAATCTCAGCACTGCTACATCATCTCTGTGCACAGACATTCATGTCTGTACACAGGGAATGAGCAGACTGAGAACAATCTCAGCACTGCTACATCATCTCTGTGCACGGACATTCATGTCTGTACACAGGGAATGAGCAGACTGAGAACAATCTCAGCACTGCTACATCAGGCAGCAGGCGGGCTCTAGGACCCTGGAGCTGCACAGAGAAGACAGCTGGACTCGGCTCGCAAAGAAACAGCAGTTATCTGCGAGTTTCCCTGCTATCACTGGCACAGTAGCCAGTGATTACTCGCGAGTCTAATGCAAACAATGGCAATCCTAGTGTTGTCAGCGTTTCTGACAAAACTAGGATTGATATTGATTTGCATTAGACTCGCGAGTAATCACTGGGAAACTCGCAGAGTACCGAGTCCTGCGAGTCCCTTACTACTCGCCGAGTAACGAGTCCTAGCGAGTAGATTCGCCCATCCCTAAAAAATGGCAATTTCCAAAAACGGATTCAGGTTTTGAAGATGCACAAAAACTGCATGCCAAGTGTGACCCCAGCCATATTCTCAGAAAAAAAGGCCAAGAAAGTAAAAAATCTGCTGGGGTGTGTAAACTTTTGAGCACAACTGTATATATCAATTAAAATTATTTCTCTGGAAAGGAGGAATAGACTGTTGTCCAGGTAAAGGTAATTGTCTGTTTAAAAAAGTTGCAGTGTATCTAAAATGTCAACACATCTTTGTTAAAAAAAAAAAAAAAAATTAACATGTAAAAAATCATACCAAAAAGAATCATTGCAGAACTTTTTCCACCTTTAATGTCAATTATAATATGTAAAAATCAATTGAAAAAACAAACTAAAATCATTTTGAGGGGGAAATACAAACAACAAAACTAAAATAATGTGGATACATGATAGGGGACAGGATAGACGAGCGGGGGGAGAGGAGATAGAGGAGGGAGAGACAGGGAGAACAGGAAGATGCAGGGATAGACAGGAACCACAGGATCCACTCGGATCCTGCATAACACGGATATGGATGGCTATTTAGCATCCGATTGCAGGGATCCGTGTGGATCTGTGGCTGTCCGGGGGATCCGACCTATACACCCCCACGGACATCCACAAATCGTGATGTGAAGGCAGCTTAACATTGTCTTAGCTGCACTTTACAGCAAAAGTGCAATTACAAATTACAACACAACAAAGAGATCTCATTGTTGAAAGGTATTAGTCAGTAGAAGAATACAAAAACATTTTCAATGCATGAGATAGACCATGGAACACTAGGAATATGGTTATCAAGAAGTGTCTTAAATTTGGCAGAGCAATGACATTGGCAAAAACACAAGAATGTGGTAGATCATAGCAAAAAGGCACACAATAGGCTGGGGTCACACACACAGATATTTGTGCAGATATTGTTCACAGATCTCTGGTTGCAGTGAAATCATGGACACATTGCTCCATTTTGTGGCTGTGTACAAATGGAGCAATCTGTCCATGATTTCACTGCAACCAGAGATATGTGAACAATATCTGCCCAGATATCTGTGTGTGTGACCCCAGCCATAGGGTGATATCCCAACGGAGATAACAGAGATACATGTGGTTGTGCTCATCCAAGGGTATGTGCCCACAGGATGTTTTTACAGCAGTTCTGAACACAGCAAAACCAGTACTGGTTTCAAGGATCCTAGAGTCCTTGCCAGGAGATTTGCTGCGTTCAGGTCCTGCAGTTTTAGGCTGCGTTCACACATTTGCGTATTTTGCTGCGCTTTTTGCCGCGTTTTTCGGCCGTGCAAAAAAGTGCAACAAAATACGCAGGGGCTTTCACACACTGCGCTTTCTTTACTCCAGAAAGCGCAGTGATGTCACAGAGGGGAGGAAAAATCCTGCTTCCTCCTCCCTCTGTGACTGCCCCATTAGATTTCACAGTGTATTAATATACACTGTGAAATCTAAATTAAACAGAGGCAAATGTATGTAAAATAAAAAAGAATGAATACTTCACCTGTCCGACACCTTCTCCAGCTGTCCGGTGCCTTCTCCCGCTGTCTGGTCTCCGGTTCTAAGTGAGAGGTGTACTGACAGGACCTGTGGTGATGTCAGAGGGGGCGTTCCCGGGGCATTCCCAGCGCTGATTGGCTGTTCGCGGTCATGTGATATGTATCACATGACCGCGAGTGCCCGGGAACGCCCCTCTAACATCACCACAGGTCCTGTCAGTACACCTCTCACTTAGAACCGGAGACCGGACAGCGGGAGAAGGCACCGGACAGCGGGAGAAGGCGTCGGACAGGTGAAGTATTCATTCTTTTTTATTTTTCATTCACTTGCTTTTGTTTAATTTAGATTTCACAGTGTATATTAATACACTGTGAAATCTAATGGGCGGTCACAGCTGTCACAGAGAGGAGGAGGAAGCAGGATTCTTCCTCCCCTCTGTGACATGACAGGGAGAAAACGCAGGAGCTCCTGCGTAAAGAATTGACATATCAATTCTTTACGGAGCTGCGCTTTCTCCTGGAAAACGCAGTGCGTATTTTTGCGCAATGTCACATTCACTTTGCTGGCAGACAAAAGGCACATTGCGTATTTTGAAAAGCGCGCGTAAAAAAGCGCAGCAAAATATGCAAATGTGTGAACGAGGCCTTATTGCGTTTTCACTCATTTTTTGTGCGTTTTACTGCGTTTTTGATGCTGCGTTTTTCTAGCGTTTTTGCCATTGTCTGCAGCAAAACCGGAGGAAAAATAGAACATGATCATTCTCTCCCATTCACAGCAAAACTGCAGGGATTTGACAGTTCTTGACACTTGCAAAACCAATGTGCGGGCACAGCGTTTCTCTGAAACACATTGGTTTTGCTGGGAATCCAAACCCCAGGAACATATTACCATAAATTACCATAAAACCAATTTTAAACTGCATGCAGAAACCGCAGCAAAAACGCCTTAAAAATGTCCTGTGGGCACATACCCTAAAGGTGTTCTGACAAGGCACAACTCCTATAATGATGTTTGCTCCTGCCCCACAGTTTAGGGAATTTATCTTCCAGGAATTATTGCAGAAGAGGATTAATCATGGGAAGAAGATCTGTGCTGCTGGAATGAAGAATCTTGTAATGGGAACATTTTTATTGTCTATGCATTGTGGTGCAGGATCAGCACCTTTCTCAAGTTAAAAATAGTCTACTTTTGTCTTGAAAAAGGTGTCGGTTCTTCATCTAAATATGTAGACAATAAAAACTTTCCTGTTATCCCTTTTGAAGGTCTTTATTTCAGCAGCACAGCTTTTTTACCCTCTTTTTATCTACTTTTGCAATTATCTAAAACATGATAACGCTAAAAAACAGATTAAAATACAAGAAATTGGGTTTCTGTGGCTGCCAAGAACCCTACAGTGACATTAAAGCGAACCTGTCACCCCCTCCAGGCATCTAAAGATAACATAGCCACCTTCTGCAGCACTAAGGCTGCATTCTGACAAGGTGTCTATAGCATTTATGCTCCCTTGATTCACTAAAATAAAGACTTATAAAATCTGTTTCAAACCAGATCCAAGACCGGGAGGAGGGTTTTCAAGTTTCTGTCTCCCTCCTCTGTGGTGTCAGTCATCCCTCTCTGCTCTCTGTGTGCCGCCTCCAGGGCCACCTCCCTGCATTACAGAGCTTTGTCAGCTCTGCTACAACATAGAGCTGCTGTTATAGGAGACCCCACAGTAGTAAATCTTGCAGGAGGATCCTGAGCAGACAAAGCACTGCCTGCTACATAACAGCCTTGAGCTGAGCTGTCAGCAGTGCAGCAGAGTTGAGTTTATGCTTTAGATCAGGGGCTGAGGACGGAGCAATGCTGCTGGGTACAAGAAACTGAAAGTGAAACCTGCTCAGCTCAAGGGCTGCTACGTAGCAGGCAGTATCCTCCTGCTAGATTTACTACTGTGGGGTCTCCTATAACAGCAGCTCTATGTTGTAGCAGAGCTGACAAAGCTCTGTAATGCAGGGAGATGGCCCTGGAGGCGGCACACAGAGAGCAGAGAGGGATGACTGACACCACAGAGGAGGGAGACAGACACTTGAAAACCCGCCTCCCGGTCTTGGATCTGGTTTGAAACAGATTTTATATAAGTCTTTATTTCAGTGAATCAAGGGAGCATAAATGCTATAGACACCTTGTCAGAATGCAGCCTTAGTGCTGCTGAAGGTGGCTATGTTATCTTTAGATGCCTGGAGGGGGTGACAGGTTCACTTTAAAGGAGCTGCAGGTGTTCTGGAAAATACTAGTTGTGTATTGTACAATAATATAACCACAGTTATATAACCTGTATTCTTCACATGTCTAGTCTTTTTTAGCAAAGAAAAACATCCAAACCTGGCAATGTATTGTCAAAAACTACACAAACTCTGAATGTAGGAAAACGTGTTATGGCTTGCCGAGTCCAAGGTTATACTGTTTGGCCAAAATTCCAAAAGATATATTTGACACAAAGTCAATATTTCGCATTACAAAAAAAAAGCACCATAACTTCAGTGAAGCACGGCGGAGGCAGCATTATGCTTTGAAGCTGTGGTAAATTCAAAGGGTACTTCAGTTAATTTGAATAAATTTAAGGGTATGCATATTTATGCAACCACATTATTTTAATTCTTTATTTCTATTTTTCTACCCGAATAGATATGTTTATTGTTCAGTTGATGTATACAGATTATGGGTGAGAAGGCAAAAGGTAGAAAACCTATAAAATTCTTCTTCTTGGTATGACTTCTTTTTGTTACAAAAAAATATTAATTTTAACAGGGATAGGTAGACTTTTTATACACACTGTTGGTGAAATCCTGCTTACAAGTTCCCTTAAACACCACTACCTTTGAGATATCATCAGCTCTCCTAACTATAAACCTTAAAATATTGACATATACCCAATTTTATTTACTATCTCATCAGAAGACAGCCCATGCATACAATCTAGAAACGAACAAATTACATAATTATAATCATTAGATAAGCAAATAACCTCTTGTGATAAGAGGACTTGAACTCTAGCACCAACTATTGGGTCCTAAAGAGTGATATTGACCATTTAACGAGCAATGCCACATGACTTAAGATAAGTAGTGAAATGAGAAAATCCTTTATCAGACACATGTTTTTGGGTGTTACTCAGTGCAAAGCAGGAGATCTGATTTGATGTTATCTAATACTTTAGTAGATGTTGAGAGCTAGAGTACTTTGTTTAAAATTTCTTCTATAAATAAATAGATTAGATTTCAGTGAATCACTGATGATTACACTGCCCAAAATATGTGTGAATTTATAGGCCAGGGTGACACATACCATGCGTTTTTGGGCTAAATCCATTTTTGGGAACATTTTGGGCAATTTTGTTTTCAAAGTCCAAAAATGCATATGCATTAACGCATGTGCATGTGCGTTTTTCAAAAAACGCATGCGTTTTTATACAGCAGCCCTGAGATGCTGCTAGCAGCATTTTTGGGGTCCTTTCAAAAAACGCATGTGTTTTTTTAACATGGGGCCCTATGGGAGACACATGCGTTAACACATGGCACATATAGGCACCATGCATTTTTTTTAGAAAAAATTACTAAGACCCAAAAATTCCAAAAAATGTCCTGGACTTCAGGGGACACTATTGGCACCCTTAGAAAAACGGATTCCGTTTTCTAAGGGCTTTAAAAAATGGATTTGTATGTGTGACCATAGCCATAGAGAGCATGATACAAATGTTTTTAAACAAAGTCATCATTTCAATTGCAGGGTGAAGTAGCTGAATGCTAAGGCTCACTTGTGAGTTTAACTATTCATTTAATCTGAAATTGTTTTGAGTTGACCTTCATCATGTGAATCATTCATTATAATAGATACTGGCAGGCCGCCAACCAGTCATCCAGCCGGGCCCTCTGACTACACATACATTATTGAAACATTTACAGATTGATGTTCTAAAGGAGATGTCCATTTTTAATTTGCTCTTAAGAATGCTGGGCACAAATGTACTTTGTCCAATATTGAAGTACTTTGACATATTCACTGATAATATCTGTAAAGGTAATACAGCTGAGAACTGCACACTACTAGTTAGTGATTTCCGTCAACCATATATTTCAGAAACTAAAAGCACATATCCAATATGCCACTTCTAAATCACAATGTGAGATATAGCTGCAACTGCTATATAAGTCTTATTTTCATGCCATTTATGTCTTACAGGGTCTATCACTAGAGAAAGCATGGTAGAAGATGGTGTTTCAGAATTTGAACATGATGATACTAACATACCTAGACAGGTAAGTAAGCCAGCAACAAATATTACATTACACCCACACACATTAGATTAAAGTAAGCAGGTCGAGTTTATCTGATCATCTTAAGTGTAAAGGTACCGTCACACGCGGCAATATTGCTAAGCAATTTCACTGGCAATTTGCTGGTTGCAGTGAAATCATGGACACATTGTTCCATTTGAACACAGCAACAAAATAGAACAATGTGTCCATGATTTCACTGTAAGCAGCAAATTGCCAGTGAAATTGCCTAGCAATATTGCCGCGTGTGACGGTACCTTAAGAGGCCTCCTCACACTCCAAGGACAGATAATGTATTGAGCCTTTTGTTTTCCAAGAAGATTACTCTGCTTTGACCATATAGAACACATGACTGCTAGGTCAAGAGTTCATATGTCTGAGGGAGTCAAGAGATATATCTATAAAGGCCCAGTTACACACACAGATAATTGTGCAGCGATTTTTCGCAGATCTCTGGTTGCAGTGAAATCATGGACACATTGTTCTATTTTGTGGCCGTTTACAAATGGAAAATGTGTCCATGATTTCCCTGCAACCAGAGATCTGCGAACAATCTCTGCAAAATGAGCGTATAGGTATCTTTAGAGTGAAACCACAGCCAACGTCTTTGAAAGTGAACCTGTCATGTCCAATAACCCTATTAACCTGCTACAGAGTTTAATCTATAGGTACATAGCATTATGAAGGTGACTGGCTCCTTTACTTAAAGGGATTCTGTTACCTATTTTTGCTGCCTTTTGTGAGAATAGCCTGATGTAGGCAAAGAGATTCTGAATCCCAAAATTCCAAAGAGAACTACAGTATTTATTAATTATGCAAAAACACAGTAAAACGGTGTTAAACAACCAAAAAGGTCAAAGTCAATAAGAGGTACTACATATGATGACCACAACAGTGGTCTTAGGGCACCTTTACACGCCGCGGCGAGAAATATTGTCAGCGATATTACGACCTGGAAATATCGCTGCCACATTGCTTCCCAAATGCCTCCTTATTGTGGCGTGTATTTCGGGAATTTGGAGGTGATAAGACAAGTGTCGCCTGGTTTCGATTTCAGAGCAGTGCTCTGAAATCGAACCCAGGCGACAGTGGTTTTATCGCCGCCAAATTCCCAATTTACACGCGGCAATTTGGCGGTGATAATTCCAGCGAGAAATATCGCCGCCAAAAATGTCTCCTATGGTTATGGCATGTAAAGGTACCCTTAGACAAGCAGTTTCCACAAATTGCAGAATAATTCACGTAACCTTCTATATCTCCTCTCCTTCTTAAGAGTTCTACACCAGGTATCCTTCATTGTGTACTTTATCCCTTGAACGCCTGTTTTTTAAGAGTAAATATTCACCTAGTGTTGAATACAGACTCAATTTCCTTGATTAAGGCTCCTCGAAATGTCAGGATTAAGGTTACAGAATCTTTACTCTGAGCATATAAATAAATATGACAACTTCAAAACATACACCATATCCTTATTTCTTCTTGATCGTGTGCCGAAATATTGCTGATTCTTTATGACATTTTATTTTTAGTTCTGAGTACACCACTTACACGGTTGAGCCAAGCTTTATCCCATTATATAATTATTCAGTGTCAGAAAGAGGTAGAAGTACAACCCCGCTGTGAAATCTCTCTAGTAATGTCAACTTGGACCTTAGGTGACAAATACTTTGATTGTTAAGATCTCCACAATGGAGAAGCGAAAGACAGAAGAAATAACCAAAACTCTTTATTCTGCTCGGTAACGCCTATTACATTGAATGTCCAGTTCAACAAGAAAAATGTGCTGAAAGGTCTTCTTTAAAGTAATAAAGTAATAAAATATGTTATTACTCTACAGTATTGCACAGAATTGTATTATTATAGCACTGCGTAAAAGTTTGGAAAACATTTGTCAGAGCCATCCTGTCACCGACTTAAAAGTTTCTGAATTTAGTTTATTGATTGTGTGAAGAAAGGCATAAAATGACTTGTGTTTTCTAAAACTCACCCAAAAAATCTGGAGCATCCATTTATTTGTAGGCTTCATGAATATAGATATTCCAAGCATACACTTCATTCACTTAGGTGTTTGTAACGTGATAGCAAATAGCAGAATACATAGCTTCATAATTAGTAAGGGTCATTCCATGTCAAGTGAACCAATGATTATTGCCTCTATATTTTTAATTCTTTTGAGATTTTGTTATTTGATAATAGCATGTCAGACAATGCAAAATGTGAAGAGAAAAATTTTTTAAAAAATTTTTTTTTTTTTTAAATGATTTTCAAAGTTCGGAAAAAGTGTGAATTTCGCTGTAGCCTGCCTTTACGTTTCTCCTCATAACTCAGGCTAGGAATAAGATAGAGAGACAAAATAAACACCATTCTACTCAGAACTATACAGGCTTTTACCAGATATGTCACAAGAGGATCTTTGTTAATATTTTACCCATGTGATCACAAGCGCAAAACTTTAAAACGT